>JAKSZT010054234.1:544064-560778 GCA_026826555.1 Tolypeutes matacus | reverse complement strand
TTCTTCTTCTTCTTCTTCTTCTTCTTCTTCTTCTTCTTCTTCTTCTTTTTTGGCATCATAAGTGACCCAAAAGACATTCTCTGGTAGATCACTCCCTTCACTGAGGGGACCATAAATAGGCTCATGGAAACTAATCAAGCCTTTCCAACTTCCTGGACTCCCCAGGGGAGTTAAGCTATGATGCTTGTCAGGGCAGAGGGACAAAACTGGTTGACTCTGCACCTCTGGGGCCAGGCCTCAGTGTCAGTGGGCTGCTTTGTAAATCAGCTTTCCTCAGCAGATTCACCTCTCCCCCCAGCCTGGCACTGTTTCAAGCCAGCTTATCTGATCCCCAAAGCTATCTGGGGATCAATCAGCCAAATCCACAGAAGTTAAACCCCTCTAGACCTTCTGTCAGAGCCCTCCATCCCTCAGATTATGCTGCACCAAATTGGGAGCATGAGTTGTGGTTGCAGGATTCATGGTTCAAACCAGCCATGTCCCTGCAGGTGGGGCTCAGCCCTGTCTGTTAAACACCACAGGCAGGCTCAAAACTCTAGAATCTCCACTGATCACTCCACAACGTTGATCTGCCTTCCGGTAAGTGACTCAAGTTTCTCACTCCGTGTGCCCACAGCACAGACCCTTGGGTAGGACCCCACCCACAATTGGCCATCCCCAAAGAGCTAGTCAGTGAGGATCCTCCTATACGGATGTCATCTTGCCTCTCTCCTGTAGCAGTTTCTTATAAGGCACACCAAACATTTATATTTTTCAGTTTCTTCACCTGATTCTGATGTGGATTCAGGTTTAACAGCCACTGAACTACAGCTGCCTGCTTTCTACTTAACTCCAATTCTCATTATTATTTTAAATCAGAAATGATACTTTCATAATAAAATGATATACTTATAATCTCAAGTATTTTAAGAAGTTAGAAAATTTATTTATATTTTTAAGTTTTACTCCAATATTTTCTCATATGTGATAGGGTGTGGGATGGATGAAATTAGAGAATGCATGTATTTACAAGAGAAATGTGTACCCAAAAGAATCTGCCAATGCCGATAATTCTGAAAGGAGGAATGGGGTTGAGGCTAGGGAAGGAATTTTACTGTTTGCCATAACATACATAAATTATTTTTATACTATTTGCATGGATAATATGGTTATAATTTAAAATAAATTATGAAAATTGTACACAATTAAATCATACAAAGTGGTTGATTTGAAGATATTGAATTGTATCTGCAACATTACTGGCGCAGCACTTCCTTTTACCTTTTGCAAATACAGTCGCCCATAAAGGAAAACTGCTCTCTTCCCTGGGCACCCTTCCACACTGTCTGGACGTGTGGAGACCACCATCAGCAAGAGTGAGCACGGAGAACAAGGAGCATGTACGTGACCGTGTGAAGGCCACACTGCTCTTTACATGTGTCTGGTTGGAGGACTGTTAGCACCACAGGAGAAGATGGACTTCCGGCTGCTTACTCTGCAGTTAAGACGGGCCAGAGTGACTCACATCACTAACTGAGGCTGTGAGTTTTGAGCAGGGCTTTCACCCTGTCCTCCTTTGCAAATCCAGAACCTATGATGATGATTTTCAATGGGGCTCTGAGAGTTTTGGTCCAAAAAAGAACATTCCCTCTCTGGGTTGGGAGAACTGCAGTGAACACGTGTTACATTCCAGCTTCAGTTGTTCATTGGCTTCTTCCCATCCAAACCCTCTGTTCTCTTTGGGATTAAAGAGGCCTGCATCATTTCAACACTGTTAAAAATCTGTTGAAAATTTAATATTCAATTAGTTTGAGAAATATCTGGCATCTGCACCCTCTGGGATTTTTTGCAAAATTTATACTCTTTCATAATCTCACTTCTATTCTTGTCAGCCTTAGGTCCCAGAACTTTCTGGGATTTCTGTACTATTCATTAGGGTCACTGGCCTAATGTTCCTCATTCTGGTGATGTTATTGCTGTAGCCAATGCTGTAATGTGAATTTTGACATTTCCTTCCTGTCACCAAAAGGTTTCATCTTGGCATTTCTCTTTCTTTAGCTGACCCAAGTTTGGAGAAGGTGAGTGTAGAACTGGAAGCAGGAGACATGAGTCTGTGCCTGAGAACCAAGAGGGGTACATTAAGAGCAGCCTCCTCAGATGGTTAATGCTGAAAGCCAAGGGATGGAGGGAATGGCAAAAGGAGCAGGAACAGGAAGACTTCTCTCTGTGTCCTGACTTATCTGTGCACCAGACCCAGGTCCCATGTTTTTATCTCACCCTGCACACCTGGCCAACACCTGCCTGAGGTAGATACATCATACTGGGGCATCTGTGACTTTATACTAGTCCCCAAACCATATGACTCTCCTGTCTGACTCCTTGTCTTGCATGCCTTGCTGACCAAGAGCTCTTCCCCCTCCATCTTTCCAGTACTCATAACCACCTAATCTGGAGATACCCACAGTTTACCTGTGAATTCACTTGGCAGCAGCATCACACTGCCATTTGGGAACAGAGCACCTCTCCAAACCTTTGTCCCCAGCTGTTTGAATTTGCCAAGCACTGTCATAGCAAAATACCAGAAATAGGTTGGCT
Organism: Tolypeutes matacus; assembly: GCA_026826555.1. Classification (NCBI taxonomy): domain Eukaryota; kingdom Metazoa; phylum Chordata; class Mammalia; order Cingulata; family Chlamyphoridae; genus Tolypeutes; species Tolypeutes matacus. The sequence goes on along the minus strand of JAKSZT010054234.1, from coordinate 558,204 downwards.
TTTATTGGAATTTATTAGGGTTAAAGCTTACAGTTCTGAGGCTGTGGAAATGCCCAAATCAAGGCATCATCAAAAATGCTGTCTTAACATAGGTCTGCTGCTCCTGGGCTCCAGCCAAGACAAAATGTTGGGTCTGCTTGACTGTCTCTGCCTTATCCTCCAAACTCACTTTCTCCCTGAGCTCAGCAGTGGGTCATCAGACACAATTGCTCACACATCTCCCTTCTCCTCTCACCTGGATGCCTTCAGCTTCAATCTACCCCATGACTCCAGCCTCTGGCATCTCCCTCAGCCTCTCAGGGTTTCTGTCTCTCCACAGCTCTAGGAGAACCTGGAACCCTCTCCCACATGGCAGGGTAAACATGGCTGCACTCTTTCTCTGTGTGTTCCATGTATGTAGGTCTTCAGCACAATGATTGTGGTCCATCCTGGTGCCTGACATCTAATAAGAGGCCTTAACTAAACTAAAGCAATCTAACAAAAAGTGACCACAGTCCCTTAGCATCTAACCAAAATGTCCTACATACAAAAGACTTAAACACACAGCAATGGGTTAGTAAGAATATACATTCTGGGGTGCACACAAGACACAATTACGGGCATTAACCCAGGGCACAGGGATCAGGAGGGTCTCCTAATTGTGGGAGAATGGGAATTCATGAAGCAGTGGCTGCATTTTGGGTATGGCAATCATTGAGAAAAATGGCGTTCTGACCACCATTGCACTGGCCCCTAGAATGGGCCAAAGAAGAATTCAATATACTGTGCTTTCTCAACCAAATCTTAGCTCCAAAATCAGGTGTGTAACTCAGAGAGGTGTGCCATTATTGCCATCCCCAGAGCCAGAGTGCACAGATTTTGTCTTTGGGGGGGGTTGGCAGGAAGCAGGCTGTAAAACTGAAAGTTCCTAATTTCTTCTCCAAAGAACTGATTACATTTACAACACAATGGAGAAATTCAACCTTAATGTTTCTCTCAAAAGCAGTGGAAATCATAGAGGGTCTGAGATTTAATTCATCACAATCCGTCTAAAAGATGTGAAATAAATACTTTTACAGTTGACTAAACACTAACAAAGATTGCTAGAAGCAACTCACTTTAAAATAAATGTAAAAGAATATTCTTCAGGCAGAAAGAAAATAATCTTAGAAGGTTCAAGGTTCAGGATGTATTGAAGAACAATATCTGTTAATTAAATTCATATACCTAAATGACTATTGAGTGGATGAAGTAATAATGATATCCGTGGCCTTGGACATCAATAAAGTGCTAAAATACACCATAAAATAATAAATAGCATAAGATGTGTAAATGGATATGTAGCAATTGGATATTATTATGAATTCCAAAAATAGATATTGGATTATACTTGTTAACTGGTCTGTTAATCTGGGCATGATTAAGTTATGATAGGGGCATGACTGGCCCACAGTCAGTAGGGCATTGAGTCCCACCCCTTGGGCGCTGGGGTCTCAAACATAAAAAGACATGAGAAACTACAGAGCTAGAGAAGTTTCTGATGTTGGAGTTCTGATGAGCAAGGACAGAAGGCTCCAGGAAAAATAGACAAGCCATTTACCTGACAGTTCACAGCTGACTTGTGGAGATCAGCAAAGCTTAGGGAGCCTCATAGTCTACAGCTGACCATGTGGAGGAAACAAAGAAGCGGAGCCCAGAGAGAAATGCAGCACTGGTGAGAGAGGAACCCAAGAAGCCTGAATCCTGGCAAATGTCAGCAGCTCTCTTGCTCCAAGACAGGGTAACAGACTTTGGTGAAGGAAGAAACTTATGCTTTATGGCATGGTAATTGTAAGATTCTACCCCAAATAAATACCCTTTATAAAGTCTCAGAGATTTCTGGTATTTTGCATTGGCACACCTTTGGGTGACTAATACAGGATATAAAATGTTTTAAAATATGTTATTTGGCCAGTCAATAATAAATAATAAGTGCAGATTTTGAAAGGCAAGCAAAAGTGTTATAATTTGCCCAGTAAACTTTAAAGAATATTAAATAGTGCATCTAATCCAAATAAACAGAATTTAAAAAATTGAACAAACATAGTCAGTCCAAAACAAAGTATTCAGGATTTCCTGGGTTGCCATTTTGGTCTTTGTTCTGGGGCCACCTTACTCATGCATCTGTGGAAGCTGCGCCTTTCTTATCCTTCAGAAGCCTGAATTTTCCAGGGTTGATTTATTGGGTGTTGCTTGTCCCCTTCATAAATCACGTGCTGTATCACTTCTCCATTTCCTAGTTATGAAGTGACCAAACTGGATGTGATGCTCATTTGAAGCAAGATGAGCCATGAATGATAGAACAAATTAAAAGGAGATATTGTTGCACATCCCATATTGTACGCTTAGAAGATTGTTATTGGATCTTTCCTCATTTCTAATGAATGCATTCAATGCTATAAATTTCCCTCTAAGGACAGGTTTTTCTCCACCCCATATACTATGAAGAAGCATAGGACATTAAGAAGCAGAAAGAACGACATATCAAAAGGCTTGTGAGTGAAGCTATATCCACTTCCACAACAGTACAGACTAAAGATGAAGGCAGAGAATGTAAGAAAGTTGGGAAAATATTTTCTCTGACTGCAAGCATTGTTTCCTCAAAATAACACTTCTATGAATGTATCTTCACTTTGAGGGAATGTTGTAATTCAACGTGGAGGTAGATGGTGCTGGGAATAATCCAAATAATGTTTGGGACCAGGGAACCTCACTCCATGTGTAATGCAGGCAAGTTTATTTAGGCTGAAGTTGCTTTTTATACTACAAAGCTGATAACAAAATTAAGGCATCCTTCGCTAGTTTTTCAGCCTGGTACATGATAGCACTGCCTGTTTCTGTGTTTGCAGATAATCTTTCTTGGGAATTCTGACCAAAACATCTTAGTGTTGTTTTCATTCCATTCTGCCTCCTTCCTATTTTGTCTTCAGTACGCAGTATCCTTGGAGACACTTACTAATGTTTCTCTGCCAGGAAGCATACTTTTGAAATGCTTAACCCTTTAGGCTCTGGCTCTCAGAATCTTTTCCAACAATTCCCCCTTTTTTGTTTTTTGTCCAGGTTGTCAGTGCCTGTCTTATGTTGCCCTCCTCAGAAAGTCTTACTCATCACTGGACACCAGCCAAGCTCCTTTGACAGGGGTTTGAGATTCAAGGGTTTTAAGCAGAATCAAGTGATTGGCATGGTAGGCCTTTTCAGCCCTATTAATGTGGGACAGCAGGGCTTTGTGAATGCCTCCTAATACAGTTAAGAGTAGCAGAGCACCAATGATCACAACACTGAAGTTAGCAAGTACACTGGTTTATTTCCACCAATATAAGGGGTTTTTATTATTTAATTGATCTGTCACTGATTGCCAAAATTCACTACCTGGAAACAGTAAGTTGATTCTGAGACTTGCTCAAAATCCATTTTGGCAAATCTGTAATTACTATAGATAAATTTGTATGATGACCCATTAAATGATGTTTGATTTTTTTCCATTCATAATGGGAATCATTGTAAGGGAGAGGAGTGATACAAAAAGCAATTTCATTTCAATCACCCTTCAAACCTTGTTTTAAATTTAGATTATATACCTGATCTCCCATTTGTTTAACAGCCATCTCTAGGTTATTAAGCCTTTTATTAATTTGCTCATCTATATATGCCTGACTATGCCATAGCTCACTAACATTATGATGCCAATTTTTAACATATTGTTGTGTTTAGACATTCTCGTGTAAGTCAGTTCGTGCCACAGCAGTGGCTATAATAATACTTATAAGCTCTAATACAGCCTCTATAATTAATCCAATTAAACATTTGCTTCTTTTCAATTAAATATTTAGAAAGTGCCAAAGGGTTTTGCTCTCAGGAGAAGACTGCCAGCAGTGATTCATGAGAACTGAAAGCCAAATCCACGATGCCATCATCCTATTGGAACTGCAATAGAACTCTCTTGTAAAACAGATTCTGATACACAAGTGTAAAGGGAGCAGTTGCTGCAGGAAAACCATGTTTGATTAATGCTCACTGTTCCTACTATAAAAACAATAGGATCCCATACCAATACTTTAAGAAATTAAGTGGACTTTCTTTTTAAACTGGTAATATTAGTTTTATTGCCTTGCCATTCAAAATTGGGTTAGTTCCCAAAAATAATTTCCACAAATAATTTTTAGTTTTATTAGGTTTAGTGTCCCATAGTTTTATCCCATAGTGGGATAAATCTTCCCTGAGGAGTCCAATTTAGTGACATATTTATACTAATGACTTCCCTAAAATTCTAAAAATAATGATAGCTTTCATTAGTTGTTTTTGTTGAATTACTAATTTTTCAACTTATGGTTGTGTTTACATTAGGTTTCAGTAACCCTATAAGGGCCCAATTTTTTACAATTCTATAGGAATTATTAAAGACCACAACCTCAGATGAAACATGGCATGTATGATATTTATCACTTTGTACTATGATTTTGGATCAATGGATCCTATGCATTTAGGTCATTTAATAAAAGGCAAGGTAATATTTTCAATAAATTTCCCTTCCTCCTTTGGATTTAGAGGAAGGCAAAGTTCAATTGGCCCAGGAAAATGAAAAGACTGATTAATATAAACAGGGTAGGATTCATCCCCCCAAGTCAACAATTCTAAAAGAGATGAATTAGTAATATAAGCCCAATATATATAATTATGTGAAAGTGCACTACTTACTGCTGTGGTTGTCAAGGTAAGCATAACAAGGAATAACTGTAAGAGTGACATTCTGCTTTTTAGAAGTTACCATCTTTTCTGCTTTTTGTGTCAGCTTCTTCAGTTTGTTTATGTCTAGATTTCAGATGTCTGTGCAGGACCCAAAGCTGGTCTCCTTTATCTGTAATGATAAGAGCAACACCTCCAACATATATCCTAGCAGCTTCTGTGTTATTCTATTGATTATTGTTTTTATGCTTTCAGTAAACTAGTTGTCCAATATTTGTTTCTGTATTATTGCCTGATTTTTGCCAGAAATGCTCTGCTGCTTATGTATATGATTCTGACCTTTGGCTTAAAGAATTTATTGTAAATAATGCTTGATATAATTGCACTCACACCTCACCACTTCCCCCTTTTTTGTTTTAGTAGAATTTATAGAGGTTTAACTGTTAATTTTTTATGATAAGTATACATCGTATACTTACTAAATCAGGGGATACACTGATATATTTGGCTTCTTTTTGACTAGAGTCCTGGATAGATACAAGATAAATGTAAATATATATTTAGTTTAATAAGCTTATATTGACAATTATGGTAAGAAACAAATAACATAACTAATTAAAAGATTAAGTCAATTTTGAACAAAGTTACAGAATGACAGGTAAATAGAGCACTTTTATATATACTTACCAATATTTATCTTTTAGCTGGGAAGTGTTGAATTGTTGAAGTAGCAACTGATACTAAAGTTTTGGTTGACGGTGTTTAGGATTAATGAATTTGATACTATAGATTCCAACTTGTGAGTATTTTGCTAATTTCTGAGGAAGGAGTCAGCCTTCTTAGGAAGGAACACAACACTCTGTGGGCAGTACATTTTAAGGTTTATTCGTCAATCCCTGTGAGAGTGGCAAGCTCACCCAGGGAGGAAAAAAACACCTGTTGAAATGCACTTTTAAAAACTTTGTTACAAAACATCCTTGATATGCTTACTATTTTAATTTCCAATATTTTTCCTGAAATAAGAAAAGTGTTAGCTAGCAAGGCATTGGTTTGTTGATTTAAAAAGTTTTCTATATGATGCTTTACTTTTAGGCTTGAACAATACTTGCCAGACTTAGTTTTAATACATTTAGTTTCAGGACTGTCAAAACTCAAAAGAAGAAATTTACATATACATTTAATAAAACACATTTAAGTGTAATATCAAAGTTATTAAATTACTTAAGTATGCAATATATTGTATTAAAGTTTTGATTAATATTTAAGTATATTATCCATAATTCATAACTATAGTAGATTATAGAGTAACAGACATCCAATAAATAAACTTTTATTTCTTAAGCATTTAAGATTCTTAATAGCATAATTAGATTGACATCAATTTCTTTATTTTGTGTAATTTGAGGCATAGGTAAAAACAAATTAGTATTTCCTATTTAGCCTGTGGGGTAATACATTAACTTGTAATTTTAATACTTGCATTCATTTTGTTGTTACCATTATAATTAGAATTGGGGCTGTTACTTACAGTGTTTAATATAAACTTGATTTATTTTTGGCTATTTTACAGGAAGGTGAATGTTGGCTGGACTGCCTTGTTTAAGAAAATATTAAAGAAAGCTTTAGAAAGTTTTAAAACAAAGTGATAGTGACATAACTGGATATTTATTTTTTGCAACAAACCTGCAATATTTAGGACCACTGCATGCTGCAGTGGTGTTATTTTATTTTACTATATTTTACTGTCATGCATTACCCTGGCAGCCTTTAATGGCTGCTTTCTTTTTGTAGTTATATCTAAAAATTATGATTAATAGCATTATATTTTTATTTAATCTTATATGGAAACATTAAATTTTCAGGAATTTTATACACTTTTAAAGTATTCACATGAAATTTTTATTCATATAACTTTAATGTTATAAAATTAGAAAATTTCTTTTAATTATACAACAGTTTTAAATACTTCATTTGACTTTCATCACATGAACTTAACTTTTTTTTAGCATCTTATCTTTGGTTTAGGTAAAAGACCAACTTATATGTGAGTTTGAAATAAAAAGCTATCTTTCAGGATTTGACTTTGAGAAAACAGGTTCGAACATTGTGTTCTTTTTAAAAGTGATAAGACCTGTTTGTTTATGGAAACAATAAGGTTAAATTACAAGAAGATATTTTGATAGGGTTTGGGTTACCGTTAGGGTTAGGTTAGGGTTAGTGTTAGGGTTAGCTTAGGGTTAGGGTTAGGGTTAGGTTAGGTTTAATTAATGTTACAGTTACGGTTAGGGTTAGGGTTTGGGTTAGGGTTAGGGTTAGGGTTAGGGTTAGGGTTAGGGTTAGGTTGGGGTTAGGGTTAGGTTTAAGGTTAAATTAAGATTAATTTTACAGTTAGGGTTAGGGTTAGTTAGGGTTAGCATAAGTGTTAGGTTTAGGGTTTGAGTTAGGGTTAGGTTAAGTTTAGGTTTAGGTTTAGGGTTAGGGTTAGGGTTAGATTTAGGATTAGGGAGTAATTAATTTAGTTTCAGCTGAGGAAGGATGGACAGCTGTAGTACATTTTGTACCTGCCCTAAGTCCTGTTACAGGCTGGAGTGAACTGCTCTGTTGCTGACTGTGTAGATTTTAGCAAGGCTGGGACATGTGCTCATATTTTTTTTCTGAGGGCCTTTAGCAAGTCCCACTTGGATATTTCCTGACTTATTAATGAGACAACCATTTTTATGATATTTAGAATGGCATTCCTTAACCCAGTGTAACCCTTTTGGCATTTCAGACACATACGTGTTGCTATTGATTTATTATTGCTGCTAAATGGAGCTCTTACACTACTTTTGGCTCTGCAATCTTTTTTTACATGACTAGTTTCTCACATTTAAAGCAATTTAAATTATTAACGACAGGACTATATCCCTTTAGAGCACTTGCAAGAAGGTTCATTTTATAGGTATTAGGCCCAATGTTTTGGCATGATTTTATATAATCCTGTAAAGTACTTCCATTTGCCTTTATTGGACATAAAAATTTTTTACACTCACTGTTAACATTATTAAAAGTTACAATCCACATTTCTTTAAGATCAGATTGAGTTAATGTCTTGTTGACTACATCTACCCACCTTGCTTCAAATTCAGTATAGGGCTCACTATTTCCTTGAACAATTTTTGAAATTGATTGTACAGAAACAAAATGAATGTAGAGAATGCAGAAAATCCTTCAGCCAATAGCAATAGTTATTAAACATGACAGCATTCATTCTGAAGAAAAACACTGTATATGCAATGAATGTGGAAATGCATTCAACTAGAAGGGAAGCTTCATTAACCATCCAAGAATACATACTGGGAAGAAACCCAATGAATGTGATGAACTTGGGAAAGCTTTCATTTAGAAATCAAGCCTCATTACACACCAGAGAAGACAAACTGGAGAGAAACCCTATATATGTAAGGAATGTAGGAATGCCTTCAGCCAGCTGCAGCATCTCATTATACATTACAGCATTCATACTGGATAGAAACCCTGTGAATGTAATGAATGTGAATCTCCAAAGATCTCCACCTCCAGTCTGTGCAACTTGTTGCCAATCTTTTAAGGAAGTGGCTGTGACTGTGCAATTCAGGATGTCTTTTTCCTCTTGGAAAAATGCACTTTCAGTTTCTTCTGAGATCTGATCTTCCCACATCTTCTTCCACACTCATCTGTGTTCAATTTGTTCCTACTAAGTTATGCATCAGAACTCGAGATTTCTCTTCATTTATGTAAAGATGGGCTTTCCATGTATTTCAAATTACCCTGGTTTTTTTCACTGGTTCTTCAATCTATCACATTCTGGGTAAGCATTTTAAAAATTACCATTTTAAAAATAATGCTGCCCATTATTGAAGCATTTTCTTTTAAGGCCCCTCACCATTTATATATTTTTAAGATTCTTCACCTGATTCTGATGTGGATTCAACTTTAACAGCCCCTGATCTACATGTATCTGCTTTGGTATATAGAAGGTGCTTTTATTATTAAAGAAAAGAAAGTAATTTTATCCTAAGATAAAATGACTAGTTATTAAAATAAAATAAAATGTGGTACAAAACCTGAAGAAATACAAAAAGTGCAAAAGGCTTGTGGAAAAAGAATGTTCATTGTCAAAGCTAAGTAAGATTTAAGCAGTCTACCTAAAAAAAAATAAAAGCTTTAATGTCATTTAGTGGTCTATGGTTGGTGGCAAGGCTCCAGGATGTGTAAGTTCATTGAGGGTGGTGGGCCACACTTGTCGGAGATGTTTGTGTGGGATGTGGTGGGAGGTGTGGGAGGTGGACAACATGGGAATCCCAGTGGGTTCTGTGTAATATTTTGGGTAATCTAAGCACCTCTTAAAATATATGTGTGTATATATATATATATATATATATATATATAAAACATTTTTGTAAGCAAATACACATATATGCATATATATTTATATATCATTTTGCAAATGTTTGTATGTATTGTGAGAATTTTGATTTTTACCCACAATAAAAATAAATTTAAAAAAAAAGCTTTAATGTCAAACAATGTAATAATATATAGTTAAACTTTTATTCTTTCTCAAAGTTTCTGAAGTCAGTAGTCTGTTCTGGTAAAAGTTTACAAAATTTTTCTCTGAAATAATCAGTATGCAATAAAGAAAGTCTGTTTTATCAAAATAGCTTTTTGTACTTTAACCTTATCATTTCCATGGAGAAACAGGTTTATCACTTTTAAAAAGAACACAATGTTTGAACCTGCTTTCTCAAAGTCAAATCCTGAAACATAGCTTTTATTTCAAACTGTCACATATAAGTTGGTCTTTAACCTAAAAAAAAAAGTAAAATACTGAAAATAGTTAATTTCATGTGATATAAGTGAATAAAGTATATAAAACTGTTGTATAATTAAAGGAAATTTTCTAATTTTATGGCAATTAAAGTTATATAAATAAAAAGTTCATATGAATACTGTAAAAGTGTATATAATTCCTGAAAATATAATAATGTTTCAATATAATAGTAAATAAATTATGATGCTATTAATCATATTTTTTAGTTATAACTACAAGAAGAAAGTATCCACTAAAGGCTGCTAGGGTAGTGCATAACAGTAAAATATAGTAAAATAAATTAACACACCTGCAACATGTAATGGTCCCAAATACTGCTATTTGTTGCAAAAAATTAATATCCAGTTATGTCACTCACTTTGTTTTACAACTTGCTAAAGCTTTCTTTAATATTTTCTTAAACAAGTCAAGCCAGCCCACATACCCCATCCTGTAAAGTAGCCAACAATAAATCAAGTTTATATTCAACACTGTAAGCAACAGCCCCAATTCTAATTATAATGTCAACAACAAAAACAATCCAAGTATTAAAATTACAAGTTAATGTATTACCCCACAGGCCAAATAGGAAATACTAATGTGTTTTTACCTATGCCTTAAATGATACAAATTAAATAAATTGAGGTCATTCTAATTATGTTATTAAAAATATTAAATGCTTAAGAAATAAAAGTTTATCCATTGGATGTCTGTTGTATAATCTACTAGAGTTATGAATTATGTATAATATACTTAAATACTAATCAAACTTTAATACAATGCATTGCATACTTAAGTAATTTAATAACTTGTATATTACATGTAAATGTGTTTTGTTAAATGTGCATATATATCTCTTGTTTTGAGTTTCGACAGCCCTGAAACTAAACGTATTAAAAAACAAGTCTGGCAAGTATTGTTCAAGCCAAAAAGTAAAGCATCATACAGAAAACTTTGTTAATCAACAAACCAATGCCTTCCTAGTTAACACTTTTCACATTTCAGGAAAAATATTGGAAATTAAAATAGTAAGCACAGCAAGGAAGTTTTGTAACAAATTAAAAAAGATAGGGAAGCGGCTGTGGCTCAATCAGTAGGGCTCCCGTTTACCATATGGGAGGCCCCGGGTTCGGTTCCCGGGGCCTCCTGGTGAAGGCAAGCCTGCCCGCATGGCGTGGTTAGCTGACCCAGCGAGCACAAGCAGCAAGGGGGGGATAAATGAATAAATAAATAAATAATCTTAAAAAAAAAAAAAAAAAAAAAAAAGATAAAGTGCATTTCAATGGGTGTTGTATTCCTCCCTGGGGGAGCTGGCCACTCTCCCAGGGATTGATGCATAAAACTTAAAATGTACTGTCCAGAGAGTGTTGTGTTCCTTCCTAAGGAGGATGGCCCCTTCCTCAGGAATTAGAAAAATACTCACAAGTTGGCATCTATAGTATCAAATTCAATAATCCTAAGCACAGTCAACCAAAACTCTAGTATCAGTTGCTACTTCAACACTTCCCAGCTAAAAACTAAATATTAGTAAGTATATATATAAGAATGCTCTATTTATCTGTCATTCCTTAACCTTGTTCAATGTTGACTTAATCTTTTAATTAGTTATGTTATTTGATTCTCACCCTAATTGTCAATATAAGCTTTTTAAACTAAATATATATTAACATTTATCTTGTATCTATCCAGGACTCTAGCCCATAATAAGACAATTATATCAATGTATCCCCTGCTTTAGTAAGCCTGTGAATGTATGTATACTTACCATAAAAAATTAACAGTTAAACCTCTATTTATAAATGCTACAAAAACAAAAAAGTGGGAAATGGTTAGGTGTGAAAACAGTTATGACAAGCATTATTTACAATAAATTTTTTAAACAACAGGTTGGAATCATATACATCATCAGGAGAGCATTTCTTGCAAAAATAAGGCAAAAATACAGAAACAAATATTGGATAACTAGTTTATTGAAAGCATAAAGATAATCAATGGGAAAAGGCAGAAATTAAGTTAGAATATAGGGTTGAGGTATTGCTCTTATCATTACAGGTAAAGGAGATCAGCTTTGGGTCCTGTCTAGACATCTGAAACCTAGACATAAACAAACTGAAGAAGCTGACACAAGAAGCAGAAAAGATGATAACTTCTAAAAGTCAGAGTGTCACTCTTACAGTTATTCTTTGCTATGCTTACCTTGACAACCTCAGCAGTTATTAGTGCACCTTCACATAATTATATATATTGGGCTTATATTACTAATTCACCTCTTTTAGAATTGTTGACTTGAGGGGACATATCCTACCCTGTTTATATTAATTAGACTTTTCATTTTCTTGGCCCGGTTGATTCTCGCCTTCCTCTAAAACCTGAGGAGGAAGGGAAATTTATTGAAAATTTAATCTTGCCTTTTCTTGAATGACCTATCTGCATATGATCCATCAATCAATGTATACAGCCCCAAAATCATAGTACAAAGTGATAAATGGCATACATGCCATATTTCATCTGAGGTTGTGCTCTTTAATAATTCCTATGGCATTGTAATGAATTCAGGCCTTATTGGGATTCTGAAACCTAATGTAAACACAACCATAAGTTGAAAAATTAATAATTCAACAAAACCAACTGTTGAAAGCTATCATTATTTTTGGAATTTTGGGGATGTCATAAGTATAAATACGTCACTAAATTGGACTCATCAAGGAAGATTTATCCCACAACTATGGGACACTAAGTAGTATTTGTGGAAATTATTTTTGGGAACTAGCCCAATTTTTGAATGGCAAGGCATTAAAATTAATATTACCAGTTTAAAAAGAAAATCCACTTAATTTCTTACAGTATTTGTACAGGACCCCATTTTTTTATATTTGGAAGGGTGAGCATTAATCAAACATGTTTTCTTGGCAGCAAATTCTCCCTTTACACTGTGTATCAAAGTCCGTTTTACAGGAAAGTTCTACTGTGGTTCAAATAGGACAACGACATCATGGAATATGGCTTCAGGTTCACATGAATCACCGCTGGCAGTCTTCCCCTGAGAGCCAAATTCTTTGGCATTTTCTAAATCATTATTTGAAAAGAACCAAATGCTTAATTGGATTAATTATAGCTGCTGTATTGGGGCTTATAGGTATTATTACAGCTGCTGCTGTGGCAGAAACTGCCCTACACGAGACTATCCAAACATGACAATATGTTAGAAATTGGCAGAAAAATGCTAGTGAGCTATGGCATAGTCAGGCATATATTGATGGGCAAATTAATAATAGGCTTAATGACTTAGAGATGGCTGTTACACAAATGGGAGATCAGGTATATAATATAAATTTAAAACGAGGTTTGAAGTGTGATTGGAATGGAAGTGCTTTTTGTATCACTCCTCTCCCTTACAATGATTCGCATTTTGAATGGGAAAAAAATTAAAAATCATTTAATGGGTCATCAAACAAATTTATCTATAGAAATTACAGATTTGCAAAAAAGGATTTTAAGCATGTCTCAGAATCAACTTACTATGCTTTCAGGTAGCAAATTTTGGCAATCAGTGACAGATCAGTTAAATAAAATAAACCCCTTACATTGGTGGAAATCAACCTCTGTACTTCCTAACTTCAGTGTGGTGATAGTTGGTGGTCTGCTACTCTTAACTTTATTAGGAGGTATTCACAAAGCCCTGCTGTCCCTCATTAATAAGGCTGAAAAGGCCAGCCATGGTAATAATGATTCTGCTTAAAACCCTTGAATCCCACACTCCTGTCCATGGAGCTTGGCTGATGGCCAGGGACAGTTAAGACCTTCAGAGGAGGGCAACCTAAGACTGGCACAGTCACCCTGGACAGAAAACAAAAAATGGGGAATTGTTGGAAAAGATTCTGAGAGCCAGAGCATAAAGGGTTAAGCATTTAAAAAGCATTCTTGCTGGAAGAGAAACATTAGTAAATGTCTCCAAGGACACTGCATACTGCAAACATCAGTAGGAGGAGGCAGAGCAGAATGAACACACCATGAAGATGTTATTGTCTGAAATCCCAAGAAATATTGTCTGGAAACACAGAAACAAGCAGCACTCTCACGTACCAAGCTGAGGAACTAGTGAAGGACTCCCTAATTTTGTTATCAGCTTTGTAGTATAAAGAGCAGCTTCAGCCTAAATAACCATGCCTGCATTACACATGGAGTGAGGTCCCCTGACCTGAAACTTTCTTTGGATCATTCCTGGCACCATCTTCCCTCAAGTTGAATTAAAACAATCTGTGTTCAATTTGTTACCACTAATTTATGCATCAGAACTCAAGATTTCTCTTAGTTTTTGTAAAGATGGGCTTTCCACTTATTTCAAATTATCCTGGTTGTTTTCACTGGTTCTTCAATCCATTACAATCTGGGTAAGCATTTAAAAAATTACCATTTTAAAAATAATGCTGCCCATTATTGTAGAATTTTCTTCTAAGGCACCACAACCATTTATATTTTTTCAGTTTCTTCACCTAATTCTGATATGGATTCAAGTTTAACAGCCACTGAACTACAGTGGCCTGCTTTCTAATTAACTCCAATTTTCATTATTATTTTAAATCAGAAATGATCCTTTCATAATTAGAT
>JAKSZT010054234.1:508846-544054 GCA_026826555.1 Tolypeutes matacus | reverse complement strand
TTTATTTATATTCTTAAGTTGTACTCCAATATTTTTCTCATACATGATAGGGTGTGGGATGGATGAAACTATTTATGAACAGAAATGTGTACCCAAAATTCTGCCAATGCAGATAATACTGAGGAAGGAGAAGTGGGAGTTTTGGCTAAAGAAGGAATTTGACTGTTTGCCAAAATGCACATAAATTATTTTCATATTCTTTGCATGGATAATTAGGTTATAAGTTAAAAGAAATTATGAAAATAGTACACAATGAAATCATACAAAATGGTTGGTTTGGATATATTGATTTGTATCTGCAACATTACTGGATTGGGGTCACTTCCCCTCACCTTTTGCTAATAGAGTCCCCTATAAATGAAAAGTGCTCACTCCCCTCGGCCATCTCCCCATCTGACTGGACTGGTGGAGGCCTCCCACAGCAAGAGTGAGCACTGAGCACGAGGAGCATGGACACAACCATGTGAAGGCCACACTGCTCTCTACACATGTATGGTTAGAGGGCAATTAGCACCAAAGTAGAAGACGGACTTCTTGCTGATTACTCCCCAGTGAAGACGAGCTAGAATGACCCACATCACTAAATGAGGCTGTGAGTGTTGAGCAAGGCTTTCTCTGGTTCCAACTTTGTGCAAAACCTATGATGATGGTTTTCATTGGGGCTCTGAGAGTTTATTACGCAAACAGGACATTCCCTCTCTGGCTTGGGGAACTGCAGTGAACACTTGTTACATTCCAACTTCTTCAGTTTTTCCTCAGGTTTTTCCCACCCGACCCCTCCATTCTCTTCTGGGATTGAAGAGGTCTGCATCATTTTCAACAGTGTTAAAAATGTGTTGGAAATTTAATATGTAATTAGTCTGAGAAATATCTGGCATCTGCACCATCTGAGATTTTCTGCAAACATGACACTATCTCACAACCTCACCTCTATTATTGTCAGCCCTTGGTCCCAGGATTTTCTGGGATTCCCATACTATTTATTAGGGTTACTGGTCTAATGTTGCTCATTCTGGTGATGTTATTGATCTACAAAATGCTGTAATGTGAATTTGGACATTTCCTTCCTGGTAAAAACAGTTTTCATCTTGGCATTGCTCTTCCTTTAGCTGCCCCAAGATTGGAGAAGGTGAATGTAGAACTAGAAGCAGGAGACCTGAGTCTGTGCCTGAGACCCAGGAGGGGTACAGTAAGAGCAGCTTCCTCAGAGGGTCAATGTTGGAGACCAAGGGAATGAGGGAAGGGCAAAAGGAGCAGGAACAGGAAGTCTCCTCTGTGTGCCATGACTCCACTGCTATACCAGACCCCATGTCCCACGCATTTATTTGCCCCTGCCCACCTGGCCAACCCCTGCCTGAGGCTGGTACATCATACTGGGGTATCTGTCACTTTAGGCTACTCCCAAAACCACATGTCTCCCCTGTCTTTCAGTCCTTGCTGGCCAAGAGAACTTCCTCCTCTGTCTTACCAGTACTCATTCCTGCCTAGTCTGTAGGCACCCATAATTTACAGGTGAATTCACTGGGCAGCATAATCACACTGCCATTTGGGAACAGAGCAGCTCTCCAACACTGTGTCCCTAGCTATTTGAGCTTGCCAAGTGCTGCCAATGCAAAATACCAGAAATAAATTGGTTTCTATTGGAATTTATTAGGGTTAAAGCTTACAGTTCTGAGGTAGTGAAAATGTCCAAATCAAGGCATCATCAAAAATGCTGTCTTAACAAGCATGAGGTGCTGCTAGACTCTGGCAAGGCAAAATGTTGGGCCTGCCTATCTCTCTCTGCCTTCTCTCCCAAACTCACTTTATCCCTGAGTTCAGTAGTGGGCCATCAAACACAATTGCCCACACTGCTCCCTGTTCCTCTGCTATGGATATCTTCAGCTTCAAGCTGCTCCATGACTCTAGTCTCTGGCCTCTCCCTCAGCCACTCAGGGTTTCTGTGTCTCTCCACAGCTGTAGGAGATCCTGGAGCCCTCTCCCATATGGCAGGGTAAACATTGCAGCAATCTTTCTCTTTGCATTCCATGTATGTAAGACTTGAACACAATGATTGGGTTCCATCCTGGTGCCTGAAATCTAATCAGAGGCCCTTAACTAAACTAAAGCAATCTAACAAAAAATGACCTAATCAAAATATCCCTTATGTGAATCTAACCAAAATGTCCTACATACAAAAGGCTTACACACACAGCAATTGGTCAATAAGAATGT
Organism: Tolypeutes matacus; assembly: GCA_026826555.1. NCBI lineage: Eukaryota > Metazoa > Chordata > Mammalia > Cingulata > Chlamyphoridae > Tolypeutes > Tolypeutes matacus. Next base: position 541,840 of record JAKSZT010054234.1, on the reverse strand, counting down.
AATATTCTGTGGTCCACACAAGACTCAAATGAGGGCATTAACCCAGGGCACTGGGATCAGGAGGGATCTCCTAAGTCTGGGAGAAATGGGAACTCATGAAGCATTGGCTGTACTTTGGGTGTGGCCATCATTGACCACCATTACACTGGTCCATAGAATCTTCCCAGGAAGAACTCAATATACTGTGCTTTCTCCACCAAATCTTAGCTCCAAAATCAGGAGTGTGACTTGGGAAGTGTGCCATTATTCCCACCCCCAGAGCCAGAGCACTCAGATTTTGCCTGGGTGGTAGGGGGGGAAGGATGCAGGCTGTAAAACTGAATGTTCCTAAATTCTTCTCCAAAGAACTGATCACATTTACAACAGAATGGAGAAATTCAACTGTAAGGGTGCTCACAAAATCAGTGGAGATTGTCAAGGGCCTAGGATTTAATTCATCTCAATCCTTCAGGGAGAAGTGAAATAAATACATTTACATATGAGTAAAAACTAATAAAGTTTGCTAGCAGCAACTCACTTAAAAAGAAATGTAAAAGAATATTCTTCAGGCACAAAGAAAATAATCTCAGAAGGTTCAAGATTCAGGATGGATTGAAGAAAAATATCTGTTAATTAAATTCATATATCTGAATGACTATTGAATGGATAAAGTAATAGTGATATCGGTGGCCTAGGACATCAATAAAGTGTTCAAATACACCATAAAATAATATATAGCATAAGATGGGTAAATGGATATGAACCAGTTTGATATCATTATGAATTCCAAAAATAGATATTGGATTATGCTTCTAAGCTGGTCTGTTAATCTGGGCATGATTAAGGTAAGATAGGATCGTTGACTGGGCCACAGTTGGTAGGGTGTTGATCCCCGTCCCTTGGTGGGTGGGGTCACAAACATAAAAAGACATCACAAAGGACAAAGTTGGAGTAGTTTTTGATGTTGGAGTTCTGATGAGCAAGGAGAGAAGGCGATGGGGAAAAGAGACAAGCCATTCACTTGACAGTTCACAGCTGGCCTTGTGGAGAGAGGCAAAGCTTAGAGAGCCTCATAGTCTACACCTGACCTTGTGGAGGAAACAGAGGAGCTGAGCCCAGACAGAAATGCAGCCCTGGAAGAGAGGAACCCAAGAAGCCTGAACCCTGGCAAATATCGGCACCTGTCTTGCTCCAAGACGGGCTAACCAACTTTGATGAAGGAAGATACTTATGCTTTATGCCTGGTAACTGTAAGCTTCTACCCCAAATAAATACCCTTTATAAAGACCAAGAGATTTCTGGTACTTTGCATCAGCACCCCTTTGGCTGACTAATACAAGATATAAAATGTTTTAAAATGCATTATTTGGCAAGTCAATATGAAATAATAAGTGCAGATTTGGTAAGGCAAGCAAAAGTGTTGTAATTTCCCCAGTAAACTTTAAAGAATATTCAATAGTGCATCTCATCCAAATGAATAGGAGACAAATTATTGAACAATAATAGTCAGTCCAAAACAAAGTGTTCACTATTTCCTGTGTGGTCATTTTGGTCTTTGTTCTGGGTCCACCATATTCGTGTATCTTTGGATGCAGCACCTTTCTTATCCTTCAGAAGCCTGAAGGTTCCAGGATTGATTTATGGGGTTTTGTTTTTCCCCATCATAAATCAAGTCCGTGTCACTTCCCAATTTCTGAGATATGAAGTCACCAAACTGGATGTGATGCTTATTTGAAGCAAGAAGAGCAACAATGATAGAAAAAAAAAAGGAAAGATTGTTGCGCTTCCCTAATTGGATGCTTAGTTAATTGATAATGGATCTGTCTTCTTTTCTAATGTATGCAGTCAATTCTATAAATTTTCCTCTAAGCACTGCTTTTGCTGCACCCACAACTATGAAGGAGCATAGGACAATAAGAAGCAGAAAGAACCACATTACAAAACACTTGTGAGTGAAGTTATAACCACTTCCTGAACAGTACAGAGTTAAGATGAAGTCAGAGAATGTAAGAAAGTTGGGAAAATATGTTTTGTGACCACAAGCATTATTTCCTCAAAATAAAACTTCTATGAATGTAACTTCACTTTGAAAGGATTTTCATCATGCTTACCTAAGCATGAGGGAATCTATGTAAGGAAAAAAGAAAGAAGACAATGAGTTTTTCCAGCTTGCTCCACATGGTAGTCCTCCCCTTTAAGTGTAATGAGAGTGAAGTTTTCTTGGAAATTCAACCTCATGAGATTCCTGAGAATTAATCCTTCAGAGAAACCATTTGGTATTTCATGAATTTGGGAAAGCTAGAGTCACATCAAAGAAGCATGCAGGAGTAAAACCCTGTGTATGTAAGGAATATTGGAAATCCTTCAGCCAGGCATTAAATCTCATTGAGCATGAAATAGCCATACATTAGTTAGCATTGTAATGAACATGGGAATGCTTCCATCTGAAACAGAACCTCATGGAATATGAGAAAATTCAAACTAGAGAGAAGCCATATGATTGTACTGAATGTAGGCTGCTCTTTACAATCAGTTTTTTACTCCTCATTTTAAAAGCCATACAGGGGAACAAAGATAGAAATGTCATACATGTGGGAAAGTTTTCAACCTGACAGAAAACCTCTTTATTCATCAGAAAATTCTTACGGAAGAGAAATCTTATATATTTGGGAAAGCTTTAATTCAAATGTCAAATCTCAGATACAAGAGATTTCCTACTGCCAAGAAACCGTATGCATGTAGGACATGTGAAAAAGCCTTTAGGTAAAAATCATATCTCACAGAACATGAAAAAACTCATTTTGGAGAGAAACAAAATGAATGTAAAGAATTCAGAAAGCCTTGAGGCAAAAGCAATAGTTCATTATACATCAGAGCATTCATTCTGGAGAAAAACCCTATGTATGCAATGAATGTGGAAAACACTTAAACCAGAAGGAAAAACTCGTTCACCATCTGAGAATACATACTGGAGAGAAACCCTATGAATGTGATGGATGTGGGAAAACTTTCATTCAGAAATCAAGCCTCATTCCACACCAGAGAAGACAAACTGGAGAGAAACCCTATATATGTAAGGAATGTAGTAAAACCTTCAGTAGCAAATCAAATCTCAGTGACCATGAGAAAATTCATAGTGGAGGGAAACCCTATATATGTAAGGAATGTGGACTAACCTTCATCCAGAGGCAGTATCTCATTAAGCATTTCAACATTCATACTGGAGAGAAATCCTGTAAATGTAATGAATGTGAATCTCCAAAGAATCTCCACCTCCAGTCTGTGCAACTGGTTGCCAATATTTTATGAAAGCGGCTGTGACTGTGCAATTCAGGATGTCTTTCTCCTCTTGGAAAAGTGCACTTGTCCTGAGATCTGCTCCTCCCACATCTTCTTCCACACTCATCTGTGTTCAATTTTTTACCACTAATTTATGCATCAAAGCTTGAGATTTCTCTTAATTTATGTAAAGATGGGCTTTCCACTTATTTCAAATTATCCTTGTTGTTTTCACTGGTTCTTCAATCCATTACATTCTGGGTAAGCATTTTTAAGAAATTCCATTTTCAAAATAATGCTGGCGATTATTGTAGCATTTTCTTTCTTTTTTTTTCTTTTTTATTGTGGGTAAAAATCAAAATTTTCACAATACATACTAATATTTGTAAAGTGATATATAAATATATATGCACATATTGCTTAGATTACCTAAATATTACACAGAAATTACAGGGATTCCCATGTTCCCCACCTCCCACACCTCCCTCTTCATCCCACACAAACATCATTTATCAGTGTGGCACATCACCCACAATGGATATACACATCTTGGCACCTTGTCAACAAGCATAGACCACAGTTCACATCATAGACCACACTCACTCCCACACGGTTGTGCATGGTGTATGCTGATGTAAAATGTCCTACATCCAACGCCACAACACCACTCAGGAAAAACCCCAAATCCCCAAAAAATCCCCTGCATTTCAACTGCCCTTTCCTCCCTGCCCCAAAAGCATCCAGCAGCCACAAGCTCCACCTCTCTGTTATAATTTCTTCCATTGCTTGAATCACAATATGTCTACAACAGAATACCATTAAGTCCACTCTAGTCCATACCTCTTCCCCCAAACCTGAGGGGACTTGGATGGTCATGTCCACTCCACCTCTAAGTGAGAGAGGGCTTATATCCATGGATATTGTGGATGGGATTATCCTACCTGTAGCTGCAGAGCATCTCCATTCCCTGGGATGGCTGTTGTCCATCGTCATCTCCCTGCCAGGTGACTGGGATGTGTCCATTGAGCTGTAAGTTAGGAGTTGCAGCTCCACCGAGATTCCAGGCACAGCTGGCACATAGGTAAGCCAGAGGCTCCAGTCTCTGGAAGTACACCTGAAAACTCCAGCATCACATATGGGTTTGAAGAGAAGGGACTGATGGACCAGGTGCAGGGAGGACTTATTTGAGTCCAACCCTGTCACTCTCAGGAACACAGATTCCAAAGTAGAGCCCATTAATAAGGTATCAGTCTCTGGGGCTATTCACACTTATTAGGACCTGTGGGTCTGCAGAGCCTTCGGGAGCCCCTCTGTGTAGGATGATATCCACTTTGGTGTTCTATAAGATCCTACTGAGTTGTGCGTAAGCGTTACAACTGGGATGACCTCCCGACCCTCTTTGAAGTGTCTTAGCCACATGAACTCATTTATCTTTACTTTTTCCCCCTTTTTTTCAAGGTCTTTTTCCAATAATGTTGCCATTTAGCACTTGGTGCAAATCCCTCATTGCCAGGGAGGCTCATCCATGGGAGTCGTGTCCCATGTTGGGGGGAAGGTTATGCATTCATATGCTGAGTTTGGCTTAGAGATAGGTCACATTTGAGCAACAAGGAGGCCCTCAGTTGGCAACTCTTAGGCACCCCATAGCAGTAGGCAAAGTTTCAATTACAAGAGCAAAGACTCATAAAGTTAGTCATCAATAACAAGAACCCATCAGTGGGCCATCCTCTTTTGCCAGACACTGCTCCTGCACTCAGGGGCTGTTGCTGCTCCCTTGGAAAATGTGGCAGAGCTCTCCATGCTCGGAATTCAGATTCCCTCATTTATTGATTGTCTACCCACCATGACCATGCCCCAACCCTTGATCATTTGAACAATTTCATATATCTTTCATGTATGTTCAGATGAACTTAATCCCTTGAATTCCCCCATCCCATACACCCCCCACCAAAGATCCTCTGTAGGCCCCATTGTAACCCTTCTGTGATCTAAACTTTCCTTGAGCATAAAGCCCATATAATAACCAAATACAATTAATAGTAAAAACAAATAATAATGATAAGCTTAAATGCAAGAGATAAGTACAAGGAAACTCAGAAGAAGAAAAAACTAAACTTAAAATAAAATATAATTTGTGGATAGGGACATTCAAAAAAATGGGAACAAAACAAAAAAAATCCTTTTAAAAATTACTCTTTTTTCCCTTTATCACTGTATTATCGATGTTTAGTGTACCGTGGCACCTTCCCCCACTCATTCCCCAGTGCCTCCCAAATTTTTATTTAATTTTCAAAGAAGTTTTAGGTCACAGCAAAGTCACACACAGAATATTAGAGACTACCTCATACACAACCTCCCTCCCCCTTCCCCACCCCATATTAAAACCTTTGCTTTTTATTGATATTAGCATTGTTATAAGTGTTATACAGATAGTAAAATATAGCAACTAAGCATTGTCAGTGGTTTACAGTATAGTTTACAATTTAGATCATACAGTTTAATAATTTTTGATGATATTTACTATGTCCTGTGTCAATTAATGTAAGGTAATGTAAAACCTTTCTTCCTCCCCATTCCCCTGGAGCATATGACACTCCCCTGTCTTGACTCATGCAATGACAAGATTCATAGTTACATACCCTGGGCATTCCAACCTGCCCTTCCTAATCTACCCAACTGTGAACCCTGGATCATCAAACCCAGTAATGTCACTACCCATCTGTCCTATCCTTCAATATGCAATGATGCTCTATCCCTTTACCATAGATTATGTCCTTATGGGTGATGGCTCACAGCCTACTCTTCTCTTTCTCTCCTTTGTTAACCTATCTTTCAGACAATGGTTCTCAGAGAATGCTCACTTTCCTCAGTTCAAATCAGTGAGGTCATATACTGTTCATCCTTCAATGCCTGGCTTGCTTCACTCAAAATAAGGTCTTCAAGATTCATCAATGCTATTATGTGTGTTAGCACTTTATTCCTTCTTACAGCTGAGTAATATTCCATTGTATGTATGTACTACATTTTGCTTATGCATTCATCTGCTGATTGGCAGTGGGGCTGATTCCATTTTTTGACAATGGTGAACAATACTGCTATGAACATTGGTGTGCATATATCTGTTCGTGTCTTTGCTTTCAGTTCTTCTGGGTATATACCCAGCAGTGGAATTGCTGGATCATATGGAATATCTATTGTTAGTTTTCTGAGGAACTGCCAAACTGTCCTCCAGAGTGGCTGGACAATTCCACAATCCCACCAGCAGTGGATGAGGGTTCCTTTTCCTCCACATCCTCCACAAGACTTAGAGTCTGCTGTTTTATCATAATTACCATTCTGATGGGTGTAAATGGTATCTCATTGTGGTTTTGATTTGCATATCCCTGATAGCAAGTGATATAGAGCATTTTCTCATGTGCTTTTTAGCCCTTTGCATTTCTTCCTTGGATGTTGGAAAAGATCCTGAGAGTCAGAGCACAAAGTGTTAAGCATTTTAAAAGCATGCTTGCTGGCAGAGAAACATTAGTAAATTTCTCCAAGGACCCTGCATACTGCAGACATCAGTGGGAGGATGCAGAGCGGAATGAACACAACACTAATATGTTATTATCTGAATTCCCAAGAAAGATTGTCTGGGAACACAGAAACAGGCAGTGCTCTCATGTACCAAGCTGAGGAACTATTGAAGGATGCCCTATATTTGTTAACAGCTTTGTAGCATAAAAAGCAGCTTCAGCCTAAATAAACTTGTCACATTCCACATGGAGTGAGGTCCGCTGATCCCAATCTTTGTTTGGATCATTCTCAGCACCGTCTACCTCAAATGGTGGCCAACACGGGACACGAATAGTCTTTTCACTGGATCAGTGCCATGGAAACAAAGACTGCTGGGTCAGATCACTTGCCTTCTGTTGGTGAGTTGAATAATCTTGATCATAAGGGTAATGGGTTAAAAGTCAACTCAGTTAGAGGAATATTTCCAAGTTGTGAAGACCCCATTAAAGAATACAGGGGTATCTGTGACAACCCTAGAGTTACTAAAACTCTTTTCTCTTGTACAGAAACATTGTTTTGTATGGTCTTTGCATAGTCTTATTTCTGTTGCTTTTGAACCATTACAGTCAGATGAAAATGAAGATATTAAAATGGATACTGCTATTGCTAACACTGTAGCAGGACAAGCTAATGATGATATTAATGAAAATATATATGAAAAATTAATGAACAGGCAAAAACAGATTAACTCATGTCTAATAAAAAAGAAAAAAGAAGAAAGAAAAAGGGGGTTAATGAAACTTTTTCAGTGGTCATTAAGCTGTCAGCACCAAAAGATGATTTATTGTCTTTTGAATCAGCGTCTGTGCCTTCTAAGGTATCTACTGATCCATTTTTTACAACATTTGATGACCCTCCAACATTTTCTGTTTTTGTGCCAGCACAATCCTCTTTGATTATGAAAAGTATAGCATAGGGAAGTAGAGAAAGAAATTCAGAGGCTATGCATTTTTTTTTTTTTTACTTTTCCAAAAACAGTAACTCAAATTCCAGTAGATGCTAACAATCCCCAAGGGGTTGTACAATATCAGCATGCTCCTATTTCTTTTAAACCTATCAAAGAATTAAATCAAGCATGTACTCAATATGGTGTAAATTCTCCTTATACTCAAGGAGTGGCACAATCAAAGAGATTAATACACTGGGACTGGGATTTGTTCACTCAAGTTGTTCTTAAATAAGCAGAATTTTTACAATTTAAACTTGGTTGGCTGATGAAGCTAATATTGTAGCAAGATGAAATCAACAACAAAATCCACCAGTTACTGATGAACAAATATTAAGAACAGGTGAAGGGGCTGTGATTCCTTGCCAAGCTCAATATGATGATATTGCCATTGTACAAGTGTCAATGTGCTGCCTAGCTGCCTGGGGATGAATCTCCACACATGGACAGGCTGTACAATCATTTTCAAAAAATTTTCAAGGAAATACTGAACTCTGTGCTGAATTTGTATCAAGGCAGGCAGATGTAGTCAAGAAGGCAGTAACTCAATCTGATCTTAAAGAAATGCTTATTCTAATGTTGGCTTTTGATAATGATAACAGTTAGTGTAAAAAAGTTTTCTGTCTGATAAATGCAAATGGAAGAAATTTATAGGATTATAAAAAAAATATGTCAAAACATTGGGCCTAATACCTATAACATGAACCTTCTTGCAGCTGCTCTAAAGGGATGTAGTCCTTTGTTTAATAATTTAAATTGCTTTAAATGTGGGAAACCAGGTGATATGAAAAATGATTGCCAATCCAAAACTAGTGTAAGAGCTCCATTTAGCAGCAATACTAAATTAATACCAAGTCATGTGTGTCTGAAATACCAAAAAGGGTAACACTGGGCCAAGGAATGCCATTGTAAATATCATAAAAATGGTAGTCTCATTAAGAAGTCGGGAAACTTTCAAGCAGGCCTTGCTCAAGGCACTCAGGCAAAGAATATGAGCACATTTCCCAGCCTTGCTCAAATTTACCTAGTAAGCAACAGAGCAGTTCACTCTGGCCTGTAACAGAAGTTAAGGCAGTTACCAAAAGCAGTACAGCTGTCGATCTTACCACAGCTGAAACTAAGTTTATTATTCCTTCACTGAGTATACCCAAAATTAAGAACAGGAATTGAAAGGCCTATTGCAGAAATCTGAACTTTTAGCCTAAGTGTACTCCTAAAGAGTAATAATCCAAAATATACATATTAAATATCTGTATAAATTGCTAAATTAAAGCTTAACTGTATTTATGCTGTTTAAGCTGTCCTGGCTGGTTGCTGATTATGAACAAAAGTGTTTCAAAGAACAAGCTTATATATTATACACAACACAGATTCCAGAAAAAACTTAAAAAGAGTAAAATCAAAGATGTGAAATGATGGAAGGCTTGAAGACAGCCATAACAAAAGAGTGAAAATTATGGGCCAAATTAGTAAGCTTTATGTTTCTGTTAGTGTGTCAATTCTTTTTGTATTTGTCTGTTTGTTCAGTGTCAGTGTATATTTTGATCCCTCTATATGGTAGTATTAAATTGATAAATGAAGATTATTATAAGAGCTCTATTCAAATGGCCAAAAATTATATAAGTGCTTATATTAATAAATAAATATGGATATTTGTTTAAAATAATAAAAATTGTTATACTCAAATTAAAGCATTATTCTAACAAGTTTGTTTAATGTTGATGGTAATTATATGTTTTCAGAAATTTGCTTGGAAGTAGTTTCCAAATTCATTGTGGTAACTTAAGTATGGGAGGTATATAGAATGTGTTTTATTATTAAAGAAAAGAAAGTAATTTTATCCTAAGTTAAAATTACTAGTTATTAAAACAAAGTAAAATGTGGGACAAAACCTGAAAAAATATAAAAGTGCAAAAGGCTTCTAAATAAGGAATGTTTTCTGGTCAAAGCTAAGTAAAATTTAAGCAGTCTATCATAAAAAATTAAAAGCTTTAATGTCAAACAATGTAATAATATACAGTTAAAGTTTTATTCTTTCTCAAAGTTTCTCAAGTCAGTAGTCTGTTTTAGTAAAAGTTTACAAAGTTTTTCTCCTCAATAAACAGAACACAATAAAAAAGTCTGTTATATCAAAATAGCTTCTTGTACTTTAACCTTATCATTTCCTTGAAGAAACATTCTTATCACTTTTGGAAAGAACACTTTCTTTGAACCTGCTTTCTCAAAGTCAAATCCTGAAAGATAGCTTTTATTTCAAACTGTCACAAATAATTTAGTCTTTTACTTTAAAAAAAGTAAAATACTAAAAATAGTTAAGTTCATGTGATATCAATAGAATAAAGTATTTAAAATTATTGTTTAAGTAAAAGATATTTTCTAATTTTATAACAATTAAAGTTATATGAATAAAAAGTTCATATGAATATTTTAAAATTGTATAAAATTCCTGAAAATATAATAATGTTTCAATATAATAGTAAATAAAATATAATGTTATTAATCATAAATTTTAGTTATAACTACAAGAAGAAAGTTGCTATTAAAGGCTGTCAGGGTAATGCATAGCAGTAAATTATAGTAAAATAAAATAAAACCACTGCAACATGCAGTGGTCCCAAATATTACTAGTTTGTTGCAAAAAATTAATATCCAGTTATGTCACTATCTCTTTGTTTTAAAACTTGCTTAAGCTTTCTTTAATATTTTCTTAAACAAGTCAAGCCAGCCCACATTCCCCTTCCTGTAAAATAGCCAAAAATAAATCAAGTTTATATTCAACATTGTAAGCAACAGCCCCAATTCTAATTATAATGTAAACAACAAAACCAATGCAACTATTAAAATTACAAGTTAATGTAGTACTCCACAGCCCAAGTAGCAAATACGAATTTGTTTTTACCTATGCCTTAAATGATACAAATTAAATAAATTGAGGTCATTCTAATTATGCTATTAAAAATATTAAATGCTTAAGAAATAAAAGTTTATCCATTGGATGTCTGTTGTTGTATAATCTACTATAGTTATGAATTATGTATAATATACTTAAATACTAATCAAACTTTAATACAATACATTGCATATTTAAGTAATTAAATAACTTGTATATTACATGTAAATGTGTTTTGTTAAATGTACATATATATATCTCTTGTTTTGAGTTTTGACAGTCCTGAATCTAAATGAATTAAAAAACAAGTCTGGCAAGTATTGTTCAAGACTAAAAGTAAAGCATCATGTAGAAAATTTTGTTAATCAACAAACCAGTGCCTTGCTAGTTAACACTTTTCACATTTCAGGAAAAATATTGGAAATTAAAATAGTAAGCACATCAAGGATGTTTTGTAAGAAATTAAAAAAAATAAACTGCAATTCAATGTGTGTTGTATTTCTCCCAGGGGGAGCTGGCCACTCTCCCAGGGATTGATGCATAAAACTTAAAATGTACTGCCTAGGGAGTGTTGTGTTCCTTCCTGAGGAGGCTGGCACCTTCCTCAGGAATTAGCAAAATACTCAAATGTTGACATCCATAGTATCAAATTGATTAATCCTAAACACAGTCAACCAAAACTCTAATATCAGTTGCTACTTCAACAATTCAACACTTCCCAGCTAAAAGCTAAATATTGGTAAGTATGTATAAGATTGCTCTATTTATCTGTCATTCTGTAACTTTGTTCAGTATTGACTTAATCTTTTAATTAGTTATGTTATTTGTTTCTCACCCTTATTGTCAATATAAGCTTATTAAACTAAATATATATTAACATTTATCTTGTATCTATCCAGGACTCTAGCCAAAAATAAACCAAGTATATCAGTGTATCCCCTGATTTAGTAAGACTGAATATATGTATACTTATCATCAAAAATTAACAGTTAAACCTCTATAAATGCTACAAAAACAAAAAAGGGGGAAATGGTGAGGTGCAAGTGCAAATATATCAGGCATTATTTACAATAAAAATTTTTAAGCCAAAGGTCAGAATCATATACATCGGCAGCAGAGCATTTCTGGCAAAAATAAGGCAATAATACAGAAACAAATATTGGACAACTAGTTTACTAAAAGCATAAAAATAATAATCAGTGGGATAAGGCAGAAGTTAAGTTAGGATATAGGGTCAAGGTTTTGCTCTTATCATTACAGATAAAGGAGACCAGCTTTGGGTCTCATCCACACGTCTGAAACCTAGACATAAACAAGCCAAGAAGCTGACACAAAAAGCAGAAAAGATGGTAAGTTCTAAAAGGCAGAATGTGACTCTAACACAGTTATTACTTGCTATGTTTACCTTAAAAACCATGGCGGTAAGTAGTGCACTTTCACATAATTATACATATTGGGCTTATATTACTAAATCACCTCTTTTACAATTGTTGACTTTGGGGGACGAATCCTTCCCTGTTTATATTAATCAGTCTTTTCATTTTCCTGGGCCCATTGATCCTCACCTTCCTCTAAAACCTGAGAAGGAAGGGAAATTTATTGAAAATTTAACCTTGCCTTTTCTTAAATGACCTAACTGCATAGGATCCATTGATCGATGTATACAGCCCAAAAATAAGAATACAGAGTGATAAATGGTATACATGCCACATTTCATCTGAGATTGTGCTCTTTAATAATTCCTACAGAATTGTAAAGAATTGGGCCCTCATAGGGATACCGAAACATATTGTAAACACAACAATAAGTTGAAAAATTAATAATTCAACAAAAGCAACTAATGAAATCTATCATTATTTTTAGAATTTTGGGGAAGTCATAAGTTTAAAAACATCATTAAATTGGGCTCATTTGGGAAGATTTATCCCACAACTATGGGACACTAAACAACAAACTAAAAATTATTTGTGGAAATTATTTTGGGTACTAGTCATATTTCTGAATGGCAAGGCAATAAAACTAATATTACCAGTTTAAAAAGAAACTCCGCTTAATTACTTAAAGTATGTGTAGGCGATCCCATTATTTTTTTTAGTTGGAGGAGTGAGCATTAATAAAACATGGTTTTTCTACAGCAATTGCTCCCTTTTCACTTTTGTATCAGAACCTGTTTTACAAGAGAGTTCTACTGTGGTTCTAATAGGATGATGGCATCATGGAATATAGCTTCTAGTTCTCATGAATCACTGTTGGCATTCTTCCCCTGAGAGCCAAATCCTTTGGAAATTTCTAAATCATTATTTGAAAAGAAGTAAATGTTTAATTGGATTAATTGTAGCTGCTGTATTAGGGCTCATAAGTATGACTGCAGCTGCTGCTGTGTCAGGACCTACATGAGAATGTCCAAACACAACGATATGTTAAAAATCTGCATCATAATGCTAGTGAGCTATGGCATAGTCTAGCATATATAGACGAGCAACTAATAATAGGCTTAATGATTTTGAGCATGTCTCAGATTCAACTTACTATGCTTCCAGGTAACGAATTTTGGACAACAGTGATGGATCAATTAAATAAAATAAACTCCTTACATTGGTGGAAATCAAACTCTGTACTTGCTAAATTGGTGTGGTGATCATTGGTGCTCTGCTACACTTAACTGTATTAGGAGACATTCGCAAAAACCCTGCTGTCCCACATAAATAGGGCTGAAAAGGCCAGCCATGCAAATAACTTGATTCTGCTTAAAACCCTTGACAGTCGAACCCATGTCCATGGAGTTGGCTGATTGCCAGTGATGGGTAAGACCTTCAGCAGAGGGCAACCCAAAGCAGGCAAGTCACCCTGGACAAAAAACAAAAAAGGAGGAATTGTTGGAGAAGATGCTGAGAGCCAGTGCATAATTGTTAAGCACTTAAAAAGCATGCTTGCTGGCAGAGAAACATTAGTCAATGTCTCTAAGGACACTGAATACTGCAGACATCAGTGGAAGGAGGCAGAATGGAATGAAAACAACACTAAGATGTTATGGTCTGTAATCCCAAGAAAGATTGTCTGGGAACATAGAAACAGGAATCGCTCTCACTTACCAAGCTGAGAAACTAGTGAAGGATGCCTTATTTTTTTAATCAGCTTTGTAGTATAAAAAGCAGCTTCAGCCTAAATAAACTTGCCTGCATTTCACATGATGTCCCCTGGTCCCAAACTTTCTTTGGATCGTTCCCAGCACCGTCTTCCTCCACATTGAATTAAAACATTTTCACAAAGTGAAGTTACATTCATAGAAGTATTATTTTGAGGAAACAATGCTTGTGGTCAGAGAACATATTTTCCCAACTTTCTTACATTCTCCGCCTTCATCTTTAGACTATACTGCTGTGGCAGTTGATATAACTTCAATCGCAAGCCTTTTCTTACGTGGTTCTTTCTACTTTTTAATGTCCTATGCCTCTTCATAATTTGTGGGGTGCAGCAAAGGAGAGCTATTAATAGAGGGAAATTTATAGCATTGAATGCATTCATTAGCAAAGAGGAATGATCCAATATCAAGCATCTAAGCATCCAGTTTGGGAGGAACAACAATATCTCCTTTTTATTTGTTCTATAATTCATGGCTCTTCTTGCTTCAAATGAGCCACACATCCAGTTTGGTGACTTCATAACTAGGAAATGGGAAAGCGATACAACACTTGAGTTATGATGGGGACAAAACAACACCCCATAAATCAATCCTGGAACCTTCAGGCTTCTGAAGGCTAAGAAAAGTGCAGATTCCAAAGATATACGAGTAAGCTGGCCCCAGAACAAAAGACAAAATGGCAACCCAGGAAATCCTGAACACTTTGTTTTGGACTGACTATTTTTGTTCAACTTTCTTTTCTTCTATTTATTTGGATGAGATGCATGATTTAATATTCTTTAAAGTTTACCGGGGAAATTATAACACTTTTGCTTGCTTTCCAAATCTGCACTCATTATTTGTTATTGACTTGCCAAATAATGTATTTTAAAACATTTTATATCCTGTATTATTCAGCCAAAGGTGTGCTGATGCAAAACACCAAAAATCTCTTGGTCTTTATAAAGGATATTTATTTGGGGTAGAAGCTTACAATTACCAAGCCATAAGCATAACTGTCTTACTTCATCAAAGTCTGTTAGACCATCTTGGAGTAAGACAGTTGCCTACATTTGCCAGGGTCCTGGATTCTTGGGTTCCTCTCTTCCCAGGGCTGCATTTCTCTCTGGGCTCAGCGCCTCTGTTTCCTCCAAAGGCCAGCTGTAGACTATGAGGCACTCTAAGCTTTGCCTCTCTCCACAAGGCCAGCTGTGAACTGTCAGGTGAATGGCTTGTCTTTCTTCCCCGGGGCCTTCTGTCCTTACTCATCACAACTCCAACATCAAAAACTACTCCAGCTCTGTCCTTTGCCATGTCCTTTTATATTTGAGACACCACCCTCCAAGGGGCTGGGCTCAATGTCATACTGACTGTGGCCCAGTCAACGCCCTTATCATAACTTAATCATACCCAGATTATCAGACCAGGTTACAAGCTTAATCCAATATCTATTTTTAGAATTCATAATGATACCAAACTGCTACATATCCATTTACCCATCTTATGCTATATATTATTTTATGGTGTATTTTAACACTTTATTGTTGTCCTTGGCCATGGATATCATTATTACTTCATCCATTCAAGTCATTTAGATATATGAATTTAATTAACAGATATTTTCTTCCATCTATCCTGAAACTTGAACCTTCTTAGATTATTTTCATTCTGCCTGAAGAATATTCTTTTGCATTTCTTTTAAAATTAGTTGCTGCTAGCAAACTTTTGTAGTTTTTACTGATCTGTAAAAGTATTTATTTCACTTCTTCCTGATGGATTGAGATGAATTAAATCTCGGGCCATTTATCATCTCCACTGCTTTTGAGAGCACCCTTGGGATTGAATTTCTCCATTCTGTGTAAATGTAATCAGTTCTTTAGAGAAGGAATTAGGGGCTTAAAATTTTAACGCATGCTTACTGCCACCCCACCCCCCATTCAAAATCTGTGCGCTCTGGCTCTTGGGATGGGAATAATGGCACACAACTCTGAGTTACACACCTGATTTTGGAGCAAATGTTTGGTGGAGAAAGCACAGTTTATTGAGTCCTTCTTCAGGCCATTCTAGGGACCAGTGCAATGCTGAGCAGCACCCCATTTTGCTCAGTGATGGCCACACCCAAAGAACATGAGTGAGTTCCCATTTTTCCCAGACTTAGGGGACCCCACCCTATACCTGTGTCCTGGTTTAATGCCCTCATTTGAGTCTTGTGTGGACCCTGGAAATGTATGTTCTTACTAACCCTTTGCTGTATGTGTAAGCCTTTTGTATGTGGGACATTTTGGTTAGATTCTGATAAGGGACCTTTTGATTAGGTCACGTTTTGTTAGATTGTTTTAGTTTAGTTAAGGGCCTCTGATAAGATTTCAGGCACCTGGATGGACCCCAATCATTGTGCTGAAGTCCCCCATACATGGAACACAGAGAAAGAGTGCTTCCATGTTTACCCTGCCATGTGGGAGAAGGTTTCCAGGATTTCCTACAGCTGTGGAGACATACAGAAATCCTTAGTGGCTGAGGGAGAGGCCAGAGTGTGATATCATGGAGCAGCTTGAACCTGAATTCATCCAAGCCAGAGGATAAGGGAGAAGTGTGAGCAATTGTTTCTGATGGCCCACTGCTGAGCCCAGGGAGAAAGTGAGTTTGGAGGAGAAGGCAGAGAGAGACAGGCAGGCCCAATATTTTGTCTTGGCAGCAGTCCAGCAGCAGCTGACACTTGTTAAGACAGCATTTTTGATGATGCCTGGATTTGGACATTTTTACAGCCTCAGAACTCTAAGCATTAATCATAATAAATTCCAATAAATGCCAACCTATTTCTGGTATTTTGCATTGGCAGCACTTGGCAAACTCAAACAGCTGTGGGACACAGGGTTGGAGAGCTACCCTTTTCTGAAATGGCATTGTGATGCTGCAGCCCAGTGAATTCACCTGTAAACTGTGGGTTTCTCCAGACTAGAATTGAATGAATACTGGTAAGTTGGAGTGGGATGTGCTCTTGGCCAGCAAGGCCTGCAAGATAGGGAGTCTGGCAAGGAATCACATGGTTTGGGGACTAGTCTAATGTCACAGATGCCCAAGGCAGGGGTTGTCCAGTTGGGCAGGGGCAGATAAATGCATGGGTCCTTGGGTTTGGTGCAGCAGAGGAGTCAGGGCCCAGAGAGGAGACTTCCTGCTCCTGCTCCTTTTGCCCTTCCCTTGGCCTCCAATGTTTACCCTCTGAGGAGGCTCCTCTTAATGTACCCATCTTGGGTCTCAGGCCCAGGCTCAGGTCTCTTGCTTCCAGTTCTACAGTCACCTTCTCCAATATTGGGGCTGCTAAAGTAAGGACATTAACCTCTTAAATCCCAGAAGAGAACTGATGGGTTGGATGGGAGGAAGCTGATGAACACCTGATGAAGCTGAAATGTAACATGTGTTCACTGCAGTTCCCCCAAGCCAGAGAGGGAATGTCCTGTTTGGGAACCAAACTCTCAGACACCCCATTGGAAACCAACATCATAGTTCCTGGATTTGCAAGGAGAACAGCAAGAAAGACCTGCTCAGCACTCACAGCCCCACTTAGTGATGTGAGTCACTCTAGCGGATCTTCACTGGGAACTAAAGAGCAGGAGGTCTGTATTCTCCTGTGGTGCTAACAGCCCTCAAACCGCACACTTGTAGAGAGCAGTTTGGCCTGCACCCGGTCACTTCCATGCTACTGGAGCTCCGTGCTTACTCTTGCTGAGGGAGGCCTCCACCTCTCCAGGCAGCTGGGGAGGGGGCTGTGGGGAATGAGCACTTTTCCTTTATGGGGGACTATATTTGAAAAGGGTGAGGGGATGTGCCCCCTCCCAATAATGTTGCAGATACAAATCATTATCTTCAAATCAACCACTTTGTATGATTTCATTGTGTACTCTTTTCTAATTTTCTTTTAAATTATATCCAAATTATCCATGCAAAGAGTATAAAAATAATTTATGTCTCTTATTGCAAACAGCCAAATTCCTTCTCTAGCCTCAACCCCCATTCCTCCTTCCTCAAATTATCTCCTTTGGCAGATTCTTCTGGGTATATATTTCTGTTTGTAAATACATGCATTCTCTAGTTTCATCCATCCCACACCCTATCACATATGAGAAAAATATTGGAGTACAACTTAAGAACATAAATAAATTTTCTAACTTCTTTAATATGCTTGAGATTAAAAGTATATCATCTAATTATGGAAGGACCATTTCTGACTTAAAACAAGTATGGAAGGTATATAGAATGTGCTTTTATTATTAAAGAAAATAAAATAATTTTATCCTAAGAAAAAATAACTAGTTATTAAAACAAAGTAAAATGTGAGACAAAACATGAGTAAATATAAAAGTGCAAAAGGCTTGTGAAAAATGAATTTTTGTGGTCAAAGCTAAGTAAAATTTAAGCAGTCTATCTATAAAAATTTAAAAGCTATAATGTCAAACAATTTAATAATGTTAAAGTTTTATTCTTTCTCAAAGTCTCTCAAGTCAGCAGTCTGTTTTAGTAAAAGTTTACAAAGTTTTTCTCCTCAATAATCAGTAAGTAATAAAGAAAGTCTGTTTTATCAAAATAGCTTCTTGTACTTTTACCTTATCATTTCCATGAAGAAACAGGTCTTATCACCTTTAAAAAGAATACAATGTTTGAACCTGCTTTCTCAAAGTCAAATCCTGAAAGATAGCTTTTATTTCAAACTGTCACAAATAACATGGTCTTTTATCTAAAAAAGGTAAAATACTAAAAATAGTTCAGTTCATGTGATATCAGTTGTAGTATATAAAACAGTTGTATAATTAAAAGAAATTTTCTAATTTTATAACAATTAAAGTTATATGAATAAAAAGTTCATATGAATACTTTCAAAGTGAATAAAATTTCCGAAAATAAAATAATGTTTCAATATAATAGTAAATATAATATAATGTTATTAATCATAATTTTTAGTTATAACTACAAGAAGAAAGCAGCCATTAAAGCCTGCCAGGGTAGTGCATAACAGTAAATTTTAGTAAAATAAAATAACACCACTGCAGCATGCAGTGGTCCCAAATATTGCTAGTTTGTTCCAAAACATTAATATCCAGTTATGTTACTATCACTTTTTTTTAAACTTGCTTAAGCTTTCTTTAATATTTTCTTAAACAAGTCAAGCCAGCCCACATTCCAGTTCCTGTAAAATAACGAAAAATAAATCAAGTTTATATTCAACACTGTAAGCAACAGCCCCAATTATAATTATAATGTTAACACCAAAACCAATGCAAGTATTAAAATTACAAGTTAATATATTATACCACAGCCCAAATAGGAAATTCTAATTTGTTTTTACCTATGCCTCAAACTATACAAAATAAATAAAACTGAGGTCATTCTAATCATGCTACTAAGAATCTTAAAAGCTTAACAAATAAAAGTTTATTCATTGGATATCTGTTGTTGTATAATCTACTGTAGTTATGAATTATGTATAATATACTTAAATACTAATCAAAACTTCAATACAATATATTGCATATATAAATAATTATTAAATTATGTATGGTACATATAAAGGTATTTTATTAAGTATATCTATAAATCTTTTGTTTCAAATTTTAACAGTCCTGAAACTAAATATCTTTTTTAAAAAAAGTTTAGTAAGTATTGTTCAAGTCTAAAATTAAAGCATCATGCAGAAAACTTTGTTAATCAACAAACCAATGCCTTGCTAGTTAACACTATTTACATTTCAGGAAAAATATTGGAAATTAAAATAGTAAGCACATCAAGGATGTTTTGTAACAAATTTTTTAAAAAGTGCATTTCAACAGGTGTTGTATTCCTCCCTCAGGGAGCTGACCACTCTCCCAGGGATTGATGCATAAACCTTAAAATGTACTGCCCAGGGAGTGTTGTGATTCTTCCTTAGGAAGCTGGCCTCTTCCTCAGGAATTAGCAAAATACTCACAAGTTGTCTTCTAGAGTATCAAATTCATTAATTCTAAACACAGTAAACCAAAACTCTAGTATCAGTTGCTACTTCCAGACTTCCCAGCTAAAAGCTAAATATTGGTAAGTACATATATAAAACTGCTCTATTTATCAGTCATTCTGTAACTTTGTTCAATATTGATTTAATCTTTTAACTAGTTATGTTATTTGTTTCTCTCCCTAATTGTCAATATAAGCTTATTAAATTAAATATATATTAACATTTTTCTTACATCTATCCAGGACTTTAGCAAAAAAAAAAACCAAGTATATCAGGGTATCCCCTGATTTAGTAATTCTGCGAATGTATGTATACTTATCATGCCAAATTAACAGTTAAACCTCTATAAATGCTACAAAAGGAAAAAGGAGGGAAATTGTGATGTGCAAGAACAATAATATCAAGCATTATTTACAATAAATTTTTTATGCCAAATGTCAGAATCATATACATCAGCAGCAGAGCATTTCTGGCAAAAATCAGGCAATAATACAGAAACAAATATTGCAAAATTAGTTTACTGAAAGCATAAAAATAATAATCAATGGGATAAAGCAGAAGTTAAGTAAGGATATAGGGTCGAGGTTTTGCTCTTATCATTACAGATAAAGGAGACCAGCTTTGAGTCCCGTCCAGATGTCTGAAACCTAGACATAAATAAGCCAAAGATGCTGACACAAAAAGCAGAAATGATGGTAACTTATAAAAGGCAGAATGTCACTCTAACACAGTTATTCCTTGCAATGCTTACCTTGACAGCCACAGCAGTAAGTAGTGCACTTTAACATAATTATACATATTGGGCTTATATTACTAATTCACCTCTTTTAGAATTGTTAATTTGGGGGGACAAATCCTACCCAGTTTATATTAATCAGTCTTTTCATTTTCCTGGGCCTGTTGATACTTGCCTTCCTCTAAAACCTGATAAGGGAGGGAAATTTATTGAAAATTTAACCTTGTCTTTTCTTAAATGGCCTAACTGCATAGGATTCATTGATCCATGTATACAGCCCTAAAATCATAGTACAAAGTGATAAATGGCATACATACCATGTTTGATCTGAGGTTGTGCTCTTTAATAATTCCTATAGAATTGTAAAAAATTGGGCCCTTATATGGATACCAAAACCTAATGTAAACACAAACATAAGTTGAAAAAGTAGGAATTTAACAAAAACAACCAAGGAAAGCTATCATTATTTTTAGAATTTGGGGTACATTATAAGTATAAATACATCACTAATTTGGAATCATCAGGTAAGATTTATCCCAAAAGTATGGGACAGTAAACATAACAAAATTAAAAATTACTTGTGGAAATTATTTTTGGGAACTAGCCCAATTTTTGAATTGTTGGCATTCAGGAACTGGGTTGGTGAAAACGGTGCCGCAGATGAGAAAGAATAAGAGTAAGAGAAGAAAAAACTGGGATCAGGGGACTCTCTGTCTGATATGGAGAGAAGAGCCCCGCCACCTCCTAAGGTGTGGCTTTTATTTTGGCTTTAGAACAAAGAAAATATATATGTACATATATAAAGGCAATAGATACTTGACAGTTTATATTTTACTAAAATGAGCAAGTCTTAAAGGTTAATGGCTCAGTTCCTCTTTTCCTTCCTGAAATTCACAGACATTGTAAATCTTACAAGCTCAGGATGTTTCCCCAAGCAGCTCCTATTAGCATGAGACCAGAGGGCTTGTTTCCTACATTCCAAGGTGACCTTTTTTGTCAGTAGTCATGGCCTTTAATTGAAACTCCATCATTTCCCCCTTTTTTATTAATTAAAGCTCATAGGAACCATTATATAAGCTGATACAAGGTGACCTCCTGTCACACTTGTCTTCTTCCATAGGCTCTTGTGACTGTGCCTGTCTTAGGTTGTCCTCCTCTGAGAATATTACCCGTCAATGACTACCAGTCAAGCTTTTGAGCTCTTACATGGAAGGCAATTTCAATAATATTTATGCTTCTTCAGGTTCCTTAAATGAATATTTTTTGGGCAGATATTTAGTATTAAGATCAAGGGGTTATTAGTAGAACCTTTATACTAAGTAATGGCCAAGTTTCTTAACATAAATGCGTTTATCGAGTCTAGTTACTCTAGCCTTGACAATATAAACAATTAAAATGCATATAACAATAATTCCAAATCCAATCCAAAATGATATTTGAACTGTTTTTTGTTTCCACCAATGAAACGGCTGCATCAGTGGTTTCTTTCAATTCGTTTCATACATGCTCAATGCCTTCTTTTGCAATTCTAAAAGATTTATAGAAACATTATGCTTATATCCAATCAAGTGATTTTTTACTTCCTCCCAATCATGTTCACTATTATTATATTTTAAAGTAATAAAAATTATTAATAACAGTATACTTTTATTTAATATTACACTGAAACATTATTAAATTTTCAGCAATTTTATACATCTTTAAAGTATTTATATGAACTTTTTATTCATATAACTTTAATTGTCATAAGATTAGAAATTTTCTTTTAATTGTACAACACTTTTAAATACTTCATCCAACTTATATCACATGAACTTAACTATTTTTAGTATTTTATCTTGTTCTAGGTATAAAACTTGTTTCTTCAAGGAAACGTTAAGGTTAAAGTATAAGAAGCTACTTTGATAAAACACTTTCCTTTTTGCATACTGATTATTCAGGAGAAAAACTCTGTTAATTTTTAATAAAACAGATTAATGATTTGAGAAACTTTGAGAAAGAACAAAACTTTCACTTTGTTTTAATAGCTAGTCATTTTACCTTAGGATAACATTACTTTTTTTCCCTTTAATAATAAAATCACATTCTATATACCTTCCATACTTAAGTTACCACAATAATTTTAGAAGTTGTTTCTAAGCAACTTTCTGACAACATATAATTACCATTAACATTAAACAAACTTGTTAAAATAATGATTTAGTTTGTTTATATCTATATTTATTGTTTTAAATTAATACTCATATTTATTTATTAATATATGCACTTATTTAATGTTGGCCATTTGAATAGAGCTCTTTTAATAATTTTTTTTCATCAATTTAATATTACCATCCAGAGGTATCAAAATATACAGACACTGAACAACCAGACAAACACAAAACAAGTTACAACACATCAATAGAAACATATATCTTTGATTTCACTGATTTTGAGAATTTTTCTGGAAACTGTATTGCTAAGTTTCCTTACTTTTCCAGTGGTTTAATTTTATTAGCTTCTATCATCTCACAGCCTTATCATTATGTAAGCAGTAGGAGGTTTATAAAGTTGCTGTTGGAACTGAAGGGTTAACATCCACAGCTGGAGTTGAAGATCTATTAACAGCTTGAAAAGTGCACTAGGTATCCCTTCCTGGTTGCCATGGCAACACAAGCCTCTGTAGGAGGCTCTGGGAGGTCACTTTCAGAACATTCATATTCATACAGCTGTAAATTGACCTCAAGATGATCAGAGACAGAATCTTCCACCTCCGCATTTTCAGAGGGCTTACTAGATTCTGTTTGAAGGGACTTAAGAGCCAGAGTAATAAGATGTTTAGCTGACTCAGAAATGTGAGGAATATTCAAATAAGCTCCCCATTGTTATAATAAATCTCTTCCCTATAAATTAAGTCCTACATCTGCAACATAAGTTTGCAGAGCAGCCTCTTGTCCTTCTGGACCTTCTACCTTAAATATCTGAGTACTCTGGTAAACATCTGTCATTGTTCCAATGCCACTGAAAACTGTAGGCACCTTTTGCAAAGTCCAAGCTTGTGGCCAATATCTTTTAGCAATGATAGAGACATCAGCCCCGTTATCCACCAATCCTAAAAATATCTTTCCATTTATTTTTTTGGTAATTTCAGGCCTTTCATCTCCAGTTGATGTTTGCCAATAAACTTTATGCCCAGTGGAACCAAATTCTTCTGCACATTTTAAAGGAGGTTTACAATATGGTAACAAAAGAAGTTAAGCTATACTATCTCCTGATTCAATTTGATAGGGAGTTAAAGTTTGTACCAATAAACAAATTTCTCCATCAAAATTGGAGTTAATGATCCTGGTTTGCACCAAAACACCTTGGGTCGTAAGACTGCTACGGCCAATAATGAAACCTACATTGTTTGTTGGGATAGGCCCTTTAATTCCTGTTCTTATTTTTTGTATACCAAGTGAAGGCATAATGAACTTGGTTTCAATGAGGGAAGATCGACAGCTGCAATGCCCTTGGTAACTGCCTTAAGTTCTGTTATAGGCTGGAGTGAACTGCTCTGTTGCTGACTGGGTAGGTTTGAGCAAGGCTGGGAAATGTGCTCATATTTTGTCTGAGGGCCTTGAGTGAGGCCCGCTTGGAAGTTTCCCGACTTATTAATGAGATTGCCATTTTTATGATATTTAGAATGGCATTCCTTGGCTCAGTGCAACCCTTTCTGACATATAGGACATACACGAGTTGGTATTGATCTATTATTGCTGCTAGGTGGCGCTCTTACACCAGTTTGGGCTCAGCAGTCTTTTTTCATATGACCTGGTTTCCCACATTTAAAGCAATTTAAATTATTAATCATAGGACTATGTCCCTTTATGGCGGCTGCAAGAAGGGTCATGTTATATGTATTAAACCCAAAGTCTTGGCATGCCTTTATATAATCCTGTAAAGTACCTCCATTTGCCTTTATTGGACGCAAAGCCTTTTTACACTCACTATTAGCATTATCAAAAGCCAACATCAGAATAAGCATCTCTTTAAGGTCAGGCTGAATTACTGTCTTGTTGGCTACATCTGACAGCCTAGCTACAAATTCAACGTAAGGTTTAGTATTTCCTTGAACAATTTTTGAAAGTGATTGTACAGCCTGTCCAGGGGTGGCAATTCATCACCAGGCAGCTAGGCAGCACAATCGAACTTGTACAATGGCAATATCATCATATTGAGCTTGGCAAGGAACTCCAGCCCATTGACCTATTCCTCATATTTGTTCAGCAGTAATAGGCACTGGTGGATTTTGCTGTTGATTTTGTCATGCTACAATATGTTAGCTTCATCAGCCCACCAAGTTTTAAATTGTAAAAATTCTGCTGAATTAAGAACAACTCGAGCTAACAAATCCCAGTCCCAGGGTATTAATCTGTCTGCTTGTGCAATTCCTTGCACCAATCATTGAGTATAAGGAGAATTTACACCATATTGAGTGCATGCTTGTTTTAATTATTTGATAGTTTTAAAAGGAATAGGAGCATGCTCATACTGTACACCCCATTGGGGATTGTCAGCATCTACTGGAATTTGAGTTACTGTTACCGGAAAAGTAGAAAAAAGTTGCATTGTCTCTGAATCTCCCTCTCTACTTCCCTGTGCTATACTTTTCATAATTGAGGAGCTTGGTGCTTGCACAAAAATGGAAACTTTAGGAGGGTCATCAAATGTTGTAGTAGATATCTTAGGAGGTGCAGATGCTGGTTCAAAAGACAATAAATCATAATTTGGAGCAGACGGCATAGTGACCACCTGAAAAGCTCCATAAACTTCCTTTTTCCTTTCCTTCTTTTTATTAGACTTCAGTTTATCTGCTTTTGCCTGCTCATTAATTTTTTCACATATATTTTCATTAAAATTACCATTAGCTTGTTCTGCTATTGGTCCAGCAATAGCAGTATCCTCTTTAACATCTTCATTTTCATCTGATTGTAAAGGTTCAAGAGCAACAGAAATAAGACTACACAAAGACCATACATGAAGAGGAATTATTTTTCCCATTTGATAAAACCTTTTTAAAGCTTTCTTCACTAACTCCCAATGTTTCAGGTTTAAAATATCCCGCCCTTGTGGCTGAAACCAATAACAACATTTCTGTACAAGAGAAGAAAGTTCCTCAAAAGCTGAAGATTTAATAGTTACACCGGTCCTTTTTAATAAAGTTTTTAACATTCTAGAGTAATCTTCAAAGTTCGACTGCTGATTACCCATTACCCTGATGATTTCAAGGATGAAGCTTAGCTTTTCTCTTTCTTTTTTCTTTTAAAACCACTCTCAGGAGCTGCTGGCCTGTGCACTGACTAAAGAAAAGTTTCGTTTTCAGAGCCCCACGTTGGGCGCCATATGTTGGCATTCAGGAACTGGGTTGGTGAAAATGGTGCCACAGATGAGAAAGAATAAGAGAAAGAGAAGAAAAAAACTGGGATCAGGGGACTCTCCGTCCGATATGGAGAGAAGAGCCCCACCACCTCCTAAGGTGTGGCTTTTATTTTGGCTTTAGAACAAAGAAAATATATATGTACATATACAAAGGCAATAGATACTTGACAGTTTACATTTTACTAAAATGAGCAAGTCTTAAAGGTTAATGGCTCAGTTCCTCTTTTCCTTCCTGAAATTCACAGACATTGTAAATCTTACAAGCTCAGGATGTTTCCCCACCCAGCTCCTATTAGAATGAGACCAGAGGGCTTGTTTCCTACATTCCAAGGTGACCTTTTTGTCAGTAGTCATGGCCTTTAATTGAAACTCCATCATGAATGACAAGGCAGTAAAACTAATATTACCAATTTAAAAAGAAAAATCCACTTAATTTCTTAAAGTATGTGTATAGGATCCCATTATTTTTATAGTAGGAACAGTGAGCATTAATCAAACGTGGCTTCTCTGCAGTAATTGCTCCCTTTACACTTGTGTATCAAAGTCTGTATTACAGGAGATTTCTACTGTGGTTCAAATAGGATGACTGTTTCATGGAATATGGCTTACAGTTTGCATGAATCACTGCTGGCAGTCTTCCCCTGAGAACCAAATCCTTTGGCACATTCTAAATCATTATTTGCAAGGAACCAAATGTTTAATTGGATTAATTATAGCTGCTGTATTAGGGCTTATAAGTATTTTACAGCACCTGCTCTGGCAGGAACTGCCCTACATGAGAAAATTCAAACACTAAAATATGTTAAAATTGGCATCATAATGCTAGTGAGTTATGGCTTAATCAGGCATATATTGCTGATCAGATTAACAATAGGCTTAATGACTTCCAGATGGCTGTCACAAAAATGGGAGATCAGGTATATAATCTAAATTTAAACAAGGTTTGCAGTGTGATTGGAAAGAAAGTGCTTTTTGTATCACACCTCTCCCATAAAATGATTCCCATTGTGAATGAGAAAAAATTAAAAATCATTTACTAGGTCACCACACAAATTTTTCTATAGAAATTACAGATTTGCAAAAGAAGATTTTGAGTATGTCTCAGAATCAACTTACTACGCTTCCAGGTAGCGAATTTTGACAATCAGTGACAGATCAATTAAATAAAATATACCCCCTACATTGGTGGAAATTAACCTCTGTACTTGATAACTTCAGTGTGGTGATCATTGGTGCTTACTCTTAACTGTATTAGGAGGCATTCATGATGCCCTGCTGTCCCACATTAATAGGGCTGAAAATGCCAGCCATGCCAATAACTTGATTCTGCTTAAAACACTTAACTCTCAAACCCTGTCCATGGAGCTTGGCTGGTGGCCAGTGATGGATAAGAACTTCTGAGGAGGGCAACCTAAGACAGGCACAGTCACCCTGGACCAAAAACAAAAAAAGAGGGAATTGTTGGAAAAGATGCCGAGAGCCAGAACATAAATGGTTAAGCATTTAAAAACATGCTTGCTGGCAGAGAAACATTAGTAAATGTCTCCAAGGACACTGCATACTGCAAACATCAGTAGGAGGAACAGAGTGAATGAACACACCACAAAGATGTTATTGTCTGAATTCCCAAGAAAGATGGTCTGGGAACACAGAAACAGGCAGCGCTCTCATGTACTCAGCTGAGGAATTAGTGAAGGATGCCCTACTTTTGTTATCAACTTTGTAGTATAAAAAGCAGCTTCAGCCTAATTAAACTTGCCTGCATTCCACATGGAGTGAGGTCCCCATGTCCCAAACTTTCTTTGGATCATTCCAGGCACCATCTACCTCCACATTGAATTACAACAGCCTGCTTTCTACCTCACTCCTATTTTCCTTAGTATTTTAAATCAGAAATGATCCTTTCATAATTAGATGATATACTTCTAATATCAAGTATTTTAAGAAGCTAGAAAATTTATTCATATTCTTAAGTTGAACTCCAAAATTTTTCTCATGTGTGATAGGGTGTGGGAAGGATGAATTTAGAGAATGCACGTATTTATAAACAGAAATGTGTTTTTAACAAAAGCTTGTGAGTGAAGCTATAGCCACTTCCACAATAGTACAGACATAAGATGAAGGTAGAGAATATAAGAAGTTGGGAAAATGTTCTCTCTGACTGCAATCATTGTTTCCTCAAAATAAAACTTCTATGAATGTAACTTCACTTTGAAGGAATTTGCATTATGTGTACCTAAGAATGAATGGATCTATGTTAGGTAAAAGAATGAAGACAATGTGTTTTGCCAGTATGACCCACAAGGTTGTCCACCCCTTAAAGTGTAATGACTGTGACGTTTTCTTGGAAATTCAAACTCATAAGATACCAAAGAATTAATCCTTCAGAGAAACCACTTGCGAATTCAAGAATTAGGAAAGCTAGAGTCACATCAAAGAAACTTGCAGGAGTAAAACCCTGTGTATGTAAGGAATATTGGAAATCCTTCATCCAAGCATTAAATCTCATTTAGCATGAAATATTCATACATTAGTTAATATTGTAATGAACATGGGAATGTATTTATCTGAAAAAAAACCTCATGGAATATGAGAAAATTCACACTAGAGAGAAAACAAATGAGTGTCCTGAATGTAGTCTGCTATTTAGAGTTGATTTTTCTCATCATTTTAAAAGCCATACAGGGGACCAAGCAGAGAAATGTTGTACATGTGGGAAAGTTTTCAACCTAACAGAAAACCTCTTTATTCATCAGAAAATTCTTACTGAAGAGAAATGATATATATGTGGGAAAGCTTTAATTCATGTCAAATCTCAGATACAAGATGTTTCCTAGTGCAAAGAAACCATATGTATGTAAGTCATGTGAAAAAGCCTTTAGGTACAAATCATACCTCACAGAACATGAAAAAAAACTCATAGTGGACAGAAACAAAATGAATGTAAAGAATGCAGAGAAGCTCTCCAGGAAAAGCAATAGTTCATTAAACATCAGAGCATTTATTCTGGAGAAAAACCCTATATATGCAATGAATGTGGAAAAGCCTTCAATAAGAAGAAAAACCTCATTAACCATCTGAGAATAAATCCTAGAGGGAAATCCTATGAATGTGATCGATGTGGGAAAGCTTTCATTCAGAAATCAACCCTCCTTGCACATCAGACAAGACAAACTGGAGAGAAACCCTATATGTGTAAATAATGTAGGAAAGCATTCAGTAGCAAATCAAATATCACTGACCATGAGAAAATTTATAGTGAAGGGAAACCCTATATATGTAAGCAATGTGGAATAGCCTTCAGCCAGAGGCAGTAGGTCATTAAACATTACAACATTCATACTGGAGAGAAGCCCTGTGAATGTAATGAATGTGAATCTCCAAAGAATCTCCACCTCCAGTCTGTGCAACTTGTTGCCAATCTTTTAAGGAAGTGGCTGTGACTGTGCAATTCAGGATGTCTTTCTCCTCAAGAAAAGTGCACTTGCAATTTGTTCTGAGATCTGCTCCTCCCACATCTTCTTCCACACTCATCTGTGTTCAATTTGTTACCACTAATTTATGCATCAAAACTCCAGATTTCTCTTCGTTTATGTAAAGATGTAAATTCCACTTATTTCAAATTGTCCTGGTTGTTTAGATGGGTTCTTCAGTTCATTACATTCTGGGTAAGCATTAAAAAAAAATCACTATTTTAAAAATAATCCTGCACATTATTATAGCATTTTCTTCTGAGGAACCCCAACCATTTATATTTTTTCAGATTCTTCAGCTGATTCTGATATGGATTCAAGTTTAACAGCCACAGAACCACAGTGACCTGCTTTCTACTTAACTCCAATTTTCCTTATTATTTAAAATCAGAAATGATCCTTTCTTAATTGGTTGATATACTTCTAATATCTAATATTTTAAGAAGTTAGAATATTTATTTATATTCTTAAGTTGTACTACAATACTTTTCTCATATACAACAGGGTGTGGGATGGATGAAACTAGAGAATGCATGTATTTACAAATAGAAATGTGTAAACAAAAGAATATGCCAATGCAGATAATTCTGAGGAAGAAGGAATGGGGTTTGAGGCTAGAGAAGGAAGTTTGCTGTTTGCCATAACAGACATAAATTTTTTTCTACACTTTGCATGGATAATTTCATTATAATTTAAAAGAAATTATGAAAATAGTACACAATGATACCATACATAATGTTTCACTTGAAGATATTGATTTGTATCTGCAATATTACTGGGTGGGCACTTCCCCTCACCCTTTGCATATACAGTCTCCTATAAAAGAAAATTGCTTACTCACCTCGGCCCCCTCCCCAGCTGCCTGGACAAGTGGAGGCCTCCCTCAGCAAGAGTGAGCACAGACCATGAGGAGCATGGACGTGACCGTGTGAAGGCGACACTGCTCTCTACAGGTGTCCGGTTAGAGGGCTGTTAGCACCACAGGAGAAGACGGACTTCCTGGGGCTTGGCCCACAGTGAAGACCTGCTAGAGTGACTCACATCACTAACTGAGGCTGTGAGTTCTGAGCAGGGCTTTCTCCCGGTCCTCCTTTGCACACCCACAACCTATGATGATGGTTTGGGGCTCTAACGGTTTGGTTCTAAAACAGAACAGTCCTTCTCTGGCTTGGGGAACTGCATTGAACACTTGTTACATTCCTGCTTCTTCAACTGTTCATCAGCTTCTTCCAATCCAAACCCTCTGTTCTCTTCTAGGATTGAAGAGGTCTGCATCATTTTCAACTCTGTTCAAAATATGTTGAAAATTTTATATTTAATTAGTCTGAGAAATATCTGGCACCTGCACCTTCTGAGGTTTTCTGCAAACATGGCACTATCTCACAACCTCACTTCTATTCTTGTTGGTCCTAGGTCCCTGGGACTTTCTGGGATTCCCATACTATTTATTAGACTCACTTGTCTAATGTTGCTCATTGCGGTGATGTTATTGCTGTACCCAATGCTGTAATGTGAATTTTGACATTTCCTTCCCGGCACCAACAGTTTTCATCTTAGTATTGCTCTTTCTTTGACAGCCTCAAGATTGGAGAAGGTGAATGTACAACTGTAAGCAGGAGACCTAAATCTGTGCCAGAGACCAGGAGGGGTACAGTAAGAGCAGCCACCTCAGAATGTCCATGCTGGAGGTTAAGAGAATGAGGGAAGGGCAAAAGGAGCAGGAGCAGGATGTCTCCTCTCAGTGCCCTGACTCCTCTCCTGCACCAGAACCCAGGTCCCATGC
Organism: Tolypeutes matacus; assembly: GCA_026826555.1. Taxonomy (NCBI): domain Eukaryota; kingdom Metazoa; phylum Chordata; class Mammalia; order Cingulata; family Chlamyphoridae; genus Tolypeutes; species Tolypeutes matacus. The sequence continues at coordinate 510,695 of JAKSZT010054234.1, read as the reverse complement.
TTTTATCTGCCACTGCCCACCTGGCCAAACCCTGCCTGAGGCAGGTACATCATACTGGGGCATCTGTGACTTTAGACTACTCCAAAAACCATGTGACTCCCCTGTCTGACTCCCTGTCTTGTAGGACTTGATGGCCAAGAGCACTTCCCCCTCCATCTTACCAGTACTCATTCCTGCCTAGTCTGGAGACACCACAGTTTACAGGTGAATTCACTGGGCAGCAGCATCACTCTGCCATTTGGGAACAGGGCAGCTCTACAAACCTGTGTCCTTGGCTGTTTGAGTTTGCCAAGCGCTGCCAATGCAAGATACCAGAAATAGGTTGGCTTTTATTGGAATTTATTAGTGTTAAAGCTTACAGTTCTGAGGCGGTGAAAATGTCCAATTCCAGGCATCATCAAAATGCTGTCTTAACAAGGGTCAGCTGCTGCTGGACTTCTGCCAAGGCAAAATGTTGGGGCTGCCTGTCTCTCTCTGCCTTCTCCTCCAACCTCACTTACTCCCTGAACTCTACAGTGGGCCATCAGACACAATTGCTCACATCCTTCATGTGCTTTCTATTTTAATTTCCAATATTTTTTCCTGAAATGTGAATAGTGTTAACTAGCAAGGCATTGGTTTGTTGATTAAGTTTTCTGTATGATGCTTTACTTTTAGGCTTGAACAATACTTGCCAGTCTTGTTTTTCAATACATTTAGTTTCAGGACTGACAAAACTCAAAACAAGAGATTTACATATACATTTAACAAAACACATTTACATGTAATATACAAGTTATTAAATTACTTAAGTATGCAATGTATTGTATTTAAGTTTTGATTAGTATTTAAGTATATTATACATAATTCTTAACTATAGTAGATTATACAACAGCAGACATCCAATGAATAAACTTTTATTTCTTAAGCATCTAAGATTCTTAATAGCATATAGAATGACCTCAATTTCCTTATTTTGTATAGTTTGAGGCATAGGTAAAAATAAATTAGTATTTCCTATTTGGGCTGTGGGGTAATGCATTAACTTCTAATTTAAATACTTGCATTGGTTTTGTTGTTAACATTTTAATTAGAATTGGGGCTGTTGCTTACAGGGTTGAATATAAACTTGATTTATTGTTGACTATTTTACAAGAAGGGGAGTGTGGGCTGGCTTGACTTGTTTAAGAAAATATTAAACAAAGCAAGGTTTAAAACAAAGTGATAGTGACATAACTGGACATTAAATTTTTGCATCAAACTACCAATATTTGGGACCACTGTATGCAGCGCTGGTGTTATTTTATTTTACTATATTTTACTGTTATGCACTACCCCGGCAGCCTTTAATGGCTGCTTTCTTTTTGTAATTAAAACTAAAAATTATGATTAATAACATTATATTTTTATTTAATATTATATGGAAACATTATTAAATTTTCAGGAATTTTATACACTTTTAAAGTATTCATATGAACTTTTTATTCATTTAACTTTAATTGTTATAAAATCAGAAACTTTCTTTTAATTATACAACAGTTTTAAATACTTCATTCAACTTATATCACATGAACTTAATTATTTTTAGCATTTTGCCTTTATTTGGGTAAAATACCTATTTATATGTGAGTTTGAAATAAAAGCTATCTTTCAGGATTTGACTTTGAGAAAGCAGGTTCAAACATTGTGTACTTTTTAAAAGTGATAAGACCTGTATCTCTATGGAAGAAATAAGGTTAAAGTACAAGAAGCTATTTTGATAGGGTTAGACTTAGGGTTAGAGTTAGGTTCAGGGTTAGGATTAGGATTAGGGTTAGGGTTAAGGTTAGGGTTAGGGTTAGGGTTAGGGTTAGGGTTAGGGTTAGGGTTA
>JAKSZT010054234.1:498827-508836 GCA_026826555.1 Tolypeutes matacus | reverse complement strand
GTTAGGGTTAGGGTTAGGGTTAGGGTTAGGGTTAGGGTTAGGGTTAGTGATAGGGTTGTGGTTAAGGTTAGGGTTAGGATTAGGTCAGGGTTAGGGTTAAGGTTAGGTTAGGGATAGTGTTAGGGTTAGTGTTATGTTTACTTTATGTTTAGCTAATATTAGTGTTAGGGTTAGGGTTAGGATTAGTTAGGGTTAGTGTAAAGTTTAGGGTTAGGTTTAGATTTAAGGTTATGCTTAGTTTAGTTTTAGGGTTAGGATTAGTGTTATGGTTAGTGTTAGGTTTTGTGTTAGGGTTAATTAGGGCTAGGGTTAGTGTTAGGGTTAAGTTTAAGTTAGGGTTAGTTAATTTTAGGGTTAGGTTTATGTTTAGGGTGATTAATGGTTATGGTAAGCATTAGGTTTTGGGTTAGGTTTATGGTAGGTTTAGGGTTAATTACAGTTAGGGTTAGGGTGAGCTTGAGGTTTAGGGTTATGGTTAGGGTTAAGGTTAGGGTTAATTTATTGTTAGTTAATGTTAGTGTTAGTGTAAGGTTTAGGGTTAGTTAGGTTTAGTGTAAGGGTTATGGTTAAGGTTAGTTTTAGTGTTAGGGTTAGGTTAGCTTTAGTGTTAGTGTTATGGTTAGTTAGATTTAGGTATAGTGCTAGGGTTAAGGTTAGTGTTAGGGTTAAGTTAGGGTTAGTTAATATTAGGATTAGGTTTCGGTTTAGGGTGAGTTAGCGGTAGGGTAAGAGTTATGACTAGGGTTAGAGCTAAGGGAGGATTAGGGTTAATTAGGGTTACAGTTATGGTGAGGGTGAGGGTAAGGGTTAGTGTTAGGGTTAAGTTTAGGGACAGGGAGTAATAAACTTAGTTTCAGCTGAGAAAGGATCAACAACTGTGCTGCTTTTAGTAACTGCCTTAAGTTCTGTTAAAGGCTGGAGTGAACTGCTGTGTTGCTGAATGGTTGATTTGTGCAAGGCTGGGAAATGTGTTCATATTATTTGTCTGAGGGCCTTGAGCAAGGTCTGATTGGTAGTTTGCTGACTTATTAATGAGACTACAATTTTTTATGATATTTAAAATGGAATTCCTTGTCCCAGTGTAACCCTTTTTGCATTTCAGACACACACAAGTTGGTATTGATTTATTTTTGCTACTAAATGGGGCTCTTACACTAGTTTTGGCTTGGCAATCTTTTTTTTTTTTTCAAATCACCTGGTTTCTCACATTTAAAGGAATTTAAATTATTAACAACAATACTATGTCCCTTTAGAGCAGGTGCAAGAAGGTTCATGTTATAGGTATTAGGCCCAATGTTTTGCCATGTTTTTATATGATCTGGTAAAGTACTTCCATCTGCCTTTAACAGACATAAAGCCTTTTCACACTTACTGTTAGCATTATTAAAAGCCAACTTTAGAATAAGCATTTCTTTAACATCAGATTGAGGTAATGTCTTGTTGACTGCATCTATCATCCTTCCTACAAATTCAGTGTAGGATTCAGTATTTCCTTGCACAATTTTTGAAAATGAATGTACAGCCTGTCCAGGGGTGGAGATTCATTGCCAGGCATCTAGGCAGCACAATCACACTTGTAAAATGGCAATATTATCATATTGAGCTTGGCGAGGAATTTCAGCCCATTGACCTGCTCCTAATATTTGTTCAGCAGTAATAGGCACTGGTGGATTTTGCTGTTGATTTCATCATGCTACAATATTAGCTTCATCAGCCTACCAAGTTTTAAATTGTAAAAATTCTGCTGAATTAAGAACAACCTGAGTGAACAAATCCCAATCCCATGGTATTAATCTGTTTGCTAGTGTCATATCTTGCAGCAATTCTGAGTATAAGGAGAATCTACACCATATTGAGTGCTAGATTTTTAAATTTTTTTGATAGTTTTAAAAGGAATAGGAGCATGCTCATATGTATACCCCCTTGGGGATTGTTAGTATCTACTGGAATTTGAGTTACTGATACTGGAAAAGTAAAAAAATATTGGATATCTTCTGAATTTCCTTCTCTACTTCCTTGTGCTATATTTTTCATAATTGAAGAGGATGGTGCTGGCACAAAAACAGAAGGTTTTGGAGGGTCATCAAATGTTGTAAACAATGGATTAGTAGATACCTTAGGAGGTGCAGATGGTGGTGGGCCACACTTGTGGGAGATGTTTGTGAGGGATGTGGTGGGAGGTGTGGGAGGTGTGCAACATGGGAATCCCAGTGGGTTCCATGTAATATTTTGGGTAATCTAAGCACCTCTTAAAAAATATATATATATAACATTTTTGTAAGCAAATACACATATATGCATATATATTTATATATCATTTTGCAAATGTTTGTATGTATTGTGAGAATTTTGATTTTTACCCACAATAAAAATAAATAAATAATTAAAAAAAAAAAAGACAATAAATCACCTTTTGGAGCAGATGGCTTATTGCCTGCTGGAAAATTTGCATAATCTCCCTTTTTCTTTTTTTTTCTTTTTATTAGACATGAGTTTATCTATTTTTGCCTGTTCATTAATTTTTTTCAAATATATTTTCATTAAAATATCATTAGTTTATTCTGCTACATTTTTAGCAATAGCACTATCCCTTTTAATATCTTCATTTTCATCTGATTGTAATGGTTTTAGAGCAACAGAAAAATGACTATACAAAGACCATACATAATAATATTTCTGTATAAGAGAAAAGAGTTCTAGTAACTCTAGGGTCATCACAGATACACCTGTATTCCTTAACAGGGTCTTCAAAACTTGGGAATATTACTCTAACTGAGTTGGCTGATTGCCCATTACCCTGATGATCAAGATTATTTGATTCACCAAGAGAATGCAAGGACCATCCAATCCAGCATTCCTTGTTTCCACGGCACTTATCCAGAGAAAAGACTAGTCATGCCCACGTTGGGTGCCATATGTTGTAATACAATGTGGAGGTAGACGGGGCCAGGAATGAGCAAAAGAAAGTTTGGGACAAAGGGACCTCACTCCATGTGGAATGCAGGCAAGTTTATTTAGGCTGAGGCTGCTTTTTATACTGCAAAGCTGATAACAAAATTAGGGCATCATTCACTACTTCCTCAGCTTGGTACTTGAAAGTGCTGCCTGTTTCTGTGTTCCCAAACAATCTTTCTTGGGAATTCAGACAATAACATCTTAGTGGTGTGTTCATTCCACTCTGCCTCCTCCCACTGATGTCTGCAGTATGCAGTTTCCTTGGACACATTTACTAATGTTTCTCTGCCAGCAAGCATGCTTTTTAAAGCTTAACCCTTTATGCTCTGGTGCTCAGCATCTTTTCCAAAAATGAAATTTGCATTATGCTTACCTAAGCATGAGGGGATCTATGTAAGGAAAAAAGAATGAGGACAATGAGTTTTGCCAGTTTGCCCTATATGGTAGTCCTCCCCTTTATGTGTAATGAGTGTGAAGTTTTCTTGGAAATTCAACCTCATGAGATACCTGAGAATTAATCCTTCACAGAAACCATTTGGGATTTCATGAATTTGGGGATGCTAGAGTCACATCAAAGAAACATGCAGGAGTAAAACCCTGTGTATGTAAGCAATTTTGAAATCCTTCAGCCAGGCATTAAATATCACTGGTCATGAAATATTCATACCTTAGTTAGTATTGTAATGAACATGGGAATCCTTCCATATGAAACAAAACCTCATGGAATGTGAGAAAATTCAAACTAGAGTGAAACCATATGAGTGTCTGGAATGTAGTCCACTCTTTACAGTCATTTTTTAGTCCTCATTTTGAAAGCCATACAGGGGAACAAGTATAGAAATGTAATACACGTGGGAATGTTTTCAACATAACAGAAAAGTTCTTTATTCATCAGAAAATCCTTACTGAAGAGAAATCATATGTAAGTTGTAAAGCTTTAATTCAAATGTCAAATTTCAGATACAAGAGATTTTCTACTTTAAAAAAACCGTGTGCATGTAAGGCATGTGAAGAACCCTTTAGGTACAAATCATATCTCACAGAACATGAAAAAACTCATAGTGGACAGAAACAAAATGAATATAAAGAATGCAGAAAAGCCTTCAGCCAAAAGCAGTAGTTCACTAAACATCAGAGCATTCATTCTGGAGAAAAACCCTATATATGCAATGAATGTGGAAAAGCCTTCAACCAGAAGGAAAACTTCATTAACCAACTCAGAACACATATTCGAGAGAAACCCAATGAATGTGATGGACGTAGAAAAGCTTTCACTCAGAAATCAAGCCTCATTACACACCACTGAAGACAAACTTGAGAGAAACCCTACATATGTAAGGAATGTAGGAAAGCATTCATTAGCAAATCAAATCTCACTGACAATGAGAAAATTCATAGTGAAGGGAAACACTATATATGTAAGGAATTTGGAATAGACTTCAGTCAGAGGCAGTATCTCATTTAACATTACAACATTGATACTGGAGAGAAACCCTGTGAATGTAATGAATGTGAATCTCCAAAGAATTTTCACCTCCAGTCTGTGCAAGTTGTTGCCAATCTTTTAAGGAAATGGCTGTGACTGTGCAATTCAGGATGTCTTTCTCCTCTTAGAATAGTGCACTTGCAGTTTGTTATGAGATCTGCTCCTCCCATATCTTCTTCCACACTCATCTTTGTTCAATTTGTTACCACTAATTTATGCATGAGAACTCGAGATTTCTCTTCATTTTGTAAAGATCGGCATTCCACTTATTTCAAATTATCCTAGTTGTTTTCACTGGTTCTTCAATCCATCACATTCTGGGTATTTAAAAAATCACCATTTTAAAAATAATGCTGCCCATTACTGAAGCATTTTCTTATAAGGCACCCCAACCATTTATATTTTTTCAGTTTCTTCACCTGATTCTGATATGGATTTAAGTTTTACAGGCACCGAACTACAATGGTCTGTTTTCTACTTAACTCCAATTTCCTTCTTACTTTAAATCAGAAATGATCCTTTCATAATTAGATGATATACTTCTAATCTCAAGTATTTTAAGAAGTTAGAAATTTTATTTATATTCTTAAGTTGTGCTCCAATATCTCATATCTGACAGGGTGTGGGGTGGATGAAACTAGAGAATGCATGTTTTTAAATACAGAAATTTGTACCCAAAAGGGTCTCCAATGCAGATAATTCTGAGGAAGGAGGAATGGGGGTTGAAGCTAGAGATGGAATTTGGCTGATTGCCATAACAGACATAAATTATTTTTATACTCTTTGTATGGATAATTTGGTTATAATTTAAAAGAAATTATGAAAATAGTACACAAAAAATCATACAAATAAGTTGAATTGAAGATATTGATTTGTATCTGCAACATTACTGGGTGGGCACTTCCCCTCACCCTTTGCAAATAGTCACCCAAAAAGGAAAATTACTTACTCCCCTCAGCCCACTCTCCATCTGCCTGGACATGTGGAGGCCTTCTTCATCAAGAGTGAGCACGGAGCCCGACCAGCATTGGCACAACATTTTGAAGGCCACCATGCTCTCTACACGTGTCTGGTTAGAGGGCTGTTAGCACCACAGAAGAAGATGGACTTCCTGCTGCTTACTCCCAATGAAGCCCAGCTAGAGTGGCTCATGTCACTAAGTGAGGCTGTGAGTGCTAAGCTGGGCTTTCTCCCTGTCCTCCTTTGTGGATCCAGAACCTATGATGGTGGTTTTCAATGGAGCTCTGAGAGTTTGGTATCCAAACAGGACATTCTCTCTTTGGCTTGGGGAACTGCAGTGAACACGTGTTACTTCCAGTTTCTTCACCTGTTCATCAGCTTCTTCCCAACCAACCCCTCTGTTCACTTCTAGGATTGAAGAAGTCTGCATAATTTTCAACACTCTTAAAAATGTGTTGAAAATTTAATATTTAAATAGTCTGAGAACTATCTAGCAACTGCACCCTCTGAGGTTTTCTGCAAACATAGCACTATCTCACATACTCACTTCTATTCTTGTCAGCCCTAGGTCCCAGGGCTTTCTGGGATTCCTGTTCTATTTATTAGGGAGTCTGGCTTAATGTTGCTCATTCTGGTGATGTTATTGCTCTAGCCAATGCTGTAATGTGAATTTTCACATTTCCTTCCTGACAACAACAGCTTTCATCTAGGCATTGCTCTTTCTTTACCTACCCCAAGATTGGAGAAGGTGAACATAGACCTGGAAGCAGGAGACATGAGTCTGTGCTCATGTCTAACTGTAAGATCAGCCTCCTCAGAGGGTCAACACTGTAGGACAAGGGAAGGAGGGAAAGGCAAAAGGAGCAGGATCAGGAAGACTCCTCTGTGTGCCTTAGCTCCTTTGCTGCATCACACCCCAGGTCCCATGCTTTTATCTGCCCCTGCCCACCTGGCCAACTGCTGCTTGAGGCAGGTTTATCATACTAGGGCATCTGTGATTTTAGACTATTCCCCACACAAGATGACTCCCTTCCCTGACTCCCTGTCTTGCAGGCCTTGCTGGCCAAGAGCACTTCCCCCTCCATTTTACCAGTAATCATTCCTGCCAAGGATGGAGACAACCACAGTTTACAGGTGAAATCACTGGGCAGCAACATCACACTGCCATAGGGGAACAGGACAGCTCTCCATCCCTGTGTCCCTAACTGTTTGAGTTTGCCAATCAGTGCCAATGTAAAATACCTGAAATAGGTTGCCTTTTATTGGAACTTACTAGGGTTAAAGCTTACCGTTCTGAGGATGTGAAAATGACCAAATCAAGGCATCATTAAAAATGCTGTCTTAACAAGGGTCAGCAGCTCCTAGACTCCTGCAAAGGTAAAATATTGGGCCTGCATGTCTCTTTCTGCCTTCTCATCCAAATTCATTTTCTCCATGAGCTCAGCATGGAGCCATCAGACGCAATTGCTCACACCTCTCCTGTCTCCTCTTGCCTGGATGTCTTCAGCTTCAAGCTGCTCCATGAACAAGCCTCTGGCCTCTCCCTCAGCCTCTCAGGGATTCTGTGTCTCTCCACAGCTGTAGGAGATCTGGGATCCCTCTCCCACATGGCAGGGTAAACATGGCAACACTCATTCTCTGTGTGTTCCATGTATGTACGACTTCAGCACAATGATTGGAGTTCATTCTGGTGACTGAAATCTAATCAGAGGCCCTTAACTAAACTAAAGCAATCTAAGAAAAAGTGACCTTATAGAAATAACCCTTATCTGAATCTAACCATAATGTCTTACATACAAAAGGCTTACACACACAGCAATGGGTTAGTAAGAACATACATTCCCAGGGTGCACACAAGACTCAAACGAGGGCATTAACCCAGGACACAGGAATCAAGAGGGGTCTCCCAAGTCTGGGAGAAATGAGAACTCATGAAGCAGTGGCTGTATATAGGGTGTGGCCATCATTGAGCAAAATGGGGTGCTGACCACCAGTGCACTTGTTCCTAGAATGGTCCCAAGAAGAACTTAATATACTGTGCCTGCTCCCTGAAATCTTAGATCCAAAATCAGGTGTGTAACTCAGAGAGATGTGCCATTATTCCAATTCCCAGGGCCAGAGGGCAAATATTTTGCCTGGGAGGTGGGGGTGCAGGAAGCAGGCTGTAAAACTGAAAGTCCCTAATTTATTCTCCAAAGAACTGATTGTGTTTATAACAGAATGGAGTAATTCAACCCTAAGGGTGCTCTCAGAAGCAGTGGAGATCTTGGAGGGCCTGAGATTTAATTTATCTCAATCCTTCAGAAAGAAGTGAAATAAATATTTTACAAATGAGTAAGAACTAATATCATTTGCTAGCAGCAACTCACTTTAAATGAAATGTAAAAGAATATTCTTCAGGCAGAAAGAAAATAATCTCAGAAGGTTCAAGATTTAGGATGGATTGAAAAATAATATCTGTTTATTAAATTATATATCTAAATGACTATTGAATGGGTAGAGTAATAATGATATCCATGGCTTAAGACATCAATAAAGTGCTAAAATACACCATTAAATAATATAAAGAATAAGATGGGTAAATTTATATGTAGCAGTTTGATATCATTATGAATTCCAAAAACAGATATTTGATTATGTTTATAAACTGGTGTGTTAATCTGGGCATGAGTAAGTTTTGTTAAGGCCATTGACTTTGCCACCGTCCTTAGATTGTTGAGCCCCACCACTTTGTGGGTGGGGTCTCAAACATAAAAACACATGGCAAATCACAGAGTTGAAGTAATTTTTGATGTTGGAGTTCTGATGAGCAAGGACAGAAAGCCCTGGGGAAAAGAGATGAGCCACTCACCTGACAGTTCACAGATGGCCTTGTGGAGAGAGGCAAGGCTTAGAGAGCCACATAGGCTACAGCTGACCTTGTGGAGGAAACAGAGAAGCTGAGCCCAGAGAGAAATGCAGCCCTGAATAAAGAGGAACACAAGAAGCCTGATCCCTGTCAAATGTCAGCAGGTGTCTTGCTCCAAGATGGGCTAACAGACTTTGGTGAAGGAAGAAACTTATCCCTTATGGCCTGGTAACTGTATGCATCTCCCACAAATAAATTCCCTTTATGAACACCAACAGATTTCTGGTATTTTGCATCAGCACCCTTTTGGCTGATTAATATAGGATGTAAAATGTTTTAAAATACATTATTTGGCATGTCAATAACAAATAATAAGTGCAGATTTGGAAAGGCAAGCAAAAGTGTTATAATTTCCCTGGTAAACTTTAAAGAATATTAAATAGTGCATCTCATCCAAATGAATGGAATAAAAAAAAACTGAAGAAAAATAGTCCAAAACAAAGTGTTCAGGATTTCCTGGATTGCCTTTTTGGCCTTTGTTCTGTGGCCACCTAACTCATGCATCTTGAAAGCTGCACATTTCTTATCATTCAGAAGCCTGAAGGTTCCAGGATTGATTTATGGGGTGTTATTTTGTCCCATCATAAATCAAGTGCTGTACCACTTCCCCATTTCCTAGTTATGAAGTCACCAAACTGGATATGATGTTCATTTGAAAGAGGAAGTGCCATGAATGATAGAACAAATAAAAAGGAGATATGGTTGTGCTTCCCAAATTGGATGCTTAGATGATTGATATTGGATCTCTCCTCTTTCCTAATGAATTCATCCAATGCTATAAATTTCCATCTAAGCACTGTTTTTGCTGCACCCCACAAATTATGAAGAAGCATAGGACATTAAGAAGCCAAAAAATCCACATAACAAAAGACTTGTGACTGAAGCTACAACCATTTTCACAACAGGACAGACTTAAGATGACGGTAGAGGATGTAAGAGAGTGGGGAAAGTATTTTCTCTGACCACAAGCATTGTTTCCTCAAAATAACACTTCTATGAATGTAACTTCAATTTGAAGGAATTTGCATCATGCTTACCTAAGCATGAGGGAATCTATGTAAGGAAAAAAGAATGAAGACAATGAGTTTTGCCAGTTTGCCCCACATGGTGGTCTTCCCCTTTAAGTGCAATGAGTGTGAAGTTTTCTTGAAATTCAAACTCATGAGATGCCTGAGAAATAATCCTTCATCCCACCCACCATATCCATGTGATATAAGCCCTCTCTCACTTGGAGTTGGAGTGGACATCACCATCCCAGTCGCCTCTGGATTGGGGGAAGAACTATGGACTAGAGTGGACTTGATGGTATTCTCTTGCTCACATATGGTGATTCTTGCAATGCAAGAAATTATAACAATGAGGTGGAGCCAGTGGCCACTTGACAGTTTTTGGGTAGGGAGGGGATGAGCAGTTGAAATACAGGGGCTTCTTTGGGATTTGGAGTTTGTCCTGAGTACTGTTGTGGCAATGGATGTAGGCCATTTTAAATCAGCACACACCACTCAGAACTGAGTGGGAGAGAGTGTGGTCTACAGTGTGAACTGTGGTCTATGGTTGGTGGCAAGGCTCCAGGATGTGTAAGTTCATTGAGGTTGGTGGGCCACACTGTGGGAGATGTTTGTGTGGGATGTGGTGGGAGGTGTGGGAGGTGGGCAACATGGGAATCCCAGTGGGTTCCGTGTAATATTTTAGGTAATCTA
>JAKSZT010054234.1:445152-498427 GCA_026826555.1 Tolypeutes matacus | reverse complement strand
CAACATGGGAATCCCAGTGGGTTCCGTGTAATATTTTAGGTAATCTATGCACCTCTTAAAATATATGTATATATATATATATATATAAATAACATTTTGTAAGCAAATACACATATATGCACATATATTTATATATCATTTTGCAAATGTTTGTATGTATTGTGAGAATTTTGATTTTTACCCATAATAAAAAAAAAAGAAAAAAAAACAAAAAAATAAAATAAAATAAAATAAAATAAAGCGGCAAAAAAAAAATCAAATTTTTCACAATACCTACTAGTATTTGTAAAATTATATATAAATATATATGCATATATGTGCATTAGCTTACAAAAATGTTATTTCTTAACATATATATTTTTTTATATGTGCCTTGATTACCTAAATATTTCACAAAAATTACAGGGATTCCCATGTTCCCCACCTCCCACAACATCCCACATAAGCATCCTTCATCAGTGTGGCACGTCACCTCCAATGGATATACACATCCTGGGGCCTTGACACCAGCATAGACCACAGTTCACATCGTAGACCACACCCTCTCCCACACAGTTCTGTCTGGTATATGCTGATGTAAAGTGGCCTACAATCTTTCACTGCAATGCCACTCAAGACAACAACCCATGTCCTGAGAAACCCCCTGTATTTCAACTGCCCTTCACCTCCCTGCCCCAAAAGCGTCCAGTGGCCACCAGCTCCACTTCACTGTTATAATCTCTTCCATTGCTTGAATCACAATATGTCTACAACAGAATACCATTAAGTCCACTCTAGTCCATACCTCTTCCCCCAATTCTGAGGGCAATGGGATGTTGATGTCCACTCCACCTAAAAGTGAGTGAGGGCTTATGTCCCATTGATACAGTGGATTGTATTATCCTGCCTGCAGCTGCAGGCCCTCTCCATTCCTTGGGAGGACCACTGCCTAGCATCATCTCCTCACCAGGTTTCTTGGATGAGCCCATTGAGCTGTAGGGGAGGAGTTGCAGCTCCACTGAGATTCCATGCACACCTGGTACATAGGTAGGCCAGAGGCTCCAGTCCCTGGAAGTACACCTAAATACTGCAGCATCACATATAGGTTTGAACAGCAGGGACTGATGCACCATTTGCAGGAAGAATTTATTTGAGTCCAACTCTGTCACTCTCAGGAGCACAGATTCCAAAGTAAAGCCCACTAATAAGGTATCAATCTCTGTGGCTATCCCCACTTATATAGGACCTGGGTGTCTCCAGAGCCCTCAGGAGTCCCTCTGTGTGGGGTGATATCCACTTTGGTGTTATATGAGATCCTACTGATGTGTGCGTAAGTATTACTTCTGGGATGACCTCCCGACTCTCTTTGAAGTCTCTTAGCCACATGAACTCATTTCTCTTTACCTTTTTCCCCTTTATTCAAGGTCTTTTTCCAATCATGTTGCCAGTTGGCACTTGGTATTAGTTGCTTGTTGCCAGGGAGCTTCATCTCCAGGAGTCATGTCCCACGTGGGGGAAGGTAATTCATTCATATCCTGAGTTTGGCTTAGAGAGGCCACATTTGAGCAACAAGGAGGCTTTCAGGTAGCAACCCTTAGGCACCCAATATCAGTATGCTAAATTTCAATTACAAGAGCAAAGACTCATAAAGCTAGTCATCAATAACAAGCCATCCTCTTTTGCCAGACACTGCTCCTGCAATCATGGGACTGTTGCTGCTCCCTTGGAGAATGTGGCAGAGCTCTCCAGGCTGGGATTTCAGATTCCCTCATTTATTGAGTGATTGCCTACCCACCGTGAAAATGCCCCATCCCTTGATCATTTGAACAATTTCATATATCTTTCATGTATATTCAGATGAACTTACTCCTGTGAATTCCCCATTCCAGACACCCCCCACCAATGATCCTCTGCAACCCCCATTGTAACCCTTCAGTGATCTAAACCTTTCCTTAAACATGAAGCGCATATAACAACCAAATACAATTAATAGGATAAAGAAATAATAATGATAAGCTTAAATGCAAGGGATAAATACAAGAAAACTTGGAAGAAAAAAATAAACTAAAAATAAAATATTATTAGTGGATTGGGACATTAAAAATGGGAAAAAACAAAAAAAAAACATTTAAAAAAATATTTTTTCCTTTTATCACTGTATTATCAGATGTGTAGTGTACCATGACACCTTCCCACTCTCATTCGCAGTGTCTCTTAATTTTCATTTAATTTTCAAAGAAGTTTTAGGTCACAGCAAAGTAATGCACAGAATACCAGAGACTCCCACATACCCAACTTCCCTCCCCCTGCCCCACCCCATATTAAAACCTTTTTTAGAAATGGATGTTAGCATTGTTATAACTGTTATACAGATAGTAAAATATAGCAACTAAACATTGTCAATGGTTTACAGTATAATTTACAATTTAGATGGTACAGTTTAATAGTTTTTGATGATATTTATAATGTCCTGTGTCCATTAAGGTAATGTAATGAAAAACCTTTTCCATGACCACTAAATACCCCATTTGACCTTAACTGTTCCTTCCTGCCCAATCCCCTGGGGCATATGACACTCCCCTGTCTTGACTCATGCAATGACAAGATTCATAGTTACATGCTCTGGGTATTCTAACCTGCCCTTCCTAATTTAACTACCTGTAACCCTGCACCACCAAACCCAGTGATGTCACTCCCCATCTGTCCTATCCTTCAATATGCAAATATACTCTATCCCTTTACCATAGGTTATGTCAATATGGGTGAAGGCACAAAGCCTACTCTTCTCTTTCACTCCCTTGTTAACCTTTCAGACAATTGTTCTCAGAGACTGCTCACTTTCCTCAGGTCAAATCAGTGAGGTCATATACTGTTCATCCTTCAATGCCTGGCTTGCTTCACTCAACATAAGGTCTTCAAGATTCATCGACGTTATTCCTTGTGTTAGCACTTTATTCCTTCTTACAGCTGAGTAATATTCCATTGTATGTATGAACCACGTTTAGCTTCTCCATTCGTCTGTTAATGGGCACCAAGGCTCTTTCCAATTTTTTGCAATGGTGAACAATGCCACTGTGAACATTGGTGTGCATATATCTGTTCATACCTTTCCTTTCAGTTCTTCTGGGTATTTACCCAGCAGTGGAATTGCTGGATCATATGGAAGACCATTGTTAGTTTCCTGAGGAACTGCCAAATTGTCCTCCAGAGTGGCTGGACCATTCTGCAATCCCACCAGCAGTGGATGAGGGATTCTATTCCTCCACATCATCTCTAACACTTAGAGTCTGCTGTTTTTTTTAATAGGTACCATTCTGATTGGTGTAAATGGTATCTCATTGTAGTTTTGATTTGCATTTCCCTGATAGCAAGCAATGTCGAGCATTTTTTCATGTTCTTTTTAACCCTTGGTATTTCTTCCTTGGAGAAGTGTCCTTTCAGGTCACTTACCCATTTTTTAAATGGGTTGTTTGTCTTTTTATTTTCACGGTGTAGGATTTCTTCATATATGCAGGATATTAGGCTCTTATCAGATATATGGTTGCCAAATTTTTCTCCCATTGGGTAGGCTGCCTTTTTACTTTCTTAATAACATCCTTTGAGTTGCAGATGTTGTTAATTTTCAGGAGATCCCATTTATCTATTTTTTCTCTTTTTGCTTGTGCTTTGGCTGTGAAGTTCATGAAATCATTTCTTATTAGAAGGTCCTGTAGATGATTTCCTTCATTATCTTCCAAGGTCTTTATGATTTTGGTTCTTATATTTAGATATTTTATCCATCTTGAGTTGATTTTTGTATAAGGTGTGAGATGGTATTCTTCTCTCATTCTTTTGAATATGGATATCAGTTCTGCAAGCACCACTTGTTAAAGAGGTCATTCCTCTCAACTGTGTGGGCTGGTAGCCTTGTCAAATATCAGATGACTGTATATTTGAGGATCTATATCAGAACTCTCAATTCGATTCCATTGGTCAGTAGGTCTATCCTTGTGCCAATACCATGCAGTTTTGATCACTGTAGCTTTGTAATATGTTTAAAAGTCTGGTAATGTGATACCTCCAACTTAATTTTTCTTTTTCAATATGTCTTTGGCAATTCTGGGCCCCTTACCTATCCAAATATATTTTCTGGTTAGTTTTTCCAGTTCCTTAAAAAATATAGTGTTGATTTTTATTGGGATTGCATTAAATCTGTAGAGTAGTTTGAGTTCGATAGACATCTTGATGATGTTTAGTCTTCCTATCCATGAACAGGGAATATTTTTTCATTTATTTAAGTCTTCTTTGATTTCCTTTAACACTGTAGTGTTGTTTTCTGTATATAAGTCCTTTACACCTTTAGTTAAATTTATTCCTAGGTATTTGATTCTTTTAGTTAGTATTGTAAATGGCATTTTTTCCTTGATTTCGTCCTCCAATTGCTCATTATTCGTGTACAGAAATGCTACTGATTTTTGAGCATTGATCTTATAGCCTGCAACATTACTGAACATTACTGAATTCCTTTATAAGTTCCAGAAGCTTTGTTGTAGTTTTCTCTGGGCATAGTTTTTTCTATGCATAGGATCATGTCGTCTGCAAATAGTAAAATATTTATTTCTTCTTTTCCAATCTGGATGACTTTTATATCCTTTTCTTGACTCAGTGCTCGAGCAAGTACTTCTAAGACAATGGTAACTAAAAGTCGTGATTGTGGACATCCTTGTCTTGTTCCCAAACTCAGAGGGAATGCTTTTAGGATTTCACCATTGAAGATGAGTTAGCTTTGGGTTTTTCATATATACCATTTATCATATTCAGAAAATTTCCTTCTATTCCTATTTCTTGCAGCGTTTTTATCAGGAAAGAGTGCTGTATTTTCTTGAATTGTTTTTCTGCATTTATAGAAATGATCATGTGGTTTTATTCTTTCAGCTTGTTTATGTGGTGTATTTCATTTCTCGATTTTCTTATATTGAATCATACTTGCATACCTGGGATGAAACCTACTTGATCATAGTGTATAAACCTTTTGATGTGTTGTTGAATGCAATTAGCAAGTATTTTGTTGAGGATTTTAGCATTGAGGTTCATTAGAGAAATTGGTCTCTAATTTTCCTTTCTAGTGTTATCTTTGGTTTTGATATTAGGGTAATCTTGGCATTGTAGAAGGAGTTAGGCAATATTCCTCCTATTTCTATTCTTTGGAAGAGCTTAAGTTGAATTGCTGTTACCTCTTTCTGGAATGTTTGGTCGAATTCACTTAGGAAGCCATCTGGTCCTGGGCTCTTCTTAGTTGGGAGGTTTTTGAGGACTGAGTCTATCTCCTTACCTGTAATTGGACTGTGGAGTTCCTCAATTTCTTCTTTCATCAATGTAGGCTGTTTGTGAATTTCTAGAAACTTGTCCTTTTGCTCTAAATTATCATTATTGTTGGCATATAATTTTTCAAAGTATCCCTCTTACGTTGCTCTTTATTTTGTGGAGTCAGTAGTGATATCCACTTCCTCGATCCTTATTTTCTATATTTGCACCTTTTCTCTTTTTTTCTTTGTTTGTCTGGCTAAGGGTTTGTCAATTTTATTGATATTCTCGAGGAACCAGTCTTTAGTTTTGTTTATTTTTTTCTAGTGTTTCCTTATTCTCTGTTTCATTTAGTTCTGCTCTAATTTTGTTATTTCCTTCTTTCTACTTCCTTTAGGTTTAGTTTGTTCCTGTTTTTCCAATTCCTCCAAGTGTGCAGTTAGGTCTTCAATTTTAGCTCTTCCATTTTTTAAAATATATGTATTTAGGACTATGAACTTCCCTCTCAGGACAGCTTTGGCTGAATCCCATAAGTTTTGATATGTTGTCTTGTCATTTTCATTAGTTTCAAGGTAGTTACTGATTTCTTTTGAGATTTCCTCCTTGACCCACTGTTTGCTTAAGAATGTATTGTTTAACTTCCGTATCCATGTGCCTAACCTGTTTCTCTGGCCCTTGGTGATTTCCTTTACCAGAGGCAGTATCTCATTAAACATTATAACATTCATACTGGAGAGAAACCCTCTGAATGTAATGAATGTGAATCTCCAAAGAATCTCCACCACCGGTCTGTGCAACTTGTTGCCAATCTTTTAAGGAAACGGCTGTAACTGTGCAATTCATTGTCTTTCTTCTCTTGGAAAACAGCACTTTCAGTTTGCTCTGAGATCTGCTCCTCCCACATCTTCTTCCACACTCATCTGTGTTCAATTTGTTACCACTAATTTATCCATCAGAACTCGAGATTTCTCTTAGTTTATGTAAAGATGGGCTTTCTACTTTTTTTCAAATTATCCTGGTTGTCTTCACTGGTTCTTCAATCCATTACTTTCTGGGTAAGCTTTTAAAAAATTACCATTTTAAAAATAATGCTCCCCATTATTATTGCATTTTCTTATAAGGCACCCAAACAATTTATATTTTTTCAGTTTCTTCACCTGGTTCTAATGTGGACTCAAGTTTAATAGCCAGTGAAGTTCAGTGGCATGATTTCTACTTAACTCCAATTTTCCTTAGTATTTTAAGTCAGAAATGATCCTTTCATAATTAGATGATATACTTTTAATCTCAAGCATATTAAGAAGTTAGAAAATTTATTTATATTCTTAAGTTGTACTCCAATATTTTTCTCATATGTGATAGGGTATGGAATGGATGAAACTAGAGAATGCATGTATTTACAAACAGAAATATGTATCCAAAAGAATCTGCCAAAGGTGATAATTTGAGGAAGGAGGAATGGGGGTTGAGGCTAGAGAAGGAATTTGGCTGTTTGCAATAACAGACATGAATTATTTTTATACTCTTTGCATGGATAATTTGGATATAATATAAAAGAAAATTTGAAAAGAGTACACGATGAAATCATACAAAGTGGTTGATTTGAAGATAATGATTTGTGTCTGCAACATTATTGGGAGGGGGCACTTCCCTCACCCTTTTCAAATATAGTCCCACATAAAGGAAGTGCTCATTCCCCACAGCCCCCTCCCCAGCTGCCTGGAGAGGTTGTGGTCTCCCTCAGCAAGAGTAAGCACAGAACTCCAGTAGCATGGAAGAGACCCAGTGCAGGCCAAACTGCTCTCTACACATGTGCAGTTTGAGGGCTGTTAGCACCACAGGAGAATGCAGACCTGCTGTTTAGTACCCAGGGAAGACCTGCTAGAGAGATTCACATCATTGAGTGAGGCTGTGAGTGCTGAGCAGGTCTTTCTCCCTGTCCTCCTTGCGAATCCAGGACCTATGATGTTGGTTTCCAATGCGGCTCTGAGAGTTTGGTTCCCAAACAGGACATTCCCTCTCTGGCTTGGGGGAACTGCAGTGAACACGTGTTATATTCCAGCTTCATCAGGTGTTCATCAGTTTCTTCCCATCCGACCCCTCCATTCTCTTCTGGGATTGAAGAGGTCTGCATCATTTTCAACACTTAAAAATGTGTTGAAAATTTAATATTTAAGTAGTCTGAGAAATAACTACTTTTGCTCCCTCTGAGGTTTTCTGCAAACATGTCACTATCTCACAACTTCACTTCTATGCCTGTCAACCCTTGTTCCCAGGGCTTTCTGGGATTCTCATAGTATTTATTAGCATCACTGGCCCAATGTTGCTCATTGTGATGATATTATTGTTGTAGCTAGTGATGTAATGTAAATTTTGGCACATCCTTCCTGACACCAACAGGTTTCATATTGGCATTGCTCTTACTTTAGTGGCCCCAATATTGGAGAAGGTGAATGTAGAACTGGAAGCAGGAGACCTGAGTCTGGGCCTGAGACCCAAGAGGGGTGCAGTAAGAGCAGCCTCCTCAGAGGGTCAACATTGGAGGCCAAGGGAAGGGCAAAAGGAGCAGGAGAAGGAAGTCTCCTCTCTGTGCCCTGACTCCTCTGTTACACCAGACCCAAGGACCCATGCTTTTATCTGCCCCTGCCCAACTGGAAAACCCCTGCCTTGGGCATCTATGACATTAGACTAGTCCTCAAACCATGTGACTGCCCTGTTGGACTCCCTATCTTGCAGGTCTTGCTGACCAAGAGCACATCCCACTCCATCTTACCAGTACTCATTCCAGCCTAGTCTGGAGAAACCCACAGTTTATAGGTGAATTCACTGGGCTGCAGTGTCACAATGCCATTTTGGAAAAGGGTAGCTCTCCAGCCCAGTGTCCCACAGCTGTTTAAGTTTGCCAAGTGCTGCCAATGCAAAATACCAGAAATAGGTTGGCTTTTATTGGAATTTATTATGGTTAAAGCTTACAGTTCTGAGGCTGTAAAAATGTCCAAATCAAGGCATCATCAAAATGCTGTCTTAACAAGTGTCAACTGCTGCTGGACTGCTGCCAAGACAAAATATTGGGCCTGCCTGTCTCTCTCTGCCTTCTCCTCCAAACTCACTTTCTCCCTGGGCTCAGCAGTGGGCCATCAGAAACAATTGCTCACACCTCTCCCTTATCCTCTAGCTTGGATGAATTCAGGTTCAAGCTGCTCCATGATATCACACTCTGGCCCCTCCCTCAGCCACTCAGGATTTCTGTATGTCTCCACAGCTGTAGGAAATCCTGGAAACCTTCTCCCACATGGCAGGGTAAACATGGAAGCACTCTTTCTCTGTGTGTTCCATGTATGGGGGACTTCAGCACAATGATTGGGGTCCGTCCAGGTGCCTGAAATCTTATCAGAGGCCCTTAACTAAACTAAAACAATCTAACAAAAAGTGACCTAATCAAAAGGTCCCTTATCAGAATCTAACCAAAATGTCCCACATACAAAAGGCTTACACACACATCAATGGGTTAGTAAGAACATACATTTCCGGGGTCCACACAAGACTCAAATGAGGGCATTAAACCAGGGCACAGGTATAAGTAGGGATCCCTAAGTCTGGGAAAAATAGAACTCATGAAGCAGGGGCTGCTCTTTGGGTGTGGCCATCACTGAGCTAATTGGGGTGCTGCTCACCATTGCACTGGTCCCTAGATGGCCTTAAGAAGAACTCAATAAACTGTGCTTTCTCCACCAAGCATTTGCTCCAAAATCCGGTGTGTAACTCAGAGTTGTGTATCATTATTCCCATCCCAAGAGCCAGAGCGGACAGATTTTACCTGGGGGGTGAGGTGGCAGTAAGCAGGCTGTAAAATTGAAAGCTCCTAATTCCTTCCCTAAAGAACTGATTACATTTACAGAATGGAGAAATTCAACCCCAAGGGAGCTCTCAAAAGCAGTGAAGATGATAAATAGCCTGAGATTTAATTCATCTCAGTCCATCAGGAAGAAGTGAAATAAATACGTTTAAAGATCAGTAAAAACTACAAAAATTTGCTAGCAGCAACTAATTTTAAAAGAAATGCAAAAGAATATTTTTCAGGCAGAATGAAAATAATCTAAGAAGGTTCAAGTTTCAGGATGGATGGAAGAAAAATATCTGTTAATTAAATTCATATACCTAAATGACTTGAATGGATGAAGTAATAATGATATCCATGGCCAAGGACAACAATAAAGTGTTAAAATACACCATAAAATAATATATAGCATAAGATGGGTAAATGGATATGTAGCAGTTTGGTATCATTATGAATTCCAAAAATAGATATTGGATTAAGCTTGTAACCTGGTCTGATAATCTAGGTATGATTAAGTTATGATAAGGGCGTTGACTGGGCCACAGTCAGTAGGACATTGAGCCCAGCCCCTTGGAGGGTGGTGTCTCAAATATAAAAGGACAGAGCTGGATTAGTTTTTTTTTTTTTTAAGATTTTATTTATTTATTCATTTATCCTCCCCTTGCTGCTTGTGCTCGCTGGGTCAGCTAACCACGCCGCACGGGCAGGCTTGCCTTCACCAGGAGGCCCCAGGAACCGAACCCAGGGCCTCCCATATGGTAAACGGGAGCCCTACTGATTGAGCCACAGCCGCTTCCCGCTGGAGTAGTTTTTGATGTTGGAGTTGTGATGAGCAAGGACAGAAGGCCCCGGGGAAGAGAGACAAGCCATTCACCTGACAGTTCACAGCTGGCCTTGTGGAGAGACGCAAAGCTTAGAGAGCCTCATAGTCTACAGCTGACCTTTGGAGGAAGCAGAGGAGCTGAGCCCAGAGAGAAATGGAGCCCTGGGAAGAGAGGAACCCAAGAAGCCAGGACCCTGGCAACTGTCTTACTCCAAGAAGGTCCAACAAACATTGGTGAAGTAAGACAGTTATGCTTATGGCTTGGTAATTGTAAGCTTCTACCCCAAATAAATACCCTTTATAAAGACCAAGATATCTGGTGTTTTGCATCAGCACACTGTTGGCTGAATAATACAGGATATAAAATGTTTTAAAATACATTATTTGGCAAGTCAATAAGAAATAATGTGTGCAGATTTGGAAAGCAAACAAGTTTTATAATTTCCCCAGTAAACTTTAAAAAATATTAAATCATGCATCTCATCCAAATAAATAGAAGAAAAGAAAGTTGAACAAAAATAGTCAGCCCAAAACAAAGTGTTCAGGATTTCCTGGGTTGCCATTTTTTCTTTTGCTCTGGGGCCAGCTTACTCATACATCTTTGGAATCTGCACTTTTCTTATCCTTCAGAAGCCTGAAGGTTCCAGGGTTGATTTATGGGGTGTTGTTTTGTCCCCATCATAACTCAAATGCTGTATCACTTTCCCATTTCCTAGTTATGAAGTCACCAAACTGGATGTGTGGCTCATTTTAAGAAAGAAGAGCCATGAATAATAGAACAAATAAAAAGGAGATATTGTTGTTCCTCCCAAACTGGATGCTTAGATGCTTGATATTGGATCATTCCTCTTTGCTAATGAATGCATTCAATGCTATAAATTTCCCTCCTAGCTCTCCTTTTGCTGCACCCCACAAATTATGAAGAGGCATAGGACATTAAAAAGTAGAAAGAACCATGTAATAAAAGGCTTGTGATTGAAGTTATATCAACTGCCACAAGAGTATAGACTAAAGATGAAGGCAGAGAATGTAAGAAAGTTGGGAAAATATGTTCTCTGAACACAAGCATTGTTTCCTCAAAATAATATTTCTAAAAATGTAACTTCACTTTGTGGAAATGTTTTAATTCAATGTGGAGGAAGATGGTGCTGGGAATGATCCAAATAAAGTTTGGGATCAGGGGACATCACTCCATGTGGAATGCAGGCAAGTTTATTTAGGCTGAAGCTGCATTTTGTACTACAAAGCTAATAAAAAAAATAAGGCATCCTTCACTGGTTTCTCAGCTTGGTAAGTGAGAGCGATTCCTGTTTCTATGTTCCCAGACAATCTTTCTTGGGATTACAGACCATAACATCTTAGTGTTGTTTTCATTCCATTCTGCCTCCTTCCACTGATGTCTGCAGTATTCAGTGTCCTTGGAGACATTTACTAATGTTTCTCTGCCAGCAAGCATGCTTTTTAAATGCTTCACAATTATGCACTGGCTCTCAGCATCTTCTCCAACAATTCCCCCTTTTTTTGTTTTTTTGTCCAGGGTGACTTGCCTGCCTTGGGTTGCCCTCCGCTGAAGGTCTTACCCATCACTGGCAACCAGCCAACTCCATGGACATGGGTTTGACAGTCAAGGGTTTTAAGCCGAATCAAGTTATTGGCATGGCTGGCCTTTTCAGCCCTATTTATGTGGGACAGCAGGGCTTTGCGAATGCCTCCTAATACAATTAGGTGTAACAGAGCACCAATGATCACCACATCAAAGTTAGCAAGTACAGAGGTTGATTTCCACCAATGTAAGGGGTTTATTTTATTTAATTGATCCACCACTGATTGCCAAAATTCGCTACCTGGAAGCATAGTAAGTTGAATTTGAGACATGCTCAAAATCATTAAGCCTATTATTAATTTGCTCATCTATATATGCCATACTATGCCATAGGGTCACTAGTATTATTGTGCAAATTTTTAACATATTGTTGTGTTTGGACATTCTCATGTAGATCCTGACAGAGCAGCAGCTGTAATGATACTTATAAGCCCTAATACAGCAGCTACAATTATTCCAATTAAACGTTTACTTCTTTTCAAATAATGGTTTAGAAAGTGCCAAAAGATTTGGCTCTCAGGGGAAGATTCCAACAGTGATTCATGAGAACTAGACCTATATTCCATGATGCCATCATCCTATTAGAGCCACAGTAGAAATCTCTGTAAAACAGATTCTGATACAAAAGTGTAAAGGGAGCAGTTGCTGCAGAAAAACCATGTTTTATTAATGCTCACTCCTCCAAATAAAAAAATAATGGGATCACATACACATACTTTAAGAAATTAAGTGGATTTTCTTTTTAAACTGGTCATATTTTTTTACTGCTTTGCCATTCAATAATAGGGCTAGTACCCAAAATAATTTCCACAAATAATTTTTAGTTTTCTTGTTTAGTGTTCCATAGTTGTGGGATAAATCTTCCCAAATGAGCCCAATTTAGTGATGTATTTATACTTATGACTTCGCAAAAATTCTAAAGATAATGATAGCTTTCATTAGTTGCTTTTGTTGAATTATTAATATTTCAATTTATTGTTGTGTTTACATTATGTTTCAGTATCCCTATAAGGGCCCAATTCTTTAAAATTCTTTAGGAATTATTAAAGAGCACAATCTTAGATGAAAGTTGACATGTATGTCATTTATCACTTTGTACTTTGATTTTGGGGCTGTATACATGGATCAATGGATCCTATGCAGTTAGGTCATTTAAGAAAAAGCAAGGTTAAATTTTCAATAAATTTCCCTTCCTCCTCAGGTTTTAGAGGAAGGTGAGGATCAATGGGCCTAGAAAATGAAAAGACTGATTAATATAAACAGGGAAGGATTCATCCCTCAAAGTCAACCATTCTAAAAGAGATGAATTAGTAATATAAGCCCAATATGTAGCAAGTAATAACTGTGTTAGAGTGACATTCTGCATTTTAGAATTTACCATCTTTTCTGCTTTTTGTGTCAGCTTCTTGGCTTGTTTATGTCTAGGTTTCAGACGTGTGGATGAGACCCAAAGCTGGTCTCCTTTATCTGTAATAATAAGAGCAAAACCTCGACCCTATATCCTAACTTAACTTCTACCTTATCCCATTGATTATTATTTTTATGCTTTCAGTGACCAGTTGTCCAATATTTGTTTCTGTATTATTGCCTGATTTTTGCCAGAAATGCTCTGCTGCTGATGTATATGATTCCGACCTTTGGCTTAAAAAATTTATTGTAAATAATGCTTGACATATTTGTACTTGCACCTCACCATTTCTCCCCCCCTTTTTTGTAGCATTTATAGATTTTTAACTGTTAATTTTGATGATAAGTATACATACATTCACAGTTTTACTAAGTCAGGGGATACACTGATATACTTGGCTTATTTTTGGCTAGAGTCCTGGATAGATAAAAAATAAATGTTAATATATATTTAGTTTAATAAGCTTATATTGACAATAAGGGTGAGAAACAAATAACATAACTAATTAAAAGATTAAGTCAATATTGAACCAAAGCTTGAGAATGACAGATAAATAGATCAGTCTTATATATACTTACCAATATTTAGCTTTTAGCTGAGAAGTGTTGAATTGTTGAAGTAGCAACTGATATTAGAGTTTAGGTTGACTGTGTTTAGGATTAATCAATTTGGTACTATAGATGCCAACATGTGAATATTTTGCTAATTCCCGAGGAAGGTGCTAGCCTCCTCAGGAAGGAACACAACACTCCCTGGGCAGTACATTTTAAGTTTTATGCATCAATCCCTGGGAGAGTGGCCAGCTCCCCCAGGGAGGAATACAACACCCATTGAATTGCACTTCATTTTTTAAAATTTCTTATGAAACATCCTTGATGCTCTTATTTTATTTTCCAATATTTTTCCTGAAATGTGAAAAGTGTTAACTAGCAAGGCATTGGTTTGCTGATTAACAAAATTTTCTACATGATGCTTTACTTTTAGTCTTGAACAATACTTGCCAGACTTGTTTTTTAATACATTTAGATTCCGGACTGTCGAAACTCAAAACAGGAAATATATATGTACATTTAACAAAACACATTTACATGTAATATACAAGTTATTAAATTACTTAAGTATGCAATGTATTGTATTAAAGTTTGACTAGTATTTAAGCATATTATACATAATTCATAACTATAGTAGATAAAACAACAACAGATATCCAATGGATAAACATTTCTTAAGCATTTAATATTTTTAATAGCATAATTAGAATGACCTCAATTTATTTAATTTGTATCATTTAAGGCATAGATAAAAACAAATTCGTATTTCCTACTTGGGCTGTGGAGTAATACATTAACTTGTAATTTTAATAGTTGCATTGGTTTTGTTGTTAACATTATAATTAGAATTGGGGCTGTTGCTTACAGTGTTGAATATAAACATATTGTTGGCTATTTTACAGGAAGGGGAATGTGGGCTGAATTGACTTGTTTAAGAAAATATTAAAGAAAGCTTTAGCAAGCTTTAAAACAAAGTCATAGTGACATAACTGGATATTAATTTTTTGCAATAAACTAGCAGTATTTGGGACCACTGCATGCTGCAGTGGTGTTATTTTATTTCAATATATTTTACTGTTATGCACTCCCCTGGCAGCCTTTAATGACTCCTTTGTTTTTGTAGTTATAACTAAAAATTATGATTAATAGCATTATATTTTTATTTAATATTATATGGAAACATTATTAAATTTTCAGGAATTTTGTACACTTTTAAAGTATTCATATGAACTTTTTATTCATATAACTTTAATTGTTATAAAATTAGAAAATTTCTTTTAATTATACAACAGTTTTAAATACTTCATTCAACTTATATCACATGATCATAACTATTTTTAGCATTTTACCTTTATTTAGGTAAAATACCAACTTATATGTGAGTTTGAAATAAAAGGTATCATGCAGGATTTGGCTTTGTGAAAGGAGGTTCGAACATTGTGTTCTTTTGAAAAGTCATAAGACCTGTTTCTCTATGGAAACAATAAGGTTAAAGTTAAAGAAGCTCTTTTGATTGGGTTAGGTTTAGGGTTAGGGTTAGTGTTAGGTTAGAGTTAGGATTAGATTTATGATAGGGTTAGTTAATGTTAGGAGTAGGGTTAGGGTTAGTTAGGTTTAGGTTAAAGGTTAGGGTTAGGGTTTGGGATAGGGTTACGTTTAGTGTTAGTTAGGGTTAGGTTTAGAGTTAGGGTTAGGCTAAGGCTTAAGGTTAGTTTTAGGGTTAGATTATGTTTAAGGTTAGGGTTAGGGTTAGGGTTAGGTTTAGGGTTAGGTTTAGGGTTAGGTTAGGGTTAGTGTTAGGGCTAGGGTTGGAGGTTAGGGTCAGGATTAGTATAGTGTTAGGGTTAGAGTTTGGTTATGGTTAGGGTTAGGGTTAGAGTTATGGTTATGGTTATGGGGTAATAAACTTAGTTTCAGCTGAGTGAGGTTCGACAGCTGTAATGGTTTTGATAACTGCCTTAAGTTCTGTTACAGTCTGGATTGAACTGCTCTGTTTCTACAGGGTAGATTTGAGCAAGGCAATGAAATGTGTTCATATTGTTTGTCTGAGTGTCTTTGAAAGGCCCACTTGGAAACCTCCTGATTTATTAATGAGACTACCATTTTTATGATATTTAGAATTGCATTCCTTTACCCAGTGTATCCCTTTTGCCATTTTGAACACACACGATTTGTTGTTGATTTCTTGTTGCCACTAAATGGAGCTCTTACAATAGTTTTGGCTTGGCATTCTTTTTTCATATGACCTGGTTTCTCACTTTTAAAACAATTTAAATTATTATCAACAAGACTACCTCCCTTTAGAGCTGATGTAAGAAGGTTCATGTTATAGGTATTAGGCCCAATGTTTAGGCATGTTTTTATATAATCCTCTAAAGTGCTTCCATTTGCCTCTATTGGACATAAAGACTTTTTACACTCACTGTAAGCATTATCAAAAGCCAACATTAGAATAAGCATTTCTTTAAGATCAGATTGAGTTAATGTCTTGTTGACTACATCTACCAGCCTTGCTGCAAATTCAGCATAGGGCTCAGTATTTCCTTGCACAATTTTTGAAAATGAATTTACAGCTTGTCCAGGGGTCAAGATTCATTGCCAGGCAGCTAGGCAGCACAATTCCACTTGATAAATGGCAATATTTTAATATTGAGCTTGGCGAGGAATTTCATCCCCTTGACCTGCTCCTATTATTTGTTCAGCAGTAATAGGCACTGGTGGATTTTGCTGTTGATTTCATCGTGCTACAATATTAGCTTCATCAGCCCATCAAGTTTAAATTGTAAAAATTCTGCTGAACTCAGAACAGCTTGAGCTAACAAATCCCAATCCCAGAGTATTAATCTGCTTGTGCCTTTTCTTGAACCAATTCTGAGTATAAGGAGAATCTACACCATATTGAGTGCATGCTTTTTAAAAATTTTTGATATTTTTAATAGGAATATGAGCATGCTCATGTTGTACACCCCCTTGGGGATTGTTAGCATCTACTGGAATTTGAGTTACTGTTACTGGAAAAGTTAAAAAATTGCATAGCCTCTGAATTTCCTTCTCTATTTCCTGTTCTATACCTTTCATAATTGAAGAGGATGGTGCTGGCACAAAAACAGAAATTTTGGAGGTTCATCAAATGTTGTAAAGAATGGATTAGTAGATAACTTAGAGGCACAGATGCCAGTTTATAAGACCAGAAATCATCTTTTGGAGTGGATGGCTTAACAACAACTGGAAAAGTTCCATAAACTCCCTTTTTCTTTTTTCTCTTTTTTTTAGACATGAGTTTATCTGTTTTTGCCTGTTTATTAATTTTTTCAGATATATTTTTGTTAAAATTATCATTGGCTTGTTCTGCTACAGTTGTAGCAATAGTAGTATCCATTTTAATATCTTCATTTTCATCTGACTGTAGTGGTTCAAGACCAAAAAAATAAGACTATACAAAGACAATTCATAATAATGTTTCTGTACAAGAGAAAAGAGTTCTAGTAACTCTAGGGTCGTCACAGATACCCCTGTATTCTTTAACAGGGTTTTCAAAACCTTGAAATATTTCTCTAACTGAGTCAACTGATTACCCATTACCCTGATGATCAAGATTATTTGACTCACCAAAAGAATGCAAGGACCGTCCAACTCAGCAGTCCTTGTTTCAATGGCACTTATCCACATAAACTAGTCATGCCCTATGTTGGGTGCCATCTATTGTAATTCAGCGTGGAAGTAGAAGTTGCTTGGAATGACCCAAAGAAATTTTGAGACCAAGGGACCTCACTCCATGTGGAATGCATGCAAGTTTATTTAGGTTGAGGCTGCTTTTTATACTGCAAAGCTGATAAAAAAAGTAGGGCATCGCTCACTAGTTTTTCAGCTTGGTACTTGAGAGCACTGTCTGTTTCTGTGTTCCCAGACAATCTTTCTTGGGAATTCAGACATTAACATCTTAGTGGTTTGTTCATTTTTCTCTGCCTCCTCCCACTGATATCTGCAGTAAGCAGTGTCCTTGGAGACACTAACTAAGGTTTCTCTGCCAGCAAGAATGCTTTTTAAATGCTAAACCCTTTATGCTCCTGCTTTCAGCATTTTATCCAACAAGGGAATTTCCATCATGCTTACCAAGCATGAGGGAATCTATATAAGGAAAAAAAGAATGAGGACAATGAGTTTTTCCAGTTTGCCCAATGTGGTGTAATGAGTGTGAAGTTTCCTTGGAAATTCAACCTCATGAGATACCTGAGAATTAAGCCTTCAGAGAAACCAGTTGGGATTTCATGTATTTGGGAATGTTAGAGTCACATCAAAGAAACATGCAGGAGTAAAACCATGTGTATGTAAGGAATACTGGAAATTCTTCAGCCAGTCATTAAATGTCATTGAGCATGAAATATTCATACAATAGTTAGTATTGTAATGAACATGGGAATGCTTCCATCTGAAACAAAACCTCATGGAATATGAGAAAAGTCAAACAAGAGAGAAACCATATGAGTTTCCTGAATATAGTCTGCTCTTTACAGTCATTTTTTAATCCTCATTTTCAAAGCAATACAGGGGAACAAGCATAGAAATGTAATACATGTGGAAAAGTTTTCAACCTGACAGAAAATCTCCTTATTCATCAGAAAATTCTTACTGAAGAGAAATCATATATATGTGGGAAAGCTTTAATTCAAATGTCAAATCTCAAATACAGGGGATTTTCTACTGCAAAAAAAAACCCTATGCATGGTAGGCATGTGAAAAAGCTTTTAGGTACAAATCATATCTCACAGAACATGAAAAAACTCATAGTGGACAGGAAAAAAAATAATGTAAAGAATGCAGAAAAGCCTTCATCCAAAAGGAACAGTTCATTCAATATCAGAGCATTCATTCTGGAGAAAAACCCTATAGATGCAATGAATGTTGAAAAGCCTTCAACCAGAAGTAAAACCTCATTAAACTTCTGAGAATACATACTGGAGAGAAAGCCTATGAATGTGAAGGATGTGGGGAAGCTTTCATTCAGAAATCAAGCCTCATTACACACCAGAGAAGAAAAACTGGATAGAAACCCTATATATGTAAGGAATGTAGGAAAGCCTTCAGTAGCAAATCAAATCTCACTGACCATGAGAAAATTCATAATGGAGGGTACCTTATATATGTAAGTAATGTGGAATAGCCTTCAGCCAGAGGCAGTATCTCATTAAACATTACAACATTCATACTGGAGAAAAGCCAGGTAAATGTAATGAATGTGAATCTCCAAAGAATCCCCAACTCCAGTCTATGCAACTTGTTGCCAATCTTTGAAAGAAGTGACTGTAAGTGTGCAATTCACGATGTCTTTCTCCTCTTGGAAAAGTGCACTTGCAATTTGTTCTTTGATTTGCTCCTCCCACATCTTCTTCCACACTCATCTGTGTTCAATTTCTTACCACTAATTTATGCATCAGAATTCAAGATTTCTCTTAATTTATGTAAAGATGGGCTTTCCACTTATTTCAAATTATCCCGTTTGTTTGCACTGGTTCTTCAATTCATTACATTCTGGGTAAGCATTTTAAAATTCTCCATTTTCAAAATAATGCTGTCCATTATTGTAGCATTTTCTTTTTTTCTTTTTATTGTCAGTAAAAATCAAATTTTTCACAATACATACTAAGTTTTCTAAAGTGATATATTAATATATATGCACATATGTGCATTTGCTTACATAAATGGTATTTATTACATATATTTTTAAAAAGTGCTTAGATTACCTAAATATTACACAGAAATGACAGGGATTTCCATGTTCCCCACCTCCCACTTCATCCCACACAAACATCCTTCATCAGTGCACATCATCCACAATGGATATACACATCCTGGGGCCTAGTCACCAGTGTAGACCGCAGTTCCCATCATAGACCACACTCTCTTCCACACACTTCTGCATGGTATATACTGATGTAAAATGGCCTACATCATTGATGCAATGCCACTCAGGTCTACACCCAAGTCACAAAAAAAACCCTGCATTTCAACTGCCCTTTCCCTCCCTGCCCTGAAAGCATCCAGCGGCCACCAGCTGCACCTCACTGTTATAATTTCTTCTACTGCTTGAATCACAATTTGTCTACAACAGAATACCATCAAGTCCACTCTAGTCCATAGCTCTTCCTCCAATACTGAGGGGACTGGGATGGGGATGTCCACTCAACCTCCAACTGAGAGAGGACTTATATCCCATGGATAAAGTGGATGGGATTATCCTACCTGTAGCTGCAGCCCATCTCCATTTCCTGGGATGGCTGTTGCCCATCGTCATCTCCCAGACAGGTGACTTGCATATGTCCATTGAGCTGTAGGGTAGCAGTTGCAGCCCCACTGAGATTCCAGGCACAGCTGGCACAAAGGTAGGCCTGAGGCTCCAGGATCTGGAAGTACATCTAAAAATCCAGCATCACATATAGATTTGAATAGAAGGGACTGATGGCCCATGTGCAGGGAGGACTTATTTGAATCCAACTCTGTCACTCTCAGGAGCACAGTTTCCAAAGTAGAGCCCAATAATAAGGCATCAATCTCTGGGGTTATCCACACTTACATAAGACTGGGTGTCTCCAGTACCTTCAGGAGGCCCTCTGTGTGGGGTGATATCCACTTTGGTGTTCTATGAGATTCTACAGAGGTGTGCACAAGCATTATACCTCTGGGAAGAATTCCCAACTCTCTTTGAAGTGTCTTAACCATATGAAATCAGTTCTCTTTATCTTTTCCCCCTTTATTCAAGATCTTTTTCCAAACATATTGAAATTTGGCACTTGGTATTAATCCACCATTGCCAGGGAGGCTCATCCACGGGAGTCATTTCCCATGTTGAGCGGAAGGTAATGCATTCATATGCTGAGTATGGCTTAGAGAGAGGCTACATTTGAGCAACAAAGAGGCTCTCAGGTGGCAACCCTTAGGCACCCCATAACGGAAGGTTAAGTTTCAATTACAAGAGCAAAGACTCATAAGGTTAGTCATAAATAACAAGAACCCATCAATGGGCCATACTTTTATACCAGACACTGCTCCTGCACTCAGGGGACTGTTGCTGCTTCCTTGGAGAACGTGGCAGAGCTCTCCAGGCAGGGAATTAAGAATCCCTTATTTATTGAGTGATTGTCTCCCCACCATGACCATGGTCCATCCCTTGATCATTTGAACAATTTCATATATCTTTCATGAATGTTCAGATGAACTTTCTCCCATGAATCCCCCATCCCAGACACCTGCCACCAATGATCCTTTGCAGCCCCCATTGTAACCCTTCTGTGATCTAAACCTTCCTTGAACATGAAGCCCATATAATAACCAAATACAATTAACAAGAAAAAGAAATAATAATGATGAACTTAAATGCAAGAGATAAGTACAAGGAAACTCAGAAGAAAAAAAAACTGAAATAAAAATAAAATATAATTTGCAAATTGGGACATTCAAAAAATGGGAAAAAAAGAAAAAACATTCCAATATAAAAAAATTTTAAACCTCTGAAAGATTTACAGTGAAAACTTTGATTGGTCCTTCATTGCAGTGGTGGGAGTCACAAAACTACAGATTATTTGCAGGTAGGAGTCAAGGAAAAAATTGAGAGACCTTACACTGTTAATTAATTTTTCAGAAATCCATCAGATGGTAGGAAAATCCTACAAAGGGATCTTATAAGCAGGGAAAAAGGAAGAAAATAGTCCCAGACAAATTCTGTTCCTTGCACATAATCCTGGATTAAGCTTGAAGGGCCCAAAACTAAGGGACTCTCATACAATTAAAAAAACCTTACTGTTCAGAAGACAGAAACCAGAGAGAGGAAGGAAAAAAATTACTCTTTTTTCCCTTTATCACTGTATTATCAGATGTCTAGTGTAGTGTGACACTTTCCCCCTCTCATTCCCCAGTGTCTCCCAATTTTTTATTTAATTTTCAAAGAAGTTTTAGGTCACAGCAATGTCACACACAGAATACTAGAGACTCCCTCATATACAACCTCCCTCCTCATTCCCCACCCCTAAAAAACCTTTTTTTAATGGATGTTAGCATTGTTATAAGTGATATACAGATAGTAAAATATAGCAACTAATCCTTGTCAATGGTTTACAGTGTAGTTTACAATTTAGAAGGTACAGTTTAATAATTTTTGATAATATTTACCATATCCTGTGTCCATTCATTTAGGGTAATGAAAAACCTTTCCCATGACCACTAAATTCCCAATTTGATCTTAACTGTTCCTTTCTCCCCATTCCCCTGGGGCATATGAAACTCCCCTGTCTTGACTCATGGGATGACAAGATTCATACCCATACCTGCGTATTCCAACCTGCCCATCCTAATCTATCCACCTGTGAAACCTGCACCACCAAACCCAGTAATATCACTAACCATCTGTCCTTTCCTTCAATATGCAACTATACTCTATCCCTTTAACTATAGATTATGTCCATAAGGGTGAGGGCTCACAGTCTACTCTTCTCTTTCTCTCCCTTGTTAACCCATGTTTCAGACAATGGTTTCAGAGACTGCTCACTTTAATCAGATAAAATCTGTGAGGTCATATAATGTTCATCCTTCAATGCCTGGCATGCTTCATTCAACATAACATCTTAAAAATTCATCCACGTTATTCCATGTGTTGGCACTTTATTCCTTTTTACAACTGAGTAATATTCCATTGTATGTATGTACCACATTTTGCTTATCCATTCATCTGTTGATGGGCACCAATGCTGATTCCAACTTTAGGCAATGGTGGACAATGCCATTATGAATATTGTTGTGCATATATCTGTTCGTGTGTTTACTTTCAGTTCTTCTGGGTATATACCCAGCAGTGGAATTGCTGGTTCATATGGAAGATCTATTGTTAGTTTTCTGAGGAACCTCCAAACTGTCCTCCACACTGGCTGGACCATTCCACAATCCCTCCAGCAGTGGATAAGTTTTCCTATTCCTCCACATCCTCTCCAACACATAGAATCTGCTGTTTTTTTAATAACTGCCATTCTGATGAGTGTAAGATGGTATCTCATTGTAGTTTTGATTTGCAATTCCCTGATAACAAGTGATGTTGAGCATTTTTTCACGTGCTTTTTAGCCCTTTGTATTTCTTCCTTGGATGTTGGAAAAGATGCTCAAAGCCAGAGCATAAAATGTTAAGCATTTAAAAAGCATGCTTGCTGGCAGAGAAACATTAGTAAATGTCTCCAAGGACACTGCATACCGCAGACATCAGTTGGAGGATACAGAGTGGAATGAACACACCACTAATATGTTATTGTCTGAATTCCCAGGAAAGATTGTCTGGGAACACAGAAATATGCAGTGCTCTCACATACCAAGCTGAGGAACTAACGAAGGATGCCCTAATTTTGTTATCATAATTGTAGTATAAATAGGAGATTCAGCCTAAATAAACTTGCCTGCATTCCACATGGAGGGAAGTCAACTGATCCCAACCTTTCTTTGGGTCATTCCTAGCACTGTCTACCTCCACATTGAATTAAAAGAGATGGTGCCCAACTTGGGGCATGACTAGTCTTTTCTCTGGATCAGTGCCGTGGAAACGAGGACTGCTGGATTGGATGGTCCTTGCATTCTGTTGGTGAGTAAAATAATCATGATCATCAGGGTAATGTGTAATCAGTCGGCTCAGTTAGGGGAATATTCCCAAGTTTTGAAGGCTCTGTTAAAGAATACCAGGGGAATCTGTGATGACCCTAGAGTTACTAAAACTCTTTTCTCTTGTACAGAAACATTGTTATGTATGGTCTTTGTATAGTCTTATTTCTGTTGTTCTTGAACCATGTCAGTCAGATGAAAATGAAGATAATAAAATGGATACTGCTATTGCTGACACTGTAACAGAACAAGCTAATGATGATATTAATGGAAATATATATGAAAAATTAATGAAAAGGCAAAAAAAAAAAGATAAACTCATGTCTAATTAAAAAAAAGAAAAAGGGAGTTTATGAAACTTTTCCAGCGGTCATTAAGCCATCCACTCCAAAAGATGATTTATTTTCTTTTGAACCAGTGTCTGGGCATCCTAAGGTATCTGCTGATCCATTTTTTACAACATTTGATGACCCTCCAAATGTTTTTGGTTTTGTGCCAGCACCATCCTCTTCAATTATGAAAAGTATAACACAGGGAAGTAGACAAAGAAATTTAGAGGCTATGCATTTTTTTTTTTTACTTTTCCAGTAACATTAACTCAAATTCCAGTAGATGCTAACAATCCCCAAGGGGGTGTACAACATGAGCATGCTCCTATTCCTTTTAAAACTGTCAAGGAATTAAATCAAGCATGCCCTCAACATGGTGTAGATTCTCCTTATACTCAAGAATTGGTGCAAGGAATGGCACAAGGAAACAGATTAAAACCCTGGGACTGGGATTTGTTAGCTCAAGCTATTCTTAATTGAGCAGAATTTTTACAATTTAAAACTTGGTGGGTTGATGAAGCTAATATTGTAGCATGATGAAACCAACAGCAAAATCCAACAGTGCCTATTACTGCTGAACAAATAATAGGAACAGGTCAATGGGCTGGGATTCTTCGCCAAGCTCAATATGATGATATTGCCATTTTATAAGTGTGATTCTGCTGCCTAGCTGCCTGGTGATGAATCTCCAACCCTGGACAGGCTGTACAATCATTTTCAAAATATTTTCAAGGAAATACTGAATCCTATGCTGAATTTGTAGCAAGGCTGGCAGATGTAGTCAACAAGACAGTAACTCAATCTGATCTTAAAGAAATGCTTATTCTAATGTTGGCTTTAGATAATGCTAACAGTGTGTGTAAAAAGGCTTTATGTATGATAAAGGCAAATTAATGTACTTTAGAGGATTATATAAAAATATGCCAAAACATTGGGCCTAATACCTATAACATGAAGCTTCTTGCAGCTGCTCTAAAGGGACGTAGTCCTATGATTAATAATTCAAATTGCTTTAAATGTGAGAAACCAGGTCATATGAAAAGGATTGCCAAGCCAAAACTAGTGTGGGAGCTCCATTTAGCAGCAATAATAAAATAATACCAAGTCATGTACATCTGAAATGACAAAAAGCGTTACACTGGGCCAAGGAATGCCATTCTAAATATCATAAAAATGGTAATCTCATTAAGAAGTTGGGAAACTTCTAAACCAGGCCTTGCTTGAGACCGTCAGATGAACAATATGAACACATTTCCCAGCCTTGCTCAAATTTACCTAGTCAGCAACAGAGCAGTTCACTCCAGCCTGTAACAGAAATTAAGACAGATACCAGAAGTAGTACAGCTGTCGATCCTTCCTCAGCTAAAACTAAGTTTATTACTCCTTCACTGAGGATACCCAAAATTAAGAACAGGAATTAGAAGGCCTATCACAGAAAGCTGAACTTTGACCC
The DNA here is from genome assembly GCA_026826555.1 of Tolypeutes matacus. Taxonomy (NCBI): domain Eukaryota; kingdom Metazoa; phylum Chordata; class Mammalia; order Cingulata; family Chlamyphoridae; genus Tolypeutes; species Tolypeutes matacus. The sequence continues at coordinate 473,530 of JAKSZT010054234.1, read as the reverse complement.
TAAGTGTACTCCTAAAGAGTAGTAATCCAAATTATACATGTTAAATATCTGTATAAAATGCTGAATTAGACCTTAACTGTATTTTTGCTGTTTAAGTTGTCCTGGCTGGTTGCTGATTATGCACAAAAGTGTTTCAGAGAAGAAGTTTATATATTACAGGTAACACAGTTTCCAGAAAAAAATCTTAAAAACAGTAAAATGAAAGATGTGAAATGATGGAAGTCTTGAAGACAGCCATACCAAAGGAGTGAAAATTATGGGTCAAATTAGTAAGCTTTATGTTTCTGTTAGTGTGTCATAATTCTTTTTGTATTTGTCTCTTTGTTCAGTGTCAGTGTATATTTTGATACCTCTGGATTGTAATATTAAATTGATAAATGAAGATTATTTTAAGAGCTCTATTCAAATGGCTAAAAATTAAATAAATGTTTATATTAATAAATAAATGTGAATATTAGTTTAAATATTAAAAATAGTTATACTCAAATTAAGGCATTATTCTAACAAGTTTGTTTAATGTTGATGGTAATTATAGGTTGTCATGAGTTTGCTTGGAAGTAGTTTCCAAAATCATTGTGGTAACCTAAGTATGGAAGGTATATAGAATGTGCTTTTATTATTAAAGAAAAGAAAGTAATTTTATCCTAAGTTAAATTAGGTAGTTATTAAAACAAAGTAAAATGTGGGACAAACTCTGAATAATTAAAAAAGTGCAAAAGGCTTGTGAAAAAGGAATTTTTGTGGTCAAAGCTAAGTAACATTTAAGCAGTCTATCTATAAAAACTTAAAAGCTTTAATGTCAAACAATGTAATAATATAAAGTTAAAGTTTTATTCTTTCTCAAAGTATCTCAAGTCAGTAGTCTGTTTTAGTAAAAGTTTACAATGTTATTCTCCTCAATAATCAGTACATAATGAATAAAGTCTATTTTATCAAAATAGCTTTTTGTTCTTTAACCTTATCATTTCCATGAAGAAACAGGTCTTATCACTTTTAAAAAGAACACAATGTTTGAACCTGCTTTCTCAAAGTCAAATCCTGAAAGATAGCTTTTATTTCAAGCTGTCACAAATAACTTGGTCTTTTACCTTAAAAAAAAGTAAAATACTAAAAATAGTTAAGTTCATGTGATATCCGTTGAATGAAGTATTTAAAACTGTTGTATAATTAAAAAAAAATTTTCTAATTTTATAACCAAGTTATATGAATAAAAAGTTCATATGAATACTTTAAAAGTTTATAAAATTCCTGAAAATATAATAATGTTTCAATAAAATGGAAAATAAAATATGTAATTAATCATAATTTTTAGTTATAACTACAAGAAGAAAGCAGCCATTAAAGGCTGATGGGGTAGTGCATAACAGTAAATTTTAGTAAAATAAAATAAGACCTCTACAGTATGCAGTGGTCCCAAATATTGCTAGTTTGTTGCAAAAAATTAATACCCAGTTAATTCACTATCACTTTTTTAAAAATTTGTTTAAGCTTTCTTTAATGTTTTCTTAAACAAGTCAATCCACCCCACCTTCACCTTCATGTAAAATAGCCAACAATAAATCAAGTTTATATTCAACACTTTAAGCAACAGCCCCAATTCTAATTATAATGTTAACAACAAAACCAATGCAACTATTAATATTACAATTTAATGTACTACCCCCAAGCCCAAATAGGAAATACTAATTTGTTTTTACCTATGCCCAACCTATACAAAATAGAATAAAAATTGAGGTCATTCTAATCATGCTACTAAGAATCTTAAATGCTTAAGAAATAAAATTTTTTCATTGAATGTCTGTTGTATAATCTACTTTAGTTATGAATTATGTATAATATACTTAAATTCCAATCAAACTTTGATACAATACATTGCATATATAAATAACTTAACAACTTCTACGTTACACATAAAGGTATTTTATTAAGTATATATATATAAATCTTTTCTTTTAAATTTGAACAGCCCTGAAACTAAATATCTTTAAATAAAATGTTTAGTAAGTATTGTTGGAGCCTAAAAGTAAACCATCATGCAGAAAACTTTGTTAATCAACAAACCAATGTCTTGCTAGTTAATACTTTTCACATTTCAGGAAAAATATTGGAAATTAAAATAGTAAGCACATAAAGGATGTTTTGTAAGAAATTTTTAAAAAAGTGCATTTCAACAGGTGTTGTATTCCTTCCTGGGTGAGTTGGCCACTGTCCCAGTGATTGATACATAAATGTTAAAATGTACTACCCAGGGTTTGCTGTGTTCCTTCCTGACGAAGCTGGTCCCTTCTCAGGAATTAGCAAAATACTTACAAGTTGGCATCTATAGTATCAAATTCATTAATTCTAAACACAGTCAACCAAAACTCTATTATCAGATGCTACTTCAACAATTCAACACTTCCCAGCTAAAAGCTAAATATTGGTAAGTATATATAAGACTGCTCTATTAATCTGTCATTCTGTAACTTTGTTTAATATTGACTTATTCTTTTAATTAGTTACGTTATTTGTTTCTCACCCTAATTGTCAATATAAACTTATTAAACTAAATATATATTAACATTTATCTTGTATCTATCCAGGACTCTAGCCAAAAATAAACCAAGTATATCAGTGTATCCCCTGATTTAGTAAGCCTGTGAATGTATGTATACTGATCATAAAAAATTAACAGTTAAACCTCTATTTATAAATGCTACAAAAACAAAAAAGGGAGAAATGGTGAGGTGCAAGAACAATTATATCAAGCATTATTTACAATAAATTTTTTAAGCCAAAGGTCAGAATCATATACATCAGCAGCAAAGCATTTCTGGGAAAAATCAGGCAATAATACAGAAACAAATATTGGTCAACTAGTTTACTGAAAGCATAAATATAATAATCAATGGGATAAGGCCAAAGTTAAGTTAGGATATAGGGTCGAGGTTTTCCTCTTATCATTACAGATAAAGGAGACCAGCTTTGGGTTCTGTCCAGACATCTGAAACCTAGACATAACCAAGCTGAAGAAGCTGACAAAAAAGCAGAAAAGATGGTAACTTCTAAAAGGCAGAATGTCACGCTAACACCATTATCTTTGCTATGCTTACCTTGACAACCACAGCAGTAAGTAGTGCACTTTCACATAATTATACATATCGGGCTTATATTACTAACTCTCCTCTTTTAGAATTGTTGACTTAGTGGCCAAATCCTACCCTGTTTATATTAATGAATCTTTTCATTTTCCTGGACAGTTGATTCTTGCCTTCCTCTAAAACCTGAGGAGGAAGGGAAATTTATTGAAAATTTAACCTTGCCTTTTCTTGAATGACCTAACTGCATAGGATCCATGGATCCATGTGTACAGCCTGAAAATCATAGTACAGTACATGCCATGTTTCATCTGAGATTGTGCTCTTTAATAATTCCTTAGAATTGTAAAGAATCAGGCCCTTATAGGAATACCGAAACCTAAAGTAATCCCAAGTATAAGTTGAAAAATTTATAATTCAACAAAAACAACTAATGAAAGCTATCATTATTTTTAGAATTTTGGGAACATCATATGTCTAAATACGTCACTAAATTGGACTCATCAGAGAAGATTTAGCCCACAACTATGGGACACTAAACTTAACAAAACTAAAAATTATTTGTGAAAATTCTTTTTGGGAACTAGCCCAGTTTTTGAATGGCAAAGCAGTAAAACTCATATTACCAGTTTAAAAAGAAAGTGTGTGGGAGGTTGGCAACATGGGAATCCCAGTGGGTTCCGTGTAATATTTTGGATAATCTAAGCACCTCTTAAAATATATGTGTATATATAAATAAATAACATTTTTGTAAGCAAATACACATATATGCATATATATTTATATATCATTTTGCAAATGTTTGTATGTATTGTGAGAATTTTGATTTTTACCCATAATAAAAAAAAAAAGAAAATCCACTTAATGTCTTAAAGTATGTGTATGGGTTCCCATTGTTTTTATAGTGGAAAAAGTGAGCATTGATCAAAGATGGTTTTTCTGCAGCAATTTCTCCCTTTACACTTGTGTTTCAAAATCTGTTTTACTGGAGAGTACTACTGCAGTTCGAAAAGGATGATGGCGTCATGGAATATGGCTTCTGGTTCTCATGAATTGCTGCTGGCAGTTGTCCCCTGAGAGTCAAATCCTTTGGCAATTTCTAAATCATTATTTGAAAAGCACCAAATATTTAATTGGATTAATACTAGCTGCTGTATTAGGGCTTATAGGTATTATAACAGATGCTGCTGTAGCAGAAACTGACCTACATGAGAATGTCCAATCAGAACAATATGTTAAAAATTGGAATCATAATGTTAGTGAGCTAAGGCATAGTCAGGCCTATATAGATGAGAAAATTAATAATAGGCTTAATGTCTTAGAGATGGCTGTTACACAAATGGGAGATCAAATATAAAATCTAAATTTAAAACAAGATTTGAAGTGTGTTTGGAATAAAAGTGCTTTTTGTATCACTCCTCTCTCATACAATGATTCCCACTATGAATGGGAAAAAATTAAAAATCATTTAATAGGTCATCACACAAATTTATCTATAGAAATTACAGATTTGCAAAAAAAGGATTTTAAGCATGTCTCAGAATCAACTTACTACGCTTTCAGGTAGTGAATTTTGCCAATCAGTGACAGATCAATTGCATAAACTAAACCCCTTACATTGGTGGAAATCAAAGTCCGTACATGCTAACTTTGGTGTTGTGATCATTGGTGCTCTGCTACTCTTAACTGTATTAGGAGGCATTCGCAAAGCCCTGCTCTCCTGCATTAATAGGGCTGAAAAGACCAGCCATGCCAATCACTTAATTCTGCTTAAAACACTTAACTCTCAAGACCCCTTTCCATGGAGCTTGGCTGCTGGCCAGTGATGGGTAAGACCTTCAGAAGAGGGCAACCTAAGTCAGGCACAGTCACCCTGGACCAAAAACAAAAAAGGGTGAATTGTTGGAATAGATGCTGAGAGCCAGAGCATAAAGGGTTAAGCATTTAAAAACACACTTGCTGGCAGAGAAACATTAGTAAATGTCTCCAAGGACACTGCATACTGCAGACATCAGTGGGAGGAGGCCGAGCAGAATGAACACACCACTAATATGTTATTGTCTGAATTCCTAAGAAACATTGTCTAGGAAGACAGAAACAGGCAGCACTCTTACGTACCTAGCTGAGGAACTAGTGAAGGATACCCTACTTTGTTATCAGCTTTGTAGTATAAAAAGCAGCTTTAGCCTAAATAAATTCAATATGCATTCCACATGAGTGAGGTCCCCTGATCCCAAACTTATTTTGGATCATTCCTGGCACCATCTACCTCCGTGTTGAATTACAATACTTGGACAAGTGTCTTTTCAGGTCACTTGCCCATTTTTTAAATGGGTTGTTTGTATTTTTATTTTCAAGGTGTAGGATTTCTTTATATATGCAGGACATTAGATATATGGTTGCCAAATATTTTCTCCCTTTGAGTAGGCTGCCTTTTATTTTCTTAATAACATCCTTTGAGGTGCAGAAGTTTTTAATTTTCAGGAGATCCCATTTATCAATTTTTTCTCTTTTTGCTTGTGCTTTGGCTGTGAAGTTCATGAAATCATTTCTTATTAGAAGGTCCTGTAGATGATTTCCTTCATTATCTTCCAAGGTCTTTATGATTTTGGTTCTTATATTTAGATATTTTATCCATCTTGAGTTGATTTTTGTATAAGGTGTGAGATGGTATTCTTCTCTCATTCTTTTGAATATGGATATCAGTTCTGCAAGCACCACTTATTAAAGAGGTCATTCCTCTCAACTGTGTGGGCTGGTAGCCTTGTCAAATATCAGATGACTGTATATTTGAGGATCTATATCAGAACTCTCAATTCGATTCCATTGGTCAGTAGGTCTATCCTTGTGCCAATACCATGCCGTTTTGATCACTGTAGCTTTGTAATATGTTTTAAAGTCTCATAAAATACCTCCAAGTTCATTTTTCTTTTTCACTGTTTTTGGCAATTCAGGACCTCTTACCTTTACAAATATATTTTGTGATTAGTTTTTCCAGTTTCTTAAAAATTATAGTGTTGATTTTTATTGGGATTGCATCAAATCAGTAGAGTGGTTTGGGTAGGTTAGACATCTTGATGAGGTTTAGTCTTCCTATCCATGTACAGGGAATATTTTTCCATTTATCTAAGTCTTCTTTGATTTCCTTTAACAGTGTTGTGTAGTTTTCTGTATATAAGTCCTTTACATGTTTATGTAATTTATTCCTAGGTACTTGATTCTTTTAGTTACTATTGTAAATGGCATTTTTTTCTTGATTTCCTCCTTTGATTGCTCGTTATTGTTGTACAGAAATTCTACTGATTTTTGAGCATTGATCTTATAGCCTGCAACATCACTGAACTACTTTATAAGTTCCAGAAGATTTGTTGTAGCGTTCTCTGGGCTTTCTATGCATAGGATCAAGTGGTCTGCAAATAATAAAATTTTTACTTCTTCTTTTCCCATCTGGATGCCTTTTATATCCTTTTCTTGACTCAGTGCTCAAGCAAGTACTTCTAAGACAATGTTAAATTAGAGTGGTGATACTGAGCATCCTTGTCTTATTCCCGATCTCAGAGGGAAGGCTTTAAGATTTCACAATAGAAGATGAGTTAGCTTTGAGTTTTTCATATATACTCTTTATTATATTCAGAAAATTTCCTTCTATTCCTATCCATTGCAGTGTTTTTATCAAGAAAGATTTCTGTATTTTGTGAATGTTTTTTCTGCTTCTATAGTGATGATCATGTGGTTTTTCTCTTTCAGTTTTTTTTTTATGTGGTGTAATACATTGATTGATTTTCTTACATTGAACCATTCTTGCATACCTGGGATGAAACCCACTTGGTCATGGTCTATAATCCTTTTGATATGTTGTTGAATGCAATTAGCAATTATTTTTTTGAGGATTTTAGCATTAAGGTTCATTAGAGAAATTGGTCTGTAATTTCCTTTCTAGTGGTATCTTTTTTTTTTTTTTTTTTGGTTTTGATATTAGGGTAATGTTGGCATCATAGAATGAGTTAGGCAATATTCCTTCTATTTCTATACTTTGTAAGAGCTTAAGTAGAATTGCCATTAGCTCTTTCTGGAATGTTTGGTAGAATTAAGCTGTGAAGCCATCTGGTTCTGGCCTCTTCTTAGTTGGGAGGTTTTTGATGACTGAGTCTATCTCTTTACCGTAGTTGGACTGTTGAGTTCATCAATTTCTTCTTTCATCAATGTAGGCTGTTTTTGAGTTTCTAGAAACTTGTCCAATTCCTCTAAATTATCATTCTTGTTGGCATATAATTTTTCAAATATCCTCTTACGATGCTCTTTATTTCTGTATGGTCAGTAGTGATATCCCCTTGCTCGTTGCTTATTTTGTGCATTTGCCTCTGTTCTCTCTTTTTCTTTGTTAGTCTGGCTAAGGGTTTGTCAATTTTATTAATATTCTCAAAGAACCAGTTTTTGGTTTTGTTAATTTTTTCTAGTGCTTTCTTATTCTCTATTTCATTTAGTTCTGCTCTAATCTTTGTTATTTCCTTCCTTCTACTTCTTTTAGGTTTAGTTTGTTGTTGTTTTTCCAATTCCTCCAAGTGTGCAGTTATGTCTTCAATTTTAGCTCTGTCTTCTTTTTTAATATATTTATTTATGGCTATGAACTCCCCTCTCAGGAAAGCTTTGGCTGCATCCCATAAATTTTGATATGTTGTGTTGTCATTTTCATTAGTTTCAAGGTAGTTACTGATTTCTTTTGAGATTTCCTCCTTGACCCACTGTTTGTCTAAGTGTGTGTTGTTTAACTTCCATATCCTTGTGCCAACCTGTTTCTCTGGCCCTTAGGGATTTCCAATTTCATTCCTTTGTCATCAGAAATTACTTTGTAAAATGTCAATCTTTCTCAATTCATTGAGAGCTTTTCTGGGGCCTAACATGTGGTCTATCTTTGAGTATGATCCATGTGCACTCGAGAAGAATGTAAATCCTGATGTATTTGGGTATATTATTCTGTATATGTCTATTAAGTCCAGGTCCTCTAATGTATTGAGAGTCTTTGTTTCTTTGTTGATTCTCTGTCTAGATGTTCTTTCTAATGATGATAATGGTGTTATAAATTCCCCTGCTATAATTGTAGAGCCATTTATTTATCCACGTAGCTTTTCCAGAGTTTGCCTCATGAATTTTGAGGCACCCTGATTAGGTGCGTAAATGTATATGATTGTTCTCTCTTCTTGAGCAATTACCCCTTTTACTAATATATAGTGTCCATCTTTGTCTCTTACAATAGTTTTGCATTTAAAGTCTATTTTGCCTGATATTAGAATAGCTACTCCTGCCCTTTATGGTTATTGTTAGCTTGTGAAATTGTTTTCAAGCCCTTTACTTTCAGCCTCCTAGAATTCCTGGGTCAAAGATTGGTTTCTTGTAGACAGCATATAGATGGATCATATTTCTTTACCCATTCTGTGAGTCTGTGTCTCATGAGTGGTGAATCTAAACCATTAACATTCAGTGTTATTACTCACAATGAATTTCTTACTTCAGCCATATTTTCTTTGGATTAATGTATGTCATATGTTGTTTTGTTTCTGTTTTTGTCTTTTTAGTTTTTTTAAACTCTCTTAACTCTTGATTTTTCTTTTCAACTTGTAGAACTTCCTTTACTATTTCCTGAAGTGCCATTTCCTTATTGACATACTCTCTTAATTTCTGTTCATCTGTGAATATTTTGAACTCTCCATCATTTTTGAATGTCAGTTTATGGGATACAGAATTCATGGCTGGAAGTTTTTTTCTTTTAGTACTTTGACTATGTCATACCACTGTCTTCTTTCCTCCAAAGTTTCAGATGAGAAATCAGCACTTAATGTTATTGTGCTTCCCTTGTATGTGATGGCTCTCTTTTCTCTTGCTGCCTTGAGTATTTTCTCTTTGTCTTGAGCATTGGACATTTTGACTAGTATATGTCTTGGACTTGGTCTGTTGGTATTTATACTGTTTGGTGTGCACTTTGCTTCCTGTATCTGCACATCCATCTCTCTCAATAAGTTTGAGAAATTTTCAGCCATTATTTCCTTCAACACTCCTTCTGTTCCATTTCCCTCCTCTTCTCCTTCTGGAATGCCCATAATATGTATGTTTGTGTGTTTTGTGTTGTCAGTAAATCCCTAAGTCCCTGATGGATTTTTTATATTTTTTTGTCTATCTGTTCTACTATCTGTTTGCTTTCAGCTGTATTGTCTTCCACATCACTAATTCCTTCTTCTGCCTGTTCAAATCTGTTGTTACGTGAATCCAGCATCCTTTTGATTTCTTGGATTGTGTCATTGATCAACCATCATATCTGTTATCTTTTTGCATATGTTTACAATTTCTTTATCATGTTCTCCCTGTGTCTTCCTTATATCCTTAATCCCTTCCTTCACTTCATTAAGTTGGTTCATGATATTTGTTTGGGAATCTTTGATTAGTTGTTCAATGTTCTGCATATATTTCTGGTTTTTAGTTTGTTCATTGGAGTGGTCCATATTTTCCTGTTTCTCAGTGTGGTTTGTAATTTTTTCTTGCCCTCTACTCATCATTTTATCTTGCTGGGTTTATTCAGTTGATGAGCATCTCTCTCTCCTCTCAAGTTTTATTTAGTTGGTGTTTCTGTGTGTGTGTTAAATTTTCTTTTTGACTCTTTTTCTTCTTATTTTGTTTCCTTGCTTCTTTCTATATTACCTTGAAGGCAAAAAATTATTGTCAGAGGAACTGAAAGATGTGAGAAAGGAAGAAAGATAATAGTAATATTAATATAATATTAATATAGTAATAATGATAAAAATTAGAAGAGGGGCCTAATAGAACTTAGTGAAATAAATATTTAACTTGTGTAGGTAGTGTATACAGTAATAGGAAAAAAAGTGGAGTACCTACAATGGACTGGGGAACCAAATAGAGGAATATATATATAATAATTTAAAAGGCTAGTATAATGAGGAGGGAGAGAGAGTAAAGAAAGTGCTAAAAGGAAAAAGCCAATGTTAATAAAATACGAAGAACACAAAATAGATAGAATAGAAATTGGCACCCTTAAGTTGTGGTCCAATGAGAAAGTGTGGTGTCTAAGAACCACAAAAGAAAGCAGAAGGCAGAGAGTTGAAGGAAGGATAAGAGACAGCATGGGATACAATATCAATATAGACAGAGAATGGGAAATCACTGAAGAAGAAGAACAGCAAAGAAGAGGCATGCTAGCAGCACCTAATTTTTTTAAAAAAATGAAGGAAAACAGAAAGGGGGAGGAAAGAGGAAAGAAAGCAAGAGAAATCAAATAAACAGAGAAAAACCAAACAACCACACCAGTAAGCAGTCAAACAAAGCTAAGGAAGAAGTGTTCCTTCTAGGGTCCTTGCGGATCCTCTCAGCTTGCTTGTGATTATTAATATCCCTTCCAGGTTCTATCTGGAGGTTTTGAGGCAGATTTTTGGTATTAAACTAAAATAAGAACAGGAATTCATTTTTTAAAGTGACTGTCTTATTCTTTTTTGGGGGGTGGGGGAATATAAGTGACCCAAAAGACGTTCTCTGCTAGATCACCCCCTTCACTGAGGGGATTCTAAATAGGTTTGTGGAAACTAATCAAGCCCTTCCCACTTCCTGGCCTCCCCAGGGATGTGAAGCTATGATGCTTGTCAGGGCAGAGTGATAAAATTGGTTGACTCCGCTATCTCTGGGGCCAGGCCTCAGTGTCAGTGGTCTGCTGGGTAAATCAGGTTTCTCAGCAGATTCACCTCTCCCCTCAGCCTGGCGCTGTTTCAAGCCATCTCATCTGATCCCCAAAGCTATGAGGTACCCAGGCAGCCAAATCCACAGAAGCTAAACCCCTCTACACCTTCTGTCAGAGCCCTCCATCCATCAGAGTAGGCTGCATCAAACCGGGAGTGTGAGTAGTGATTGCAGGATTCATGGTTCAAACTAGCCATTGTCCCTGTGGGTGGGGGTCAGCCCTCTCAATTAACCACCACAGGCAGGCTCAAAAACTCAAGAATCTCCACTGATCACTCCACAACATCGATCTGCCTGCTGCCAGGTGACCCAAGCTTCTCACTCTGTGTGCCCACAGCACAGACCCTTTGCAGACCCCACCAACAATCGTCCATCCCCAGGGAGCTATTCAGTAAGGATCCTCCTAAACCGATGCCATCTTGCCACTCTCCTGTGGCATTTTCTTATAATGCACCCCAAACATTTATATTTTTCAGTTTCTTCACCTGATTCTGATGTGGATTCAAGTTTAACAGCCACTGAATTACAGTCTTCTGCTTTCTACTTAACTCCAATTTTCATTATTTTAAATCAGAATTTATACTTTCATAATAAAATGATATACTTCTAATCTCAAGTATTTTAAGACCTTAGAAAATTTATTTATATTTTTAAGTTTTACTCCAATATTTTCTCATATGTGATAGGGTGTGGGATGGATGAAACTAGAGAATGCATGTATTTACAAGAGAAATGTGTACCCAAAAGAATCTGCCAATGCAGATAATTCTGAGGAAGGAGAAATGGGGGTTGAGGCTAGGGAAGGAATTTTACTGTTTGCCATAACAGACATAAATTATTTTTATACTATTTGCATGGATAATATGGTTATAATTTAAAAGAAATTATGAAAATTGCACACAATTAAATCATACAAATTGGTCGATTTGAAGATATTGAATTGTATATGCAACATTACTGGGGGGGGGGGCACTTCCCAACACCTTTTGCAAATACAGTCGCCCATAAAGGAAAACTGCTTTCTCCTCTGGGCACACTCCCATGCCGCCTGGATGGGTGGAGATCACCCTCATCAAGAGTGAGCACAGAGCATGAGGAGCATGGATGTGACCGTGTGAAGGCCACACTGCTCTCTACATGTGTCTGGTTAGAAGATTGTTAGCACCACAGGAGAAGATGGACTTCCTGCTCCTCACTCCCCAGTTAAGACTGGCCAGAGTGACTCACATCACTAACTGAGGCTGTGAGTGCTGAGCAGGGCTTTCTCCCTGTCCTCTTTGCAAATCCAGAACCTATGATGATGGTTTTCATTGAGGCTCTGAGAGTTTTGTTCCAAAAGAGAACATTCCCTCTCTGGATTGGGAGAACTGCAGTGAACACGTGTTACATTCCAGCTTCTTCAGTTGTTCATCGGCTTCTTCCCATCCAACCCCTCTGTTCTCTTCTTGGATTGAAGAAGTCTGCATCATTTCAACACTGTTAAAAAATCTGTTGAAAATTTAATATTTAATTAGTCTGATAAATATCTGGCATCAGCACCCTCTGAGATTTTCTTCAAAATTTGCACTCTCTCATAACCTCACTTCCATTCTTGTCAGCACTAGGTCCCAGAACTTCCTGGGATTTCTGTACTATTCATTAGGGTCACTGGCCTAATGTTCCTCATTCTGGTGATGTTATTTCTTTAGCCAATGCTGTAATGTGAATTTTGACATTTCCTTCCTGTCACCAACAGGTTTCATCTGGGCATTTCTCTTTCTTTAGCTGACCAAAGCTTGGAGAAGGTGAATGTAGAACTGGAAGCTGGAGACATGAGTCTGTGCCTGAGAACCAAGAGGGGTACAGTAAGAGCAGCCTCCTCAGATGGTTAACACTGGAAACCAAGGGACGAGGGAATGGCAAAAGGAGAAGGAGCAGGTAGTCTCCTCCCTGTGCCCTGACTCATCTGTGCACCAGACCCAAGTCCCATGCTTTTATCTCACCCTGCACACATAGCCAACACCTGCCTGAGGGAGTGACATCATACTGGGGCATCTGTGACCTTATACTAGTCCCCAAACCATGTGACTCCCAAACCATGTGACTCCAGGGATGTACCACTCCCGGATATGGGAAAGAGAGGGACACAGCCTTGTCTTGCATACATTGCTGACCAAGAGCACTTCCCCCTCCATCTTACCAGTACTCATTCCTGCCTAGTGTGGAGTCACCCACAGTTTACAGGTGAAATCCCTGGGTAGCAGCATCACACTGCCATTTGGGAACAGGGCAGCTCTCCTACCCTGTGTCCCTAGCTGTTTGAATTTGCCAAGTGCAACCAATGCAAAATACCAGAATTAGGTTGGCTTTTATTGAAATTTATTAGGGTTAAAGCTTTCAGTTCTGTGGCTGTGAAAATGTCTAAATCAAGTCACCATTAAAAATGCTTTCTTAACAAGGGTCAGCTGCTGCTGGACTCCTGCCAAGGGAAAATGTTGGACCTGCCTGTCTCTCTCTGCCTTCTCCTCCAAACTAACTTTCCCCCTGAGCTCAGCAGTGGGCCATCAGGCACAATTGCTCTCACCTCTCCCTTCTCCTCTGGCCTGGATGTCTTCAGTTTCAAGATGCTCCATGACTCCAGCCTCTGGCCTCTCCCTCAGCCTCTCAGGGTTTCTGTGTCTCTCCACAGTTGTAGGAGATCCTGGAGGCCTCTCTCATATGGTAGTGAAAACATCGGTGCTCTCTTTATCTTTGTGTTCCACGTATGTAAGACTTCAACAAAATGACTGGGGTCCATCCTGGTGCCTGAAATCTAATCAGAGGCTCTAAGCTAAACTAAAGCAATCTAACAAAAAGTGACCTAATGAAAATGTCCCTTATCTGACCCTAAACAAAATGTCCTACATACAAAAGGCTTACACACACAGCAATGGGTTGGTAAGAACATACTTTTCCAGGGTCCACACAAGACTCAAATGAGGGAATTAAGCCAGGGCTCAGGGATCAGGAGGGACCTTCTAAGTCTGGGAGTAATGGGACTGTACTTTGGGTGTGGTCATTATTGAGTAAAATGGGGTGCTGATCACCCTTGCGCTGGTCGCTAGAATGGTCCCAAAAAGAACTCAATATACTGTGCTTTCTCCACCAAATCTTAACTTCAAAATCAAGTGTGTAACTTGAGAAGTGTGCCATTATTCCCATCCCCAGTGCCAGAGTGCACAGATTTCCCTGGGAGTGTGGAGGGGGCAGAAATCAGGCTGTAAACCTGAAAGCTCATAACTTCTTCTCCAAAGAACTGATTACATTTACAACAGAATGGAGAAATTCAACCTTAAGTGTGCTCTCAAAAGCAGTGGAGAATGTCGAGGGCCTGAGATTTAATTCATCTCAATCCTTCAGGAAGAAGTGAAATACATAAATTTATACATGAGTAAAATCTAATAAAGTAGTGATTTCCGGGAAGATGGCAATCTCTTCCCGGAAGATGGGAATCTCTTCTCTAGATAAATAACTAGAGAACAGGGTGACACCACCCCGAAATAGATCTTCTAGGGTTTACAACAGCAGGTGGTCTGCACACCACTCAGTGGAGAGTGGGACAAAACAGGGAAATTGCAATGACAGAAGGAGAAATGTGAGTTGGAACCAGCAGTGGCTGCTCCTGGTGGCACCCTCCACCACACTATTTAGAATTCTTGGGCCTCTGGGCCTGTGTCTACAAACAAAGAGGGCTCCAGGGATCTACCACTCCCGGATATGGGAAAGAGAGGGACACAGCCTTAGGCTGACTCATATTCTAACCTGCAAATTTGGGCTGTGGTGTCCCATTGACCCTTCCACTTGGCAGTTTGCCCTGGGAGCCTAGGAAGGACTGGAGAAATCCAACCCTCACAACCTCCCTCTCTTCTAGTCTGGACTAATTTTTGAGGACTCCACAGGAGAGGGAAGAGAGAGCCTGGGGTTGACCCTGCTTTTGACTCTCAGGTTTAGTCTGCCCTGTCCTGAGAGCCCTTCCAGGCTGGGTGGGGCTGTGCTATTGCTTGCCTTGGCGCCTGCAAGGGGCTAAACATATACAAACCTCCCAATCTCCTCTGCTACTAACAGGGACTGATTGTTGAGGATTCAGAGGTGAGAGTAATATTTCCTAGCTGGGAAAAGGGAGGGGGCTACCAGAGAAGACTGGAGAAACTGTCTCATAAAGTTTGAATTATAAGGCTCTTAGCCCCAGACAGGAAGATCTACCACATTGATCTGATCTGTGTCACAACAAATACACTCTGACCAGGCATTGAATTGAGAGCTTCTTCTGGCAGACCAAGGAAGTGCACATAAGAAAATTAATAAGTAGGAGAGGCTTATCCTGGCCTCTATAGCCTCCCTGCCCAAGGCCCTAGGAAAAGAACCTACAACCAATTACTGGGTCCAGGGCCCAGTTTTGAGCAACCAGCAGGACAATCCTAACAATCAAGGTGGAGCCAAAAATCAAAGAGCTGTGGTAATTCTCAGCATCCTGCCACTAAAACCCTATAAAAGAGAAAGAGAGCATCTAAGTAAAATACAACCTAACCAAATGCCTAAACACCAGCAAAAAATTATGACCCATACTAAGAAAATAGAAGACATGGCTCAAGAAAAGGAATACATTAAAGTCACAGAAGAGCTGCAGAATTTGAGAGAACTAATCAGTGAGATGAGCACAAATTTCCAAAATCATATTAATGAGATGAAAGACAATATAGTTAAAGAGATAAATCACATCAAGAAGACATTGAATGAATGCAAATTAGAATTTGAAATCCTGAACAGAAAAGTAACGGAGCTCATGGGAATGAAAGGCACAATAGTTGAAGTCAAAAACATATTTGAAGCATACAACAGCAGACTCGTAATGATAGAAAAAAGAATAAGTGATACCGAACACAGGGCACCTAAAATTGAAGACAGAAAAGAACAGAGAAAGAAAAGAATAGAAAAAATTGAGCAGGGGCTCAGAGAGTTGAATGACAACACAAAACAGAACAACATATGTGTCATGGGAGTTCCAGAAGAGGAAGAGAAAGGAAAATGGGCAGAAAGAGTATTTGAGGAAACAATAGCTGAAAATTTCCCAACCAATCCAAAAGAAATGAACTTACATGTCCAAGAAGCACACTGTACCCCAATGAGAATAAATCCAAATAGACCTATGCCAAGACACATACTATTCAGAATGCCAAATGTAAAAGATAAAGAGAAAATTCTCAGAGCAGCAAGAGGGAAGCAAACAATCACATACAAAGGATGTCCAGTAAGACTTAGTGCAGATTTCTCTTCAGAAATCATGGAGGCAAGAAGACAGTGATATGATACAATAAGGAAACTGAAAGAGAAAAACTGTTAGCTGAGAATTCTTTATCCAGCAAAAATGTCCTTCAAATATGATGGTGAGTATAAAATATTCACAAACAGAAACTAAGAGAGTTTGCAAAAAAGAATCCACCTTTGCAGGAAATATTAAAGGAAGCCTTAGAACCTGAAAGAAAAAGAGAGGAGAGAGAGGCTTGGAGGAAGGCATAGAAGAAAGAAAAGAAGAAAGGATAACCAAAAGAGTAAAAAGAGAGACAAAAACAAGATGGCATATGAAAATCAAAGAATACAATAGAGGAAATAAATAGCGCATTTTCAGTAATATCACTGAATGTGAATGGATTAAATTCCACAATCAAAAGATACAGGCTGACAGAATGGATAAAAAAACATGAGCAATCCATATGCTGCTTAAAAGAAACTCACCTCAGACCCAGGGATAAAAACCGGCTGAAAGTAAAAGGTTGGAAAAAGATACTCCACGCGAATAGTAAACAGAAAAGAGCAGGGGTACCTATACTAATATCAGACAAAATAGACTTTAAATACAGAAAAGTGATAAGAGATACAGAAGGCCATTATATATTAATAAAAGGGATGATCATCCAGGAAAATATAACAGTTATAAATATCTATGCATCTAACCACGGTGCCCTAAAATATATGAGCCAAACTCTGGCAAAACTGAAGGGAGAAATAGACATTTCTACAATAATCATCGGAGACTTCAACACCCCTCTCACACCATTATATAGAACAACTAGACAGAAGTTCAACAAGGAAACAGAGAACTTGAACAATATGATAAACAAGTTAGACCTAACAGACATATACAGAACACTGCATCCAAACTCAGTGGGTAATACATTTGTCTCAAGTGTCCATGGATCTTTCTTCAGGATAGACCACAAGTTGGGTCACAATTCAGCTCTCAATAAATATAAAAAGATTGAAATTATACAAAGCATCTTCTCAGATCATAATAGAATGAAACTAAAAATCAATTACAGACAGGAAAAAAGTAAATTTGCAAATGTGTGGAGATGGAACAACACACGCCTAAATATTCGGTGGCTCAAAGAAGAAATTGCAAGTGAAATCAATAAATATATTCAGACAAATGAACATGAGAATACAATGTATCAAAACTTATGGGATACAGCGAAGGCAGTCTTGAGAGAGAAATTTATAGCCCTAAATGCATATATTAAAAAACAAGAAAGAGCTAAACTCAAAGATTTAACTGAACAACTAGAGAAACTATAAAATGAACAACAAACCAATCTCAAATCAAGCAGAAGGAAAGAAATAATAAAGATTAGAGCAGAAATAAATGAAATTGAATTCAGAAAAACAATAGAGAAAATCAACAAAACCACAAGCTTGTCCTTTGAGAAGATAAATAAAATTAACAAACCCTTCGCTAGACTAACAAAGAGAAAAAGAGAGAAGATGCAAATAAACACAATCAGAAATGAAAGGGGGGAAATTACAAATGACCTCACAGAAATAAAAGGAATCATAAGAGGATATTATGAGAAACAATATGCCAACAAACTAGACAACGTAGATGAAATGGACAAATTTCTAGAAACACATAACCAACCTATGCTGATGCTACAAGAAATACAAGAAAATAACAAACCAATCACAATTAAGGAGATTGAATTCATCATCAAAAATCTCTCAGCAAAGAAAAGTCCAGGACCAGATGGCTTCACAGGTGAATTATACCAAGCATTTCAAAAAGAATTAACACCAATCCTGTTTAAACTCTTCAAAAAAAATTGAAGAGGGTTAAAATTACCCAACACATTTTATGAAGCCAACATCACCCTAATACCAAAGCCAGATAAAGATTCCACAAGAAAAGAAAATTACAGACCAATCTCTCTAATGAACATAGATGCAAAAATTCTCAACAAAATACTTGCAAATCGAATCCAACAGCATATCAAAAGACTTATACATCACGACCAAGTGGGACTTATTCCTGTTATGCAAGCCTGGTTCAACATAAGAAAATCAATCAACATAATACACCACATTAAAAAATTGAAGGAAAAAAACCACATGATCATCTCAATAGATGCAGGAAAGTCATTCAACAAAATCCAACATCTTTTTTGTTAAAGTACTTCAAAAGATAGGAATAAAAGGAAAATTCCTCCAAATGATAAAAGGCATATATGAAAAACTCACAGCCAACGTCATACTCAATGGGGAAAGTTTGAAAGCTTTCCCTCTAAGATTGGGAAAAAGACAAGGATGCCCACTGTCACCATTGTTATTCAGCATTGTACTAGACGTTCTAGCTAGGGCAGTTAAATAAGACAAAAATATTAAAGGCGTCCAAATAGGAAAAGAGGAAGTAAAACACTCACTGTTTGCGGATTACATGATACTGTACTTAGAAAATCCTGAGGTATCCACGACAAAGATACTTGAACTAATAAATGAGTTCAGCAAAGTGGCAGGATACAAGATCAATACACAAAAATCGGTAATGTTTTTGTACCCTAGTACTTAACAACCTGAGGAGGAAATCAGGAGGAAAATTCCATTTTCAACAGCAACAAAAAGACTCAAATATCTGGAGTTAATTTAACCGAAGAAGTACATGACCTATATACAGAAAACTACAAAACAGTGCTGAAAGAAATTTAAAAAGACCTAAACAAATGGAAAGACATTCTGAGTTCATCGATTGAAAGAATAAATATCGTGAATATGTCAATCTTGCCCAAACTGATTTACAGATTCCACGGAATACCAATCACAATCCCAACAACTTACTTTAGAGAATTAGAGAAGGCAATTACCAAATTCATCTGGAAGGGTAAGTGCACCTGAATAGCCAAAAGCATTCTAAAAAAGAAGAGCAATGTGGGAGGAATTTCACAGCCTGACCTTGAAACATATTACAAAGCTACAGTGGTCAAAACAGCATGGTACTGGCATAAAGATAGACACATTGATCAGTGGAATAGAATTAAGAACCCAGAAATATATCCTCACTTGTACAGTCAACTGGTTTTTGACAAACCTACCAAGCCCACACTAATGGGAAAAAAAGAGTCTCTTAAACAAATGGTGTTGGGAGAACTGGATATCTATAACCAAAAGAATAAAAGGGCACCCCTATATCACACCCTATACAAGAATCAACTCAAAATGGATCAAAGATCTAAATATAAAAGCCAGGACCATAAAACTACTAGAAGAAAATGTAGGGAAACTTCTTCAAGACCTTGTAGTAGGTGGTGGTTTCTTGGACCTTACAACCAAAGCACGTGCAACAAAAGAAAAAATAGATAAATGAGACCTCCACAAATTTAAACCTTTGCACCTCACAGGATTTTGTCAGAAAGGTGAAAAGGCAGACAACTCAATGGGAAAAAATATTTGGAAATCACATATCTGATAAGGGTTTAATATCCAGGATATATAAAGAGATGTTACAACTCAACAATAAAGAGATAAATGACCCAATTAAAAAATGGACAAAAGAATTGAATAGACATTTCTCCAAAGAATAAATACAAATGGCAAAAAAACACATGAAGAAATGCTCAACATCACTCATGATTAGGGAAATGCAAATCAAAACTACAATGAGATATCATTTTACACCTATCAGAATGGTCACTATTAAAAAGACAGAGAACTAGAAGTGTTGGAGAGGATGTGGAGAGATAGGAACCCTTCTTCACTGTTGGTGGGAATGCAGAATGATAAACCCATTATGGATGACTATTTGGCAGTTCCCAAAGAAGTTGAATATAGGCTTGCCACATGACCCTGCAATACCACTACTGGGTATATACTCAGGAGAACTGAGAGCAGTGACACGAACAGACATCTACATAATGATGTTCATAGCAACATTATTCACCATTGCCAAAAGTTGGAAACAAACCAAGTGTCCATCAGCAGAAGAATGGATAAACAAACTGTGGTTTATTCAAAGGATAGAATATTATGCAGCTATAAGAAGAAACGAAGTCGTAAAGCATATGGCAACATTGATGAATCTGGAGGACATTATGTTGAGTGAAGCAAGCCAGGAACAAAAGGACAAATACAGTATGAATGCATTATTATGAACCAAATATATCATGTAACATATTGTTCGATCCAAAAAAAAAAATTTACATGTGTCCATTACATTTAATTGAAAAATGTATATATTTATTCATCTGTGTTTCATTTTTAGTTTTTAATTGTTTATATTTTCAATTATTAAATGTACAAATAAAGTTTCAAAAAAAATAAAAAATAAAAAAATAAACGATCAAAAAAAAATAATAAGTTTGCCAGAAGAAACTCTCATTAAAAGAAATGTAAAAGAATATTCTACAGGCAGAAAGAAAGGTTCAAAGATCAGGAGGGATTGAAGAAGAATATCTGTTAATTAAATTCATATATCTAAATGACTATTGAATGGATAAAGTAATAATGATATCCATGGCCTAGGACATCAATAAAGTGTTAAACTACAGCATAAAATAATATGTAGCATAAGATGGGTAAATGGATATGTAGCAGTTTGATATCGTTATGAATTCCAAAAATAGATATTGGAATATGCTTGTAAACTGGCCTGTTAATCTGGCATTATTAAATTATGATAAGAGCATTGTTTGGGCTCAGTCTGTAGGATGTCGAGCCCCAGCCCATGGTGGGTGTGGTCTCAAACATAAAAAGACATGGCAAAGGACAGAACTGGAGTAGTTTTGATATTGGGGTTCTGATGAACATGTACAGAAGTCCCCAGGGAAAATAGACAAGCCATTTACCTAACAGTTCACAGCTGGCCTTGTGGAGAGAGGCAACGCTTAGAGAGCCTCATAGTCTACAGCTGACCTTGTGGAGGAAAGAGAGGAGCTGAGCCCAGAGAAAAACGCAGCCATGGGAAGACAAGAACCCAAGAAGCCTGAACCCTGGCAAATATTGGCAGCTCTCTTGCTCCAAGATGGGGTAAAAGAATGTGGTGAAGGAAGAAATTTATGCTTTATGGCCTGGTAACCGTAAGTTTCTACCCAAGAAATACCCTTTGCAAAGACCAACAGATTTCTGATATTTTGCATCAGGACCCCTTTGGTTGACTAATGCAGGATATAAAATGATTTAAAATACATTATTTGGCAAGGTGATAACAAATGATAAGTGCAGATTTGAAAAGATATGCAAAAGTGTTAAAATTTCCCTGGTAAATTTTAAAGGATATTAAATAGTGCATCTCATCCAAATAAATAGAAGAATAAAATATTGAACAAAAATAGTGGGTCCAAAAAAAGTGTTCAGGATTTCCTGGGTTGCCATTTTGGCCTTTGTTCTGGGGCCACCTTACTCGTGCATTTTGGAAGCTGCACCTTTATTCTCTTTCAGAAGACTGAAGGTTCCATGGTTGATTTATGGGGTGTTATTTTGTCCCCATCATAAATAAAGTGCTGTATCACTTCCCCATTTCCTACTTATGAAGTCACCAAACTGGATGTGATGCTCATTTGAAGAAAGAAGAGCCATGAAGGATAGAACAAATAAAAAGGAGATATTGATGCACTTAGCAAATTGGACACCTAGATGATTGTTATTGGATCTTTACTCTATCTAATAAATACATTCAATCCTATAAATTTCCCTGTAGCACTGCTTTTGCTGCCTCCCACAAACTGTGAAGATGCATAGAATATTAAGAAGCAGAAAGGACCACATAACCAAAGGCTTGTGAGTGAAGCTATATCCACTTCCACAACCATACAGACTTAAGATGAAGTCAGAGAATGTAATAAAGTTGGGAAAATATGTTCTCTGACCACAAGCATTGTTCCCTCAAAATGACACTTCTATGAATGGTACTTCACTTATATTCTTAAGTTGTACTCCAATATCTTTCTCATATATGACAGGGTGTGTGATGAATGAAAGTAAAGAATACATGTATTTAAAAACAGAAATGTGTACCCAAATGAGTCTGCCAATGCAGATAATTCTGAGGTAGGAGGAATTGGGGGTGAAGTTAGAGAAGGAACATGGCTGTTTGCCATAACAAACATAGATTATTTTTATAGTCTTTGCACGGATAATTTGGTTATACTTTACAAGAAATTATGAAAATAGTACACAAAGAAATTATACAAATTGGTTAAATTGAAGATAATGATTTGTATCTGCAACATTACTGGGGAGGGCACTTCCCCTCACCTTTTGCAAATACAGTCGCCCATAAAGGAAAAGTGCTCAACCCCCTCAGCCCACCTCCAGCTGCCTGGATGGGGGTGGGCTCCCTCAGCAAGAGTGAGCATGGAGCACAACCAGCATGGATGCGACCATGTGAAGGCCACCCTTCTCTCTACACATGTCCAGTTAGAGGGCTGTTAGCACTACAGGAGTAGATGGACTTCTTGCTGTGTACTCTACTGTGAAGCCTGGCTAGAGTGACTCATGTCACTAAGTGAGGCTGTGAGTGCTGATCAGGGCTTTATCCCTGTCCTCCTTTGTCGATCCGGAACCTATGATGATTGTTTTCACTGGGGCTCTAAGAGTTTGGTTCCCAAACAAGAAATTCCCTCTCTGGCTTGGGGGAATTGCAGTGAACACATGTTACATTCCAGCTTCTTCTGTTGTTCATCAGCTTCATCCCATCCAACTCCTCCATTCTCTTCTGGGTTATAAGAGGTCTGCATAATTTTCCACACTGTTAAAAATGTGTTCAAAATTTAATATTTAATTAGTCTGAGAAGTATCTGGCATCTGACCTTCTGAGGTTTTCTGCAAACATTGCACTCTCTCACAACCTCACTTCTATTCTTGTCAGCCCTAGGTCCCAGGACTTTCTGGGATTCCCGTTCTATTTATTAGGGTCTCTGGCCTAACGTTGCTAATTCTGGTGATGTTATTGCCCTAGCCAATGCTGTAATGTGAATTTTGACATTTCATTCCTGACACCAACAGCTTTCATCTTGGCATTACTCTTTCTTTAGCTGCTCCAAGATTGGAGAAGGTGAACGTAGAACTGGAATCAGGAGACAAGAGTCTGTGCCTGAGTCCCAGGAGGGGTACAGTAAGAGCAGCCTCCTCAGAGGGTCAATGTTGCAGGCCAAGGGAAGGAGGGAAGTGCAAAAGGAACAGGAGCAGGAATACTCCTCTCTGTGCTCTGACTCCTCTGCTATATCAGACCCCAGGTCCCATGCTTTTATCTGCCCCTGTGCACCTGCCTAAACCCTGCCTGAGGCAGGTACATCATACTGGGCATCTGTGACTTTAGTCTAGTCCCCAAACAATGTGACCACCCTGTCTGACTCCCATTCTTGCAGGCCTTGCTGGCAAAGTTCACTTCCCACTCCATTTTACCAGTACTCATTCCTGCCTAGGATGGAGACACCCACAGTTTACAGGTGAAATCACTGGGCAGCAGCATCACACTGCCATTTGGGAACAGGGCAGCTCTCCAACCCTGTGTCTCTAGCTGTTTGAGTTTGGCAAGCTCTGCCAATGTAAAATACCTGAAATAGGTTATCTTTTATTGGAACTTATTAGGGATAAAACTTACAGTTCTGATGCTGTGAAAATGTCCAAATCAAGGCAACATTAAAAATGCTGTCTTAACAAGGGTCAGCTACTCCTGGACTCCTGCCAAGGCAAAATGTTGGGCCTGCCTATCTATCTCTGCCTTCTCCAAGCTCACTTTCTCCATGCGCTCAGCGCTGGGCCATCAGACACAATTGCTCACACCTCTCCCTTCTCCTCTGGCCTGGATGTCTTCAGATTCAAGCTGCTCCATGAACCAAGCCTCTGGCCTCTCCCTCAGCCTCTCAGGGTTTCTGTGCCTCTCCACAGCTGTAGGAGATCCAGGAGCCCTCTCCCACATGGCAGGGTAAACATGGCAGCACTCTTTCTCTGTATGTCCCATGTATGTAGGACTTCAGTACAATGATTGTGGTCCATGCTGGTGCCTGAAATCCTGTCAGTGGCCCTTAACTAAACTAAATCAATCTAAACAAAACTGACCTAATTGAAAGGTCCCTTATCTGAATCTAACCAAAATGTCCTACATACAAAAGGCTTACACACACAGCAAAGGGTTAGTAAGAACATACTTTTCTGGGATCCACACAAGACTCAAATGAGGGCATTAACCCAGGGCTCAGGGATCAAGAGTGGTTTCCTAAGTTTGGCAGTAATGGGAAATCATGAAGCAGTGGCTGTCCTTGGGTGTGGCCATCATTGAGCAAAATGGGGTCTTAACCACCGTTGCTCTGGTCCCTAGAATTGTCCCCAGACAAACTCAATATATTGTCCTTTATCCACCAAATCTTAGCTCCAAAAACAGGTCTGTAACTCAGACAGGTGTGCCATTATTCCCATCCACAGGGTCATAGCACACAGATTTTCCCAGGGGGTGTGGGCCACGAAGTAGGCTGGAAAATTGAAAGCACCTAATTTCTTCTCCAAAGAACTGATTGCATTCACAACAGTATGGAGAAATTCAAGCCTAAGGATGCTCTCAAAAGCAGTGGAGATCGTAGAGGACCTGACATTTAAGTCATCTTAATCCTTCAGGAAGAAATGAAATAAATAATTTTACAGATGAGTAAGAACTAATAAAATTTGCTAGCAGCAACTCACTTTAAAAGAAATATAAAAGAATATTCTTCAGGAAGAAAGAAAATAAACTAAGAAGGTTCAAGTTTCAGGATGGATGGAAGAACAATATCTCTTATTTATTTATTTTTTTTGAGTCTAATAAACATTAGTATTTTTTTTTTCAGCTTGAATGTCATTCAGCTTTTATTGAACAGGGACAACATCCCTTCCACTTATTGCACAAACTTGGTAGCTTTGAGAAAAACAGTATATAGCACAGTGCATGTGAAGATTTGCCTGAAGAATCAGTCCCTATGTTAGTGGCTCAGTGTCACAAAGTTCCCTCCCTACTCCCCTGATGTTGCTTCTGCGATGCTGCGAAGGTTAATTTCTTGACTGACTATTCAGAAAGCTTCAGTGCAACAGTTGGGCTATTCAGAGTGAACTCAAGGAGAGGTCATAACTTCCTAAGCCTTCTGAGTGGGCAGCTCTGGTATCTACGCTAAAAAAAAAAAGTAGCTCTTGATAAATCAGGACAGTAAGGGCTAGTGTGTGGCCAGTGATCAGCTCTACAGGCTTTTCATTTCCTTCCCATCACACCACTCACCCAGCACTGCCAACTCACTTCGAGGGGCCCCAGTTAAATTGCAAAGATGTAGTCCCTGGCAATGGGGAAGTGGATTTAAAAAAACCTCAAGAAGTGAAGCTGATGAGAAAGTGATATTTAATGCATTTCAAAATAAACTCTACCTGCACAGTAAAAACCTCAGGGTAAGGCTAAAAATCAAGTGTTGGTCAGTTTCAGGGGTCAGGCTCAGAGACTGAAAATCAAATCCCAGTTCTGGATTACTCAGGTCTTGAGCTGAAAGCAAAACCACCCAGCTTACACTGCTGGCTGCAGTGAAGGAGAGGTAGAAAGCTTGGAAGTTCCAAAGGGCAAGGGGAATGGACCAAAACCTCAGCCTTTTCTCTCACCCCTACACTTTCTTTCTGTGAGCCTCCTGCATTAGAAAGCAAACCTCCACCTTCCAGTCGGCGGAACTTACATTCTCCTTTCTAGAGCTGATTTCAGTGTCTAGACCCACCTGGCTCCACACTGCCTCCTGCCCACTGGGCCTGCAGGGCCTCTGCTGATCTTCCCCTTTAACTATCATACCACCCACTTCCCCAGGGGGCCACCTCCAGCAAGCGGCCAGAGGTAGCGCCTCCCTTGGACTGAAAACCCACTGTGGTATTTCAGTACTGCCTAATTAGCTACCCTCCTCCCTGCCCAAGCTATTATTTAGTGTTTGACCCCCTATTTAGGTGTGTACTGCTGACATATAGCTCCCCCTTTGGGGCTCTGAAAGGTAGATTAGTTCAACATGCTTTTTAGAGGAGCCTTGCATGAGGTTAGAGGACATGCCTTCAGCCTGACCAGGAAGCCAGAGGTTGGAGGGTGGCAGGTGGCACAAGGGTTAGGGGCCAGTGCTCCACGGTCAAGCCAGGGCTAGCCTGTGGGTGACTGAAGGTGCACACGGGTCAGGTGTTAAACATGATGGCTTAGAATGTGCTTACAGTGGTAGGATTAAAACTCTAAGCAAGCTGACTTGCGTGTACACTGCAGAGACACAGGCTGCTAAGGTGCTGGGGGGCCCGAGAGCCACCAACCCATCACCTGGGCAAAAATGCAGTCCGTAACATGGAAGTTCCTGACCCCGCTGTGGTGCTCACTGAGCACCAGCTGTCAGGAGCAGCCTGGCAGCTTCCGTGTGGACGTGGAGGTCTCCCTGCACAGAGGTACCCTCCACAGCCCCCGACGCCTGTAGAGCCAGTCCAGTGCCTGGCTGAGGAAACCACTTCAGCACCCTGCAGGTGGGTGGGAATCTGAGAGCGAAGGAAAAGAACTTGTAAAAAGGGAAGAGGAAAGGAAAGAAAAAAAACACTTGACCATCCCCTCCCCTTCCCCTCCAGTGCAGAAAATATTAAATACAAAAACAAACAAAAAAAAATCACAACTTTCTCTCCTGGGCCAACTGGGTTTCAGAAGAAAAATAGCGGCCATGGGCTCTGGTGTTTGAGGACAGAGTGATGATGGCAAAGCCAGCAGGGGGACGGGGCAGTACACGGCATGCTTGAGACGAAAGGGGCAAGAACTGCTCTGCTCCTGGGGTGCCTGGCAGCCCTCGGGACGCGTGCCCTGACGTATCCTTCACCAGCTCCCAAGCACCTTCAGTGGCTTCCTTGCAATAATTCCACTATCCACAGGAACTGACGCTTCACAACCGAATCTTTCTAGAGAAAGGAGAGAGGATCATGGTTCTTCGATCCACTGCTAACCAGGCAGAAATCACCAAAATGCCCCAACTGGTCAGCCACGGGACTGAAGAATGGCGCTTCACTCCCTTGACATAGATAGTCTATATACCAGTGACCCCTGCCAAGTGCAGCTTGGGCCTTCCAGGTTTAAGACCCTCCTCCATTGTCTTGACTCTGCTCATCATTAGTACTGTCGTCGTCAAACTGGTTCCATGTGCTCTAGGTGGTAATCTTTAAAAATCGGCAGAAAGGCATAAGCACGTGCTTCTGGGGGCCTATTTACAGTTCACAGGTGTGTTAGTTCACGCATTACACTAGTAGCTCCATCAAAAACAGGCGCAGCTAAACATTCAAGTAACAAAGCGCTACAGGGCCAGGAGCCCCTGCAGGGTCAGCCTGCCCACTGCCTGCAATGGGCAGCCCTGCCAGGAGGCCAAGGGGGTGCCCAGGGCCACCGAGTCCAGGCTCAGGACCCCAGGAGTCCGTGCATGCGATGACGAAGCCTGCCGAGGCCATGCCAACCAGTATCGACCCCTCCTCTTGGCCAGCAGCGTGCCTGCGCGGACTCGCCCCTGCCCACGCCTCCCGGCTGGCTGCAAACAGGACCAGAAGCCCCTGCATGCCTGCTCAGCCGTGGACCTCCGGGCCGCTGGGGCTCAGCTTGGCCTTTCTCTCCACACACGGCCCCTTGGCTGAGTACTGCACCTGCAGGAAGGGCTCCTTGGTCTCGCCATCCCCCGCGATGCTCTCCTCGTCCTCCGACTGGCCAATGTGCTGGAGCTGCAGGTAGCACCAGCAGCCCAGGATCAGGGCCCCCAGGGCGGCGATGGCAATGAGGATGACGATAACCGTGACGACTCCCGTGGTGGGGCTGTGGTCCATAATAGACATGGTCAGTGCTTGGGGAGGGGCTTCTGTGGCAGGAAGCGCCTGGGGTGGCCGGCTCAGTGGGGCTGGGACTCAGGCTGGACACGAGACTCCATGGCGCCGCCCGCAGCCCGGCCCAATCGCCTCGCAGCAGCCCCGCGGGCCCGGCTCCGCCCGCCCGCCAGCCCGCCAGCCCGGTCCGGCCGTGGGGCACCCTAAACATTAGTATTTTACTGCTTTCCAGACAATGCTATCCTTTAGATTATTTTTTTCTTTT
The DNA here is from genome assembly GCA_026826555.1 of Tolypeutes matacus. Classification (NCBI taxonomy): domain Eukaryota; kingdom Metazoa; phylum Chordata; class Mammalia; order Cingulata; family Chlamyphoridae; genus Tolypeutes; species Tolypeutes matacus. Next base: position 445,360 of record JAKSZT010054234.1, on the reverse strand, counting down.
TTTTTTTTTTTAATATGGGTAAAAATCAAAATTCTCACAATACATACAAACATTTGCAAAATGATATATAAATATATGTGCATATATGTGTATTTGCTTACAAAAATGTTATATATATATATATATATATATATATATACACATATATTTTAAGAGGTGCTTAGATTACCTAAAATATTACACGGAACCCACTGGGATTCCCATGTTG
>JAKSZT010054234.1:373707-435152 GCA_026826555.1 Tolypeutes matacus | reverse complement strand
GTCCCACTTTCCGGACTCCCCAGGTTAGCTGAAACTCTGATGTTAGTCAGTGAGGAGTGCTAAAGATGGCGGATTCCGCCCCTTCTGGTGCCGAGCTCCAGCGTCACTGGGCTGCTCAGTAAATCAGTTTGAATGCAGATTCGCGTCTGCTCTCAGCCTGGTGCTGCTTCAGTTCGGCTTATCTGCTCCCCAAAGCTATGGGGCAGTGCAGGCAGCCAGATCAATGTCTAAAAATATAAAATACCCTTCCCTGTCTTCCAACCGAACCCTCCCTTCTTTGGGAAGTGTCCCTTCCTCCTGGCTCCGCAGCGGCCTGGGTCTTATCCCTGGGTGGCTAGGGAAATCAGCTGCGTTCCCCGACCAAAATTCCCCCTCCGGTTCACCGGGTGCTGACTAGCTTGTTTGCTCTGTTCACCCAAGGTCCAAGGGGCGCCAGGCAGCCAGCTCCCCAGAAAATAAAGCTTTTTCACCCCGCCCACGGCTCCAAATGGCCGTCTTATTTTTTTTTTCCGTAACCGCGGGGCTTAGCCGCCTGTGCCAACCTCCACCGGCAGCCTCAAAACTCACGAATCTCCACCGTTCAGTCCACGCCTCCGATCCGCGCAGATAGATGTCCCAAGCTTCTCACTCCACGCATGCACAGCACAGACCCCCGGGCAGGACCCCGTCCCCAATCCGCCTTGCTCTGGGAGCTTGCAGTGTGCGCCCTCCTACACCAACGCCATCTTGCCGCCACCAATATCTCTTATTTAAATTCATAAATGTAAATGACTATTGAAAGGATAAAGTAATAATGATATCTGTGGCCTAGGACATCAATAAAGTGTTTAGATACACCATAAAGTAATATATAGCATAAGATGGGTAAATGGATATGTAGCAGTTGGATATCATTATGAATTCCAAAAATAGATATGGGATTATGCTTTTAAACTGGTCTGTTAATCTGGGCATGATTAAGTTATGATAAGGGTGTTGACTGGGCCACAGTCAGTAGGGCGTTTGAGCATTTGAAACAAGAGAGCCAATAATGATAGAAAAAATAAAAGAGATAATGTTGCACTTCCCAAATTGGATGTGTAGTTAATTGACAATGGATCTGTCTTCTTTTATAATGTATGCATTCAATGCTATAATTTTCCCTCTAAGCACTGCTTTTGCTGCACCCCACAAACTATGAAGAAGCATAGGATTTTATGAAACAGAAAGAACCACATAACAAAAAACTTGTGAATGAAGTTTTCCACAACAGTACAGACTTAAGATGAAGGCAGAGAATGTAAGAAAGCTGGGAACAATTGTTCTCTGACCACAAGCATTGTTTCCTCAAAATAATACTTCTATGATTGTAACTTCATTTTGAAAGAATTTGCATCATGCTTACCTAAGCTTGAGGGAATCAATGTAAGGAAAAAAGAATGAAGACAATGAGTTTTGCCAGTTTGCCCCACATAGTAGTCCTCCCCATTAAGTGTAATGAGTGTGAAGTTTTCTTGGAAATTCAACCTCATGAGATACCTGAGAATTAATCCTTCAGAGAAACCATTTGGGATTTCATGTATTTGGGAAATCTAGAGTCACACCAAAGAAAAATGCAGGAGTAAAACCCCATGTATGTAAGGAATATTTGAAATCCTTCAGCCAGGCATTAAATCTCATTGAGCATGAAATATTCATAGAGTAGTTAGTATTGTAATGAACATGGGAATGCTTCCTTCTGAAACAAAAAACCTCATGGAATATGAGGAAATTCAAACAAGGAAAATATCATATGAGTGTCCTGAATGTAGCCTGCTCTTTACCATTATTTTTTACTTCTCATTTTAAAAGCCATAAAAGGGAACAAGCAAGAAATGTCATACATGTGGGAAAGTTTTCAACCTAAGAGTAAACCTGTTTATTCATCAGAAAATTCTTACTGAGGAGAAAACATATATATGTGGGAAAGCTTTAATTCAAATGTCAAATCTCAGATACAAGAGATTTGCTGCTGCAAAAATCCCTATGCATGTAAGGCATGTGAAAAAGCCTTTAGGTACAAATCATATCTCAAAGAACATGAAAAACCTCAGTGGACAAAAACAAAATGAATGTAAAGAATGCAGCAAAGCCTTCAGCCAAAAGCAATACTTCATTAAACATCAGAACATTCATTCTGGAGAAAAACCCTATATATGCAAAGAATGTGGAAAAGCCTTCAATCAGAAGGAAAATCTCGTTAACCATCTGAAAATATATACTGGAGAGAAACCCTAAGAATGTGATGGATGTGGGAAAGCTTTCATTCAGAAATCAAGTCTCATTACACACCAAAGAAGACAAACTGGAGAGAAACCATATATATGTAAGGAATGTAGGAAAACCTTCAGTAGCAAATAAAATCTCACCAGCCATGAGAAAATTTATAGTGGAGGGAAACCCTATATATATGTAAGGAATGTGGAATAGCCATCAGCCAGAGGCAGTATCTCATTAAACATTACAACATTCATATGGGAGAGAAACCCTGTGAATGTAAGGAATGTGAATCTCCAAAGAATGTCCAACTCCATTCTGTGCAAGTTGTTGCCAATCTTTTAAGGAAGCAGCTGTGACTGTGCAATTCATGATGTCTTTCCCTCTTGGAAAAGTGTACTTACAGTTTGTTCTGAGATCTGCTCATCCCACAACTTCTTCCACACTCATCTGTGTTCAATTTGTTACCACTAATTTATGTATCAGAACTCGAGATTTTTCTTGGTTTATGTAAAGATGGGCTTTCCACTTATTTCAAATTAGTCTGGTGTTTTTCACTGGTTCTTCAATGCATTACATTCTGGTTAAGCATTTTAAAAATTACCATTTCAAAAATAATGCTGCCCATTATTGTAGCATTTTCTTATAAGACACACCAACCATTTATATTTTTTCAGTTTCTTCACCTGATTCTAATGTGGATTCAAGTTTAAGAGCCACTGAACTTCAGTGGCCTGCTTTTTACTTAACTCCAATTTTCCTTATTTGAAATCAGAAATGATCCTTTCAAAGTTAGGTGACATACTTCTAATCTGAAGTATTTTAAGAAGTTAGAAAATTTATTTATATTCTTAAATTGTACTCCAATATTTTTCTCATATGTGATAGGTTGTGGGATGGATGAAATGAGAGAATGCATGTATTTACAAACAGAAATGTGTACCCAAAAGAATCTGCCAATGCAGATAATTTTGAGGAAGGAGGAATGGGGTTTGAGACTAGAGAAGGAATTTGACTGTTTGCTATAACAGACATAAATTATTTTTATACTCTTTGCATGGATAATTTGGTTATTATTTATAAGAAATTATGAAAATAGTACACAATGAAATCATACCAAGTGGTTGACTTGAAGGTAGTGATTTGTATCTGCAACATTACTGGGTGTGGAGGCACTTCCCCTCAATCTTTGCAAATATAGTCAACCATAAAGGAAAAGTGTTCACTCCCCTCGGCAGCACACCCAGCTGTCTGGACAGGTGGAGGCCTCCCTCAGCAGGAGTGAGGACAGAGCACGAAGAACATGGACACGACTGTGTGAAGACCACACTGCTCTCTGCACATGTCCCATTTGAGGGCTGTTAGCACCACAGGAGAAGACGGACTGCCTGCTGCTTACTCTCCAGTTTAGACCGGCTAGAGTGACTCACATCACTAAATGAGGCTGTGAGTGCTGAGCAGGACTTTTTCCCTGTACTCCTTTGCAGATCCAGAACCTATGATGATGGTATTCATTGGGGTTCTGAGAGTTTGGTTCCCTCTCTGGTTTGGGGGAACTGCAGTGAACACGTGTTATATTCCAGCTTATTCAGGTGTTCATCAGCTACTTCCCAACTAGCAACTCCATTCTCTTCTGGGATTGAAGAGGTCTGCATCATTTTCCACAGTTTTAAAAATGTGTGGAAAACTTAATATTTAATTAGTCTGAGAAATATCAGGAATCTGCACCCTCTGAGGTTTTCTGAAAACATTGCATTCTCTCACAATCTCAATTCTCTTCTTGTAAGCCCTATGTCCCAGGACTTTCTGGGATTCCTGTACTATTTAATAGGGTCACTGGCCTAATGTTGCTCATTCTGGTGGTGTTATTGGTGGCCAATGCTGTAATGTGAATTTTGACATTTCCTTCCTGACACCAACAGTTTTCATCTTGGCATTGATCTTTCTTTAGCTGCACCACGATTGGAGAATGTGAATGTAGAACTGGAAGCAGGAAACCTGAGTCTGTACCTGAGACCCAGGAGGGGCACAGTAAGAGCAGCCTCCTCAGAGGGTCCATGCTGGAGGCCAAGGGAAGGAGAGAAGGGCAAAAGGAGCAGGAGCAAGAAGACTCCTATATGTGCCCTGACTTCTCTGCTGCACCAGACCCCAGGTCCCATGCTTTTATCTGCCCCTTCCCACTTGGCCAACCCCTGCCTGAATCAGGTACATCATACTAGGATACCTGTGACTTTACACTAGACCCAAAACCATAATGACTCCCCTGCTTGAGTCCCTGTTTTGCAGGTCTTGCTGGCAAAGAGCACTTCCCCCTCCATCTTATCAGTACTCATTCCTGCCTAGTCTGAAGACACCCACAGTTTACAGGTGAAATCCCTGAGCAGCATCACACTGCTGTTTGGGAACAGAGCAGCTCTTCAACCCTGTGTCCTCAGCTGATTGAGTTTCCCCAGTGCTGCCAATTCAAAATACCAGAAACAAGTTGGCTTTTATTGGAATTCATTAGGTTTGAAGCTTACAGTTCTGAGGCTGTAAAAATGTCCAAATCAAATCATTGTCTAAAATGCTGTCTTAGCAAGGGTCAGCTGCTGCAGGAATCCTGACCAAGACAAAATGTTGGGCCTGCCTGTCTCTCTCTGCCTTCTCCTCCAATCTCACTTTCTCTCAGAGCTCAGCAGTGGGATATCAGACACAATTGCTCACACCTCTCCCTTCTCCTCTGGCCTGGATGTCTTCAGCTTCAAGCTGCTCCATGACTCCAGCCTCTGGCCTTTCCCTCAGCCTCTCAGGGTTTTTGTGTCTCTCCACAGCTGTAGGAGACCCTGGTGCCCTCTCCCATATGGCAGAGTAAACATGGCAGCACTCTTTCCCTGTGTGTTCCATGTGTGCAGGACTTCAGCACAATGATTGAGGTCCATCCTGGTGCCTGAAAACTAATCAGAGACCCTTAACTAAACTAAAGGATTCTAACAAAAAGTGTCCTAATCAAAATTTCCCTTATCTGATTCTAACAAAAATGTCCTACATAAAAAAGGCTTACACACACAGAACTAGGTTAATAAGAACATACTTCTCTGGGGTCCACACAATACTCAAATGATGACATTAACCCAGGGCTCAGGGATTAGGACAGGTCTCCTAAATCTGGGAGAAATGGAACTCAAGAAGCAGTGGCTGTACTTTGGGTGTGGCAATCATTGAGCAAAATGGGGTGCTGACCATCATTGCACTGGTCCCTAGAAAGGTCCCAAGAAGAACTCAATATATTGTGCTTTATCCATCAAATCTTAGCTCCAAAATCAGGTGTGTAACTCAGAGAGGTGTGCCATCATTCCCATCCCCAGAGCCACAGAGCAGAGATTTTGTCTAGGGGGGGGGGCAGGAATCAGGCTGTTAAACTGAAAGCCCCAAATTTCTTCTCTAAAGAACTGATTACATTTACAGCAGAATAGAGAATTTCAACCCTAAGGGTGTTCTCAAAAGCAGTGGAGATTGTAGAAGGCCTGGGATTTAATTCATCTCAATGCTTCAGGAAGAAGTGAAATAAATACTTTTACAGATGAGTGAAAACTAATGAAGTTTGCTAGCGGCAACTCACTTTAAAAGAAATGTAAAAGAATATTCTTCAGGTAGAAAAAAAATATTCTCAGAAGGTTCAAGATTCAGGATGGTTTGAAGAAAAATATCTGTTAATTAAATTCATATACCTAAATGATTATTGAATGGATAAAGTAATAATGATATACGTGGCCTAGGACATCAATAAAGTGTTCAAATCCACCCTAAAATAATATATAGCATAAGATGGGTATCTGGATATGTAGCAGTTTGATATCATTATGAATTCCAAAAATGTTTATAGGATGATGCTTGTAAACTGGTCTGTTAATCTGGGCATGATTAAGTTATAAGGGCGTTGACTGGGCAACAGTCGGTAGGGCATTTGAGCCCCGTCCATTGGTGGGTGGGGCACTCAAACATAAAAAGACATGGCAATGAATAGAATTGGTGTAGTTTTTGATGTTGGAGTTCTGATGAGAAAGGACAGGAGGCCCCGGGGAAAAGAGACAAGCCATTCACCTGACAGTTCCCAGCTGGCCTTGTGGAGAGAGGCAAGCTTAGAGAGACTCATAGTCTACAGCTGACCTTGAGGAGGAAACAGAGGAGCTGAGCCCAGGGAGAAATGCAGCCCTGGGTAGAGAGGAGCCCAATAAACCTGAACCCTGGCAAATGTAGGCAGCTCTCTTGCTCCAAGACAGTGTAACAGACTTTGGTTAAGGAAGAAACTTATGCTTTATGGCCTGGTAAGTGGAGGCTTCTACCCCAAATAAATACCCTTTATAAGGACCAAGAGATTTCTGGTATTTTGCATCAGCACCTCTTTGGCTGAATAATACAGGATATAATGTGTTTTTAAATACAAGTCAATAACAAATAATAAGTGCAGATTTCAGAAGGCAAGCAAAAGAGTTTTAATTTCCCCCATAAACTTTACAGAATATTAAATAGTACATCTCATCCAAATAAATAGAAGGAAAAAAATGGAATAAAAATAGTCAGTCCAAAACAAAGTGTTCAGGATTTCCTTGGTTGCCTTTTTGGCCTTTGTTCTGGGGCCATCTTACTCATGCATCTTTGGAAGCTGCACTTTTCTTACCCTTCAGAAGCCTGAAGGTTCCAGGGCTGATTTATGGGGTGTTGTTTTGGCCCCATCATTAATCAAGTGCTGTATCACTTCCCCATTTCTTAATTATGAAGTCATCAAACTGGATGTGATGCTCATTTGAAGCAAGAAGAGCCATGAATGATAGAACAAATAAAAATGAGATATTGTTGCACTTCCCAAATTGGACACTGAGATTATTGAAATTGGATCTTTTCTCTTTTCTAATGACTGCATTCAATGCTATAAATTTCCCTCTAAGCACTGCTTTTGCTGCACCCCACAAACTATGAAGAAGCATAGGACATTAAGAAGCAGAAAGAACCACATAACAAATGGCTTGTGAGTGAATCTATATCCACTTCCACAATAGTACAGACTTAAGATGAAGACAGAGAATGTAAGAAAGTTGGGAAAATCTTTTCTGTGACCACAAGCATTATTTCATCAAAACAACACTTCTATGACTGTAACTTCACTTGGAAGGAATTTACATCATGCTTGCCAGTTTGCCCCAGATGGTAGTCCTCCCATTTGAGGGTAATGAGTGTGAAGTTTTCTTGGAAATTCAACCTCATGAGATACCTGAGAATTAATCCTTCAGAGAAACCATTTGGGATTTCATGTATTTGGGAAATCTAGAGTCACACCAAAGAAAAATGCAGGAGTAAAACCCCATGTATGTAAGGAATATTTGAAATCCTTCAGCCAGGCATTAAATCTCATTGAGCATGAAATATTCATACATTAGTTAATATTGTAATGAACATGGGAATGCTTCCATCAGAAACAAAACCTCGTGGAATATGAGAAAATTCAAACTAGAGAGAAACCATATGAATGTCCTGAATTTAGTCTGCTCTTTACAGTCATTTTTTACTCCTCATTATAAAAGCCGTACAGGGGAACAAAGATAGAAATGTCATACATGTGGGAAAGTTTTCAACTGACAGAAAACCTCTTTATTCACCAGAAAATTCTTACTGAAGAGAAATCATATATATGTGGGAAAGCTTTAATTCAAATGTTAAATCTCAGATACAGAGATTTCCTACTGCAAAGAAACTGTATGTATTTAAGGCATGTGAAAAAGCCTTTAGGTACAAATCATATCTCTCAGAACATGAAAAAAATCATATTGGAGAGAAACAAAATGAATGTAAAGAATGCAGAAAAGCCTTCAGGCAAAAGCAATAGTGTTGTAATTCAACGTGGAGTTAGACGGTGATGGGTTTGATTCAGAGAAAGATTTGGACCAGTGGACTTCACTCCATGTTGAATGCAGGCAAGTTTATTTAGGCTGAAGCTGCTTTTTATACTACAAAGCTGATAATAAAAGTAGGGAGTCCTTCACTGCTTTCTCAGTTTGGTGCGTGAGAGCGCTACCTGTTTTGAGTTCCCAGACAATCTTTCTTGGGAATTCAGGCAATAACATGTGTGTGGTGAGTTCAGTCCACTCTGCATTCTCCCACTGATAGCTGCAGCATGCAGTGTCCTTGGGGACATTTACTAATGTTTATCTGCCAGCAAGCATGCTTTTTAAATGCTTAACTCTTTATGCTCTGACTCTCAGCATCTTCTCCAACAATTCCCCCTTTTATGTTTTTTGTCCAGGGTGACTGGTCCTATCTTAGTTTGCCCTCCTCTGAAGGTCTTACCCATCTCTGGCCACCAGTCAAGCTGCCATGGACAGGGGATCGAGAGTCAAGGGTTTTAAGCAGAATCAAGTTATTGGCATAGCTGGTCTTTTCAGCCCTACTAATGTGGGACAGCAGGGCTTTGCGAATGCCTCCTAATACAATGAAAGGTAGTAGAGCACCAATGATCACCACACTGAAGTTAGCAAGTACAGAGGTTGATTTCCACCAATGTAAGGGGTTTATTTTATTCAATTGATCTGTCACTGATTGCCAAAATTCACTACCTGGAAGCATAGTAAGTGGATTCTGAGACATGCTTAAAATTTTCTTTTGTAATTCTGTAATTTCTATAGATAAATTTGTGTGGTGACCTATTAAATGATTTTTAATTTTTTCCCATTCATAATGGGAATCACTTTATGGGAGAGGAGTGATACAAAAAGCATTTTCATTCAATCACATTTCAAACCTTGTTTTAAATTTAGATTACATACTTGATCTACCATTTGTGTAACAGCCATCTCTAAGTCATTAAGCCTATTATTAATTTGCTCATCAATATATGCCTGACTATGCCATAGCTCACTAGTGTTATGATGCCAATTTTTAACATATTGTTGTGTTTGGATATTCTCATGTAGAGGAGTTCCTGCTACAGCAGCAGTGGTAATAATACCTATAAGCCCTAATACAGCAGCTATAATTAATCCAATTAAACATCTAGATCTTTTCAAATAATGATTTAGAAAGTGTCAAAATATTTGATTCTCAGGGGAAGACTGCCAGCAGCAATTCAGGCCTACCAGAAGCCATATTCCACGATGCCATCATCCTATTAGAACTACACTACAGTGAAATTCTCCTGTAATACAGGCTTTGATATACAAGTATAAAGAGAGCAATTGCTGCAGAAAAACCATGTTTGATTAATGCTTACCATTCCAACTATAAAAACAAGGGGGTCCCATACACACACTTTATGATGTGAGCTACCATTCCAATGAAGGGTAGTATTCGCCGTTCCTTTCTTCCCAGTTAATGTATAAGTAGGGGCTAAACCCAAAAATACTTTCCATAAATTCTTTTGTTTTTTTTCTGGAACTATTATTCCAAGGGGAGGGGATCAATCATCCCTGATTGATCCATCAAATTTGCTTATTGCTAGTTAAATTAGGTTCATTTCCTGACGGTGGATATGGATGAGTTTTAGAGACAGATATAATAGTTTGATTAATTCCAGTCCAATTAACTCCAGTGTAATTGCCATTTTCTGGGACTGGCAACCCCACAGGGGTGCCCTCCCAAACTATTCCATAGGAATCATTAAAGATAATTAGTTCACTTTCCATTTGGCATTCATGCCAACCTTCCTCATCAGTTTGTCTAGAAAAAGAGCAAGTGGAATTTTGAGATTTGTAACTGGAAACATCATAGGATGGGAATAAAATGATTTTAATTAAAATTTTATTTGTTTGGGTCATAACCACAGTCTGATTTTTAATTGACACACATGGTGGTTGTGGCCCAATGCAGAGTGTCCAACCAAGGAAGGTTAAAGTCAGATTACTTATGGTTTTTCCTTCTTCATTATTGAGGAAAGGTAATCTTTTATCAAAAGGCCCAGGAAATTCTGAACTGCCATTTAAAAAAACTGAAAATGATGGACCTCCCCATGTAAGTACTCCTATAAGTGGATGATTAGGTATATATGCCCAGTATGTAAAATTATTAGCTTTCATCCCCAATACTTGCATGATCAATAGAACTGCCATCCAGAAAATCTTCATTATGGCTCTTGCTTGAGTCTGCTTCTCTCTGTTTCAGTCTATGGTCTGGCAGCCAAATGGAGATGTTGGAATCCGTAAGCACAAGAGAATACCCTCATCCCCAAATTTTTACCCATCCTCTCTCCCATTGACCATCATTAATATCTTTCCAATATATTGGTTGATGGAGATTTGATGGATTCTTTTTGTTAGGTTGCCAATGCACTTATGCAGGAGTGCAATTTTTTAACTGTTGATAAACATTTAGAAAATTCAACATATATAAGGCTTTATTTAATTGATCACAAGGGTTTATCATACCATCACCATTTCACCCTTTTTGTTTTTGAAGCATATATTTTAAGGTTTGATTAGTGCTTTCTACAATAGCTTGTCCTGTAAGGTTATATGGGATACAGTGACATAAGTAATATGCCAAGTGGTGCAAAAACATGTGAATGAATGACACATATAAGATGGACCATTATCTGTTTTAATTTGCAAAGGAATACCCATGATAGCAAAACACTGTCAAAGATGAGATTGCACAGTGGTAAACTTTTCACTAGTATGAGCTGTTGCCCAGAGAAAATGAGAATAAGTATCAATAGTAACATGTACATATTTGAAACGTCCAAAAGAGGTAACAGGTGTAACATCCATTTACCAAAGTGCATTAATTGCTCACCTCATGGATTCACACTGGAGGGTATTGGAGAATTATGAATTGGGCCACATGTGGGACAAGAGCGAATAATATGTTTGGCTTGTTCTATAGTGAGATCAGGAAATTTATGTTTCAAACCTTTGGCATTCACATGAGTGTTGTTATGAAAATCAATAGCAGTTTGTATTAGAGCAACTAATTTATCTACTATGTCATTACCAAAGGACCGGGTAAATGAGAATGGGATCGAATGTGAGTAATAAAAAGAGGGGAACACCAATGGAAGAAATTATAACAATGAGGTGGAGCCAGTGGCCACTTGACACTATTGGGGTAGGGAGGGGATGAGCAGTTGAAATATAGGGGCTTCTTTGGGAGTTAGAGGTTGTCCTGAGTACCGTTGTGGCAATGGATGTAGGCCATTTTAAATCAGCACACACCACTCAGAACTGAGTGCGAGAGAGTGTGGTCTATGGTGTGAACTGTGGTCTATGGTTAGTGGCAATGCTCCAGGATGTGTAAATTCCTTGAGGGTGGTGGGCCACACTTGTGGGAGATGTTTGTGTGGGATGTGGTGGGAGGTGTGGGAGGTGGGCAACATGGGAATCCCAGTGGGTTCCGTGTAATATTTTGGGTAATCTAAGCACCTCTTAAAATATATGTATGTATATATACATATATAAATAACATTTTTGTAAGCAAATACACATATATGCATATATATTTATATATCATTTTGCAAATGTTTGTATCTATTGTGAGAATTTTGATTTTTACCCACAATAAAAATAAATAAAAAATTAAATAAAAAAAAAGAGGGGAAACACGACTTTGTACAAGTTGCTGGAAATTGAAAAACATTAGTGAAAGTTCTTCATGAAGTGCAATATGAGCAGTTTCTATGTGAGACAAAACTTGGCAAACATAAGCAGAATCAGAAACAATATTGAGAGGGTCTGGGACAGTTTGTAACAATTTTATTACAGCATCAAGTTCTGTTTTTTGTGCTGAGGTGTAAGGTGTTTGCCAGACATGTTGATAGTGTGGCCCAGTAAAACTGGCCCATCCATTACTACTCCTGTTGGTAAAATATATGGCAGCATGCAGAAGAGGGTGGTTTTTGTAATGGAAGGTAAGACCCATGAAGTACATTTCAAAAACTGTAATAATTTAGAAGATGGAAAATGATTATCAATAATGCCAATGAAATCACTGAGAGCAATTTGCCAAGAGCTCACTGTAAATAAATGAGTAATTTCTTCCTTAGACATAGAACATAAAATACAGTCTGGATCTCTACCTATAAGAAGACACAAATGAGCCCTGCCTTTTCTGATCAAATGGGAAATTATATCAAGATAGGAATCTAAAATTTTTAGGGATTTGTTAGGCAAGAAAAGCCATTCCAATATCCTGTCTTGCCAAAAATGTCCAGTAGGAGAATGTAAGGTAGGAAAAATGATTAATTGGATAGGTTTGGCAAGATCGACCTGTGTTAATTTGCCTTCTTGTTTTCTTTGTTCTACTAATTGTAACTCAGCTTTGGTTTCAGGAGTAAGAGTTCTAGGACTTGAAATGTCTGAATCTCCATTCAAGGTATCAAAAAGATGTGAAAGGGCATATGTAGGAATTCCTAACACAGGGTGAATCCAATTAATATCACCCAACAATTTTTTAAAGTCATTAAGAGTAAACAGTTTATCTCGATGAATTTTTACTTTCTGAGGAGCCACTGCATTAGAAGTTACTCGGAAACCCAAATAGGTAAAAGGAGTTTCTCTCTGAATTTTTTCTTCAGCTTCTTGTAACTTAAAATGTAAAATAATTTATAAACTAAACTGAAACAAGTTTTGCAGTATATTCATGCTGGGATGAGCAAATAAAATATCACCCATATAATGAATTATTAAAGCAGTTGGATATTTTTCACGAATCTTTTGTAAAGGTTGATTTACAAATAATTGACATAAGGTTGGGCTATTCGACATACCTTGTGGTAGCACACACCACTGAAATCTTTTTATAGGATTTTGATTATTAAGGGCAGGAATTGAAAAGGCAAATTTTCCCCTATCTTTAGGATGTAAAGGAATAGTAAAAAAACCAATCTTTTAAATTAATAATAATCAAAAACCAATCTTGAGGTATCATAGAGGGCTGCGGCAGGCCAGGTTGAAGGGCTCCCATAGGATGAATCACTTTATTTATCTCTCTAAGATCTGTTATCATTCACCATTTCCATGATTTCTTTTTTATAATGAATACTGGTGAATTCCAGGGGCTAGTGGAGGGTTCTATATGACCAGCTTTTAATTGTTCTTGAACCAAAGATTGAAGGGCTTCAAGTTTTTCTTGAGAAAGGGGCCACTGATCTACCCATATGGGTGTTTGAGTTAACCAATTAAGAGGTGAAGTGAAGCCCTTTTTAACAATGGCCCCTATTATAAATTTGATTGATGTGGGTTAGTATAACCCAGGACTCAACAATCACCAGGTTTACAGGTTTGTCCGAATTGCATTTGATTCATCATATTTTTAACAGGGTCAGAAAGAGTAGGGATATGTATATATGCTTCACATTGATTTAAAAGATCTCTGCCCCATAAATTTAATCCCACATCAGCAACAAATGGTTGCAAGGTGGCCCTTTGCCCTTCTGGGCCTAGAATATCAAAAATTTTCATACTTTGATAAACATCAGTCATGGTTCCAATACCTGTGAAAACCGTAGGAACCTTTTGTAATGTCCAAGCTTGAAGCCAATGGTGTTTAGCTATAATGGTGACATCAGCTCCGGTATTTACTATTCCTAAAAAAACTTTCCCCTTAATAGTAATAGTTACTTCAGATCTTTAATCTCCCACAAATATTTGCCAAAAGACCCTATGACCTGTTGACCCAAAGCCACCAGTTCTTTTGAAAGGAAGTACAGAAGGTTTGTTATAAGGAAGAAAAAGCAATTGAGCAATACGGTCACCATTAACTATTTGTATTTGCCCCAGGGACTGTACCATAACTTTAATCTCTCCCTGATAATCCTCATCAACAAGTCCCATTTGAACTAAGAGTCCTTTTTGAGTCACACTACTTCTCCCAACTATTATCCCTACTGAATTTTTTGGAATTGGGTTTTTAACTCCTGCAGATATTGTTTGGATGCCCATTGATTGTGTTATTAATTTAGTTTCTGCACTTGGCAAATCTACAGCAGCACTTCCTTTTGTTGCCGCTTTTAATTTGGTAACGGGAGTGAGTGATTCCTCCCGTTGCTGACAGTATATTTCAATGGGAGGCTCATATTATTTGTCTGTGGGCCCTGAGCTAGGCCCGCATAAATGTTTCCTGAATGGGTGATTAACTTGCCATCTTCATAAAATTGGGATTTACATTTATGAGCCCAATGGAACTCTTTCTGACAAATCCGGCATTTTCTTGATGGACATGGACATGACTCATTTCTCTTTTGAGGTCCTGAAGCAAGGAGCATTCTTCACTGTTTCTGAAAATGTCCTGTCCTCCCACATCGATAACACACTCCCTTTTTTGTATGACCCTTGCGCAGATGTACTTGAGTCATGGCAGTGGCCAGAATGGCCATCTGATGAGTATAAGACCCAATATCTTGACAAGATTTAACATAATCAGGTATTGACCCACCAGGTGCTTTTATAGGTCTTATAGCTTTTTTGCATTCATTATTAGCATTATCAAAAGTGAGGGTTAAAAGAATAAAATCTCAAGCTTCAGGAATTTGCAGTTTTCAAAACAACATCAGAGAGCCTAGCAATAATTCCACATATGGCTCATTAACCCCTTGAATTATTTTTGAAAATGACTGGATAGGTTGGCCAGGAGGTGCGATTTTCATCCATGCAGCTAAACAAGCCATCCTAACCTGAACAATAGCTACATCATTATATTGTAACTGCTGGGGTATACCCATCCATTCACCAGTACCCAAAAGCTGATCAAGAGTTATTGGAACAGGATGATTTTGAGCTGCATTGCGCCTGGCTGTTTTTGTAACTTCATCTGTCCACCATGTTTTAAATTGTAAAAATTCAGCAGAATTTAAAACAGTACGAGCTAGCATTTCCCAGTCCCATGGGATTAGTCTATCTGTTTGAGCCAGCCCTTTGATAAGACCAAGAGTATAAGGGGAGTTAACCCCATATTGGGCACAGTCTCATTTTAATTCTTTCAGCAATTTAAAAGGAAGAAGTTCATGCTGAAATTCCAAACCTCCCTGAGGATTAGCTTGATCAAGGAGTAGTTGGGTTATAGTTACAGGAAACTGTGTCAACATTTGAAGGCCTTCGGGATCACCAGCACTTCTGCCCTGTGCAATGCATCTCATGAGAGGCGATGAAGCATGGGTGTTAGGAACCATTACACGATTAGTACACAGATTATTATCAAAACCATCAGAAAATATGGTAAAAGGGTTAGCAGGAGGTGGAAGAGTAGAAGGAGGAGCAGGGTTCCAGGAATCTTTAGCAGGAGTTTTCTTAACTATACCCAAGTCCACAGGATTAGTTTCCTGTTCCTTAGGTAGGTTAGGATACAAAGGTTGGACAGAAAAAGCAGCTGGCTGATTTAAAAAACTAGTGCTAGTTCCCTTA
Organism: Tolypeutes matacus; assembly: GCA_026826555.1. Taxonomy (NCBI): domain Eukaryota; kingdom Metazoa; phylum Chordata; class Mammalia; order Cingulata; family Chlamyphoridae; genus Tolypeutes; species Tolypeutes matacus. The sequence continues at coordinate 419,559 of JAKSZT010054234.1, read as the reverse complement.
GTACGGCAGAAAACAGAATCCTTCTGATCAGAAGTGCAACCTTCTGGAACTTCAAAACTCCCTTCCTTTAAAACAGGCTGTTGAGTGTTATCATCAACACCTTTTGAATAAATAACATTTTCATCATCCTCTTCTGCAGATTGAAGAGAATCTAAAGCAGTGGCTATTTGATGACAGAGTCCATACTTGAAGAGGAACTGTTTCCCCTTTTTGATAAGCTCACTGCAATGATTTCATTACTAGTTTCCATTGTTTTAAATTTAATACATTCCATCCTTGTGGCTGAAACCAGTAACAATGTTTCTGTACAAGAGAAAAGAGTTCTAGTAAATCATGGGTAGTCACAGATACCACTGTATTCTTTAACAGGGTCTTCAAAACTTCAGAATATTCTTCTAATTGAGACAACTGATTTCCCATTACCCTGTTTATCAAGATTAATTGACTCACCACATAAGATTCAAGGACCATCCGACCCAGCAGCACTGATCCAGAGAAAAACACGATGAGAAAAGACTAGTTGTGCCCCACATTGGGAGCCATCTGTTGTAATTCAATATGGAGATACATGGTGCCAGGAATGATCCAGAGAAAGACTGGGACCAGAGGACCTCACTCCATGAGGAATGCAGGCAAGTTTATTTAGGCTGAAGTTGCTTTGTATACTACAAAGCTGATAACAAAAGTAGGGAGTCCTTCAATAGTTTCTCAGCTTGGTGCGTGAGAGCGCTACCTGATTGTGAGTTCCCAGACAATCTTTCTTGTGAATTCAGGCAATAACATGTGTGTGGTGAGTTCAAGCCGCTCTGCCTCCTCCCACTGGTAGCTGCAGCATGCAGTGTCCTTGGAGACACTTACTAATGTTTCTCTGCCAGCAAGCAGCATGCTTTTTAAATGCTTAACCCTTTATGCACTGGCTCTCAGCATCTTCTCCAACACAATAATTCATTAAACATCAGAGCATTCATTCTGGAGAAAAACACTATGTATGCAATGAATGTGGAAAAGACTTCAATCAGAAGGAAATCCTCATTTACCATCTGAGAATAAATACTGGAGAAAAAAAACTGTGAATGTGATGAATGTGGGGAAGCTTTCATTCAGAAATCAAGCCACATTACACACCAGACAAGACAAACTGGAGAGAAACCATATATCTGTAAGGAATGTAGGAAAGCCTTCAGTAGTAAATCAAATCTCACTGACCATGAGAAAATTCATAGTGGAGGGAAACCCTATATATGTAAAGAATGTGGAATAGCCTTCAGCCAGAAGCAGTATCTCATTAAACATTTCAACATTCATACTGGAAAGAAATCCTGTGAATGTAATGAATGTGAATCTCCAAAGAATCTCCACGTCCAGTCTGTGAAACTCATTGCCAATCTTTTAAGGAAGCGGCTGTGACTGTGCAATTCACGATGTCTTTCTCCTCTTGGAAAAGTGCACTTGCAGTTTGTTCTGAGATCTGCTCCTCCCACATCTTCTTCCACACTCATCTATGTTCAATTTGTAACCACTAATTTATGCATCAGAACTTGAGATTTCTCTTAATTTATGTAAAGATGGGCTTTCCACTTATTTCAAATTATCTTGGTTTTCACTATATCTTCAATATATTACATTCCGGGTAAGCATTTAAAAAATTACCATTTTCAAAATAATGCTGCCAATTATTGTAGCATTTTCTTTCTTTCTTTTTCTTTTTTTATTGTAGGCAAAAATCAAAATTTTCACAATACTTACTAATATTTATAAAGTTATATATAAATATATATGCACATATATGTATTTGCTTACATAAGTGGTATTATATATATATAAAAGGTGCTTAGATTACCTCAATATTACACAGAAATTACAGGGATTCCCATGTTCCCCACCTCCCAAACCTCCCAGTTGATCCCACACAAACATCATTCATTAGGGTGGCACATCACCTGCAATGGATATACACATCCTGGGGCCTTGTCACCAAGCAGAGACCACAGTTCACATCATAGACCACACTCTCTCCCACACAGTTCTGCATGGTATATGCTGATGTAAAATGGCCTACATCCATCGCTGCAACACCACTCAGAACAACCCCCAAGTCCCCCCAGAAAACCCTGTATTTCAACTGCTCTTTCCCTCCCTGCCATGAAAGCACCCAGGGGCCACCAGCTCCACCTCACTGTTGTAATTTCTTCCATTACTTCAATCACAATATGTCTACCACAGAATACCATTAAGTCCACTCTAGTCCATAGCTCTTCCCACAATCCTGAGGGGACTGGGATGGTGATGTACACTCAACCTCCAAGTGAGAGGGGGCTTATATCCCATGGATATGGTGGATGGGATTATCCTACCCGTAGCTTCAGGCCGTCTCCATTTCCTGGGATGACCATTGCCCATAGTCATCTCCATTGAGCTGTAGGTAGGAGTTGCAGCACCACCGAGATTCCAGGCACAGCTGGCACATAGGTAGGCCAGAGGCTCCAGTCTCTGGAAGTACACCTAAAAGCTCTAGCATCACACATAGGTTTGAATAGAAGGGACTGATGGACTATGTGCAGGGAGGACTTATTTGAGTCCAACTCTGTCACTCTCAGGAGCACAGATTCCAAAGTAGAGTCCACTAATAAAGCATCAATCTCTGGGGCTATCCCGACTTATGTAGGACCTGGGTGTCTCCAGAGCCCTCAGGAGCCCCTCTGTATGGGGTGATATCCACTTTGGTGTTCTATGAGATCCTACAGAGGTATGTATAAGCATTACTTCTGGGATGACCTCGGGACTCTCTTTGAAGTGTCTTAGCCATATGAACTCATTTCTCTTTACAATTTCACCCTTTATTCAAGGTCTTTTTCCAATCATTTTGCCATTTGGCACTTGGTATTAATCCCTCATTGTCAGGGTGGCTCATCCACAGGAGTCATGTCCCACATTGGGGGGGAGGTAATGCATTCATATGCTGAGTTTGGCTTAGAGAGAGGCCACATTTGAGCAACAAGAAGGCTCTCAGGTGGCAACCCTTAGGCACCCCATAAAAAGAGGCTAAGATTCAATTACAAGAGCAGACTCATAAGGCTAGTCATCAATAACAAGAACCCATCAGTGGGCCATCGTCTTTTGCCAGACACTGCTCCTTCACTCAGGGGACAGTTGCTGCTTCCTTGGAAAATGTGGCAGAGCTCTCCAGGCTGGGAATTCAGATTCCCTCATTTACTGAGTGATTGTCTACCCACTGTGACCATGCCCCAATCCTTGATCATTTGAACAATTTCATATATCTTTCATGTATATTCAGGTGAACTTACTCCCATGAATCCCCCATCCCTGACACCCCCCACCAATGATCCTCTACAGCCCCCATTATAACCCTTCTGTGATCTAAACCTTCCTTGAACTTGAAGCCCATATAATAACCAAAAACAATTAATAGGAAAAAGAAACAATAATGATAAGCTTAAATGCAAGAGAGAAGTACAAGGAAACTCAGAAGAAAAAAAAAACTAAAATAAAAATAAAATATATTTTGTGAATTGGGACATTCAAAAAATGGGAAAACAACAAAAAATTTCCTTTTTAAAAAAATTATTCTTTTTTCCCTTTATCACAGATTATCAGATGTCTAGTGTACCATGATACCTTCCCCCTCCCATTCCCAATTGTCTCCCAAATTTTCATTTAATTTTCAAAGAAGTTTTAGGTCACAGCAAAGTCACACACAGAATACTAGAGACTCCCTAACACCCAACCTCCCTCCCCCTTACCGACCCCTATTAAAACCTTTTTAATGGATGTTAGCATTGGTATAACTGTGATACAGATAGTAAAATACAGCAACAATTCCATGTCAATGGTTTTGAGTATAGTTTACAATTTAGAAGGTACAGTTTAATAATTTTTTATGATATTTACAATGTCCTGTGTCCATCAATGTAAGGTAATGAAAAACCTTTCCCATGACCACTAAATACCCCATTTGTTCTTAACTGTTCCTTCCTCTCCATCCCCTGGGGCATATGACACTCCCCTGTCTTGACTCATGGGATGACAAGATTGATAGTTACATGCCCTGGGTGTTCCAACCTGCCAAGGAGACTCATCCCCAGGAGTCATGTCCCATGTTTGGGAGAAGGTAATGCATTCATATGCTTAGTCAGGTTTAGGGAGAGGCCACATTTGAGCAACAAAGAGCCTCTCAGGTCGCAACCCTTAGGCACCCCATAATAGTAGGTTAATTACAAGAGCAAAGACTCATAAGGCTGGTCATCAAAAACAAAAACCCATCAGCGGGCCATCCTCTTTTGCCAGACACTGCTCCTGCACTCAGGGGACTGTTGCTGCTCCCTTGGAGAATGTGGCAAAGCTCTCCAGGCTGGAAATTCAGATTCCCTCATTTATTGAGTGATTGTCTACCCACCATGAACATGCCCCATCCCTTGATCATTTGAACAATTTTATATATCTTTCATGTATATTCAGATGAACTTCCTTCTATGAATCCCCATCCAGACACCCCACACCAATGATCCTCTGCAGCCCCCATTGTAAGCCTTCTGTGATATAAAACTTCCATTTGTTCTTTTTTTTTTTCTTTTTTTTTTTTATTATGGGTAAAAATCAAAATTATAACAATACATACTAACATTTGCAAAATGATATATAAATATATATGCATATATGTGTATTTGCTTACAAAAATGTTATTTATATATATATATATACATATATTTTAAGAGGTGCTTAGATTACCTAAGATATTACACGGAACCCACTGGGATTCCCATGTTGCCCACCTCCCACACCTCCCACCACATCCCACACAAACATCTCCCACAGTGCGGCCCACCAACCTCAATGAACTTACACATCCTGGACCCTTGCCACCAACCACAGACCACAGTTCACACTGTAGACCACACTCTCTCACACTCAGTTCTGAGTAGTGAGTGCTGATTTAAAATGGCCTACATCCATTGCCACAACAGTACTCAGGACAACCTCCAACTCCTTCCTGAGAGCTCTGGAGACACCATTTGTTCTTAACGGTTCCTTCTTCCCCATCCCCCTAAGCATATGACACTCCCCTGTCTTGACCCATGGAATGACAAGATTTATAGTTACATGCCCTGGGTATTCCAACCTGCCCTACCTAATCTAAACATTTGTCAACCCTGCACCACCAAACCCAGTAATATCACTACCCATCTGTCCTATCCTTCAATATGAAATTATACTCTATCCCTTTACCATAGATTTTGTCCATATGGGTGAGGGCTCACAGCCTACTCTTCTCTTTCTCTCCCTTGTTAACCTATCTTTTAGACAATGGTTCTCAGAGACTGCTCACTTTCCTCAGTTCAAATCAGTGAGGTCATACACTGTTCATCCTTCAATGCCTGGCTTGCTTTACTCAACATAAGGTCTTCTAGATTCGTCCATGTTATTCCGTGTGTTAGCACTTTATTTCTTCTTACAGCTAAGTAATATTCCATTGTATGTATGTACCACATTTTGCTTATCCATTCTTCTGTTGATGGGCACTGGGGCTGATTCCAACTTTTGGCAAAGGTGGACAATGCCGCTATGAACATTGGTGTGCATATATCTGTCCGTGTCTTTGCTTTCAGTTCTTCTGGGTATGTACCCAGCAGTGGAATTGCTGGTTCATATGGAAGATCTATTGTTAGTTTTCTGAGGAACCACCAAACTGTCCTCCACAGTGGCTGGACCATTCCACAATCCCACCAAAAGTGGATGAGGGTTCCTATTCCTTCATATCCTCTACAACACTTAGTGTCTGCTGTTATTTTATAGCTGCCATTCTCATGGGTTTAAGATGTTATCTCCTTGGAGTTTTCATTTGCATTTCCCTGATAGCAAGTGATGTCGAGCATTTTTTCATGTGCTTTTTAGCACTTTGTATTTATTCCTTGGATGTTGGAAAAGATGTTGAGAGCCAGAGCACAAAGGGTTAAGCATTTATAAAGCATGCTTGCTGGCAGAGAAACATTAGTAAATTTCTCCAAGGACACTGCATACTGCAGACATCAGTGGGAGGAGCCAGAACAGAATGAACACAACACTAAGATGTTATTGCCTGAATTCCCAAGAAACATTGTCTGGGAACACAGAAACAGGGAGTGCTCTCATGTACCAAGCTGAGGAACTAGTGAAGGATGCCCTACTTTTGTTATCAGCTTTGTAGTATAAAAAGCAGCTTAACCCTAAATAAACTTGCCTGCATTCCACATGGAGGGAGGTCCCCTGGTTCCAAACTTTCTTTCGATCATTTCCAGCACCATCTACCTCCACATTGAATTACAATACTTGGGGAAGTGTCTTTTCAGGTCACTTGTCCATTTTTTTTTAAATTTATTTTTATTGTGGGTAAAAATCAAAATTCTCACAATACATACAAACATTTGCAAAATGATATATAAATATATATGCATATATGTGTATTTGCTCACAAAAATGTTATATATATATATATATATATATATACACATATATTTTAAGAGGTGCTTCACCATCCCAGTCCCCTCAGAATTGGGGGGAGAACTATGGACTAGAGTGGACTTGATGGTACTCTCTTGTTCACATATGGTGATTCTAGCAATGCAAGAAATTATAACAATGAGGTGGAGCCAGTGGCCACTTGACACTTTTGGGGTAGGGAGGGGATGAGCAGTTGAAATACAGGGGCTTCTTTGGGAGTTGGAGGTTGTCCTGAGTACTGTTGTGGCAACGGATGTAGGCCATTTTAAATCAGCACACACCACTCAGAACTGAGTGGGAGAGAGTGTGGTCTACAGTGTGAACTGTGGTCCATTTTTTTAAATGGGTTGTTTTTCTTTTTATTTTCAAGGTGTAGGATTTCTTTATATATGTAGGATATTAGACTCTTATCAGATATGTGGTTGCCAAATATTTTATCCCATTCTGTATGCTGCCTTTTTATTTTCTTAATAATGTCATTTGAGGTGCAGATTTTTTTAATTTTCAGGAGATCCCATTTATCTATTTTTTCTCTTGCTGCTCGTGCTTTGGTTGTGATGTTCATGAAACCATTTCCTATTAAAAGGTCCTGTAGATGCTTTCCTACATTACCTTCCAAGGTCTTTATGGTTTTTGCTCTTTTATTTAGCTCTTTGATCCATCTTGAGTTAATTTTTGTATAGTGTATGATATGGTATTCTTCTCTCATTCATTTGGTTATGGATATCCAGTTCTCCAAGCACCACTTGTTAAAGAGGCCATTCTCTCCCAACTGAGTGGGCTTGGTAGCCTTGTCAAATATCAGATGATTGTATATGCAAGGATCTATATCAGAACTCTCAATTCAATTCCATTTGTCAGTAGGTCTATCCTTGTGCCAATACCATGCAGTTTTTATCACTGTAGCTTTGTAATGTGTTTTAATGTCTGGTATTGTGATACCTCCAAATTCATTTTTCTTTTTCAATATGTCTTTAGCAATTTGGGGCCTCTTACCTTTCCAAATATATTTTGTGGTTAGTTTTTCTGGTTCCTTAAAAAATATAGTGTTGATTTTTACTGGGATTGCATTAAATCTGTAGAGTAGTTTGGGTAGGATAGACATCTTGATGATATTTAGTCCTCCTAACCATGAGCAGGGAATATTTTTCCATTTATTTATGTCTTCTTTGATTTGCTTTAACAGTTTTGTGTAGTTTTCTGTATATAAGTCCTTTACATCTTTAGTTAAATTTATTCCTGGGTATTTGATTCTTTTAGTTACTATTGTAAATGGCCTTTTTTTCTTGATTTCCTCCTCTGATTCTTCATTATTGGTGTACAAAAACGCTACTGATTTTTGAGCATTGATCTTATAGCCTGCAACATTACTTAACTCCTTTATAAGTTCTAGAAGCTTTGTAGTAGCTTTCTCCAGGCTTTCTATGTGTAGGATCATGTTGTCTGCAAACAATGAAATTTTTACTTCTTTTCCAATCAGGATGCCTTTTATATCCTTTTCTTGACTCAGTGCTCGAGCACATACTTCTAAGAAAATGTTAAACAGGAGTGGTGATAGTAAGCATCCTTGTCCTGTTCCCGATCTCAGAGAGAAGGCTTTTAGGATTTCACTTTTGAAGATGATGTTAGCTATGGGTTTTTAATATATACCCTTTATCATATTCAGAAAATTTCCTTCTATTCCTATATTTTGCAGCGTTTTTATAAGGAAAGAGTGCTGTATTTTTTTGAATGCTTTTTCTGCACCTATAGAGATGATCATGTGATTTTATTCTTTCAGTTTGTTTATGTGGTGCATTACATTGATTTATTTTCTTATATTGAACCATCCTTGCATACCCGGGATGAAACCCACTAGGTCATGGTGTATAATCCTTGTGAAATTTTGTTGAATGCAATTAGCAAGTATTTTGTTGAGGATTTCAGCATCAAAATTCATTAGAGAAATTGGTCTGTAATTTTCCTTTCTAGTGGTATCTTTGTTTGGTTTTGGTATTAGGGTAATGTTGGCATTGTAGAATGAGTTAGGCAATATTCCTTCTAATTCTATTTTTCGGAAGAGTTTAAGTAGAATTGGCATTAGCTCTTTCTGCAATGTTTGGTAGAATTCTGCTGGGAAGCCATCTGGTCCTGGGCTCTTCTGAGTTGGGTGGTATTTGATGACTGAGTCTTTCTCTTTACCTGTAATTGGACTGTTAGGTTCATCAATTTCTTCTTTCATCAATGTAGGATGTTTGTTAGGTTCTAGACACTTGTTCATTTCCTCTAAATTATCATTCTTGTTAGCATATATTTTTTCAAAGTATCCTCTTATGATATGCTTTATTTCTGTGGGGTCAGTAGTGATATCCCCTTGCTCGTTAATTATTTTGTGTACTTGCGTCTGTTCTCTCTTTTTCTTTGTTAGTCTGGATAAGGGTTTCTCAATTTTATTGATACTCTCAAAGAACCAGCTTTTGGTATTGTTTATTTTTTCTAGTGCTTTCTTATTCTCTATTTCATTTAGTTCTGCTTTAATCTTTGTTATTTCCTTCTTTCTACTTCCTTTAGGTTTAGTTTGTTGTTGTTTTCCAATTCCTCCTAGTGTGCAGTTAGGTCTTCAATTTTAGATCTTTCTTCTTTTTTAATATATGTATTTATGGCTATGAACTTCCTCTCAGGACAGCTTTGGCTGCATCCCATAGGTTTTGATATGTTGTGCTGTCATTTTCATTAGTTTCAAGGTAGTTACTGATTTCTTTTGAGATTTTTCTCCTTGGCCCACTGCTTGTCTAAGAGTGTGTAATTTAAATTCTATATCCTTGTGCCTAAACTGTTTCTCTGGCCCTTAGTGATTTCCAATTTCATTCCGTTGTGGTCAGAGAAATTACTTTGTATAATCTCAATCTTTCTGAATTCATTGAGAGTTTTTCTGTGGCCTAGCATGTGGTCTATCTTGGAGTATGATCCATGTGCACTGGAGAAGAATGTAAATCCCGCTGTATTTGGGTGTAGTGTTCTGTATATGTCTATTAAGTCCAGGTCCTCTAATGTATTGTTGAGAGTCTTTGTTTCTTTGTTGATTCTCTTTCTAGATGTTCTGTCTAACGATGATAATGGTGTATTAAAGTCCACTGCTATAATTGTAGAGACATTTATTTTTCCAATTAGCTTTTCCAGATTTTGCCTCATGAATTTTGAGGCACCCTGATTAGGTGCGTAAATGTATATGATTGTTCTCTCTTCTTGAGAGATTACCCCTTTTACTAATATATAGTGTCCATCTTTGTCTCTTACAATAGTTTTGCATTTAAAGTCTATTTTGTCTGATATTAGAAAAGCTACTGCTGCCCTTTTTTGGCTATTGTTAGTTTGTAAAACTGTTTTCCAGACATTTACTTTCAGCCTCCTTGAATCCCTGGCTCAAAGGTGGGATTCTTGTAGACAGCATTTAGATGATCATATTTCTGTATCCATTCTTCCAATCTTTGTCTCTTGAGTGGTGAATTTAATCCATTAACATTCAATGTTATTACTCGCAATGAATTTCTTACATCAGCCATATTTCCTTTGGATTACTGTATTAATCATAATGGATTAGGACATATAGGTTGTTTTGTTTCTGTTTTTGTCTTGTTATTTGTTTTTAAACTCTCCTAACTCTTGATTTTTCCTTTCAACATGTAGAACTTCCTTTAGTATTTCTTGAAGTGCCCATTTCTTATTGGCTTACTGTTTTAATTTCTGTTTATCTGTGGATATTTTGAGCTCTCCATAATTTTTGAATGCCAGTTTTGCTGGATACAGAATTTGTGGCTGGAAGTTTTTTCTTTTAATACTTTGACTATGTCATACCACTGTCTTCTTTCCTCCATGGTTTCAGATGAGAAATCAGCACTTAATCTTGTTGTGCTTCCCTTTTATGTGATGGTTCTCTTTTCTCTTCCTGCCTTGAGTATTTTCTAACTGTCTTGAGCATTGGGCATTTTAACAAGTATATGTCTTGTAGTGGACTGTTGGGATTTATACTGTTTGGGATGCACATATCTTCCTGGACCTGCACATCCATCTCTCTCAATAAGGTTGGGAAGTTTTCAGCCATTATTTCCTTCAAAACTCCTTCTGTTCCCTTTCCCTTCTCTTCTCCTTCTGGGATGCCCATAATGCATATGTTTGTGTGTTTTGTGTTGTCAGTTAAATCCCTGAGTCCCTGATGGATTTTTTCTATTTTTTTGTCTATCTGTTCTACTATCTGTTTGTTTTCAGCTGTATTGTCTTCCGCATCACTAATTCTTTCTTCTGCCTGTAAAAATCTGCTGTTATGTGAATCCAGCATCTTTTTGATTTCTTGGATTGTGCCATTGATCACCATCATATCTGTTATCTTTTTGTGTATGTTTACAATTTCTTTAGTATGTTCTCCCAGTGTTTTCATTATATCCTGAATCTTTTCCTTCACTTCATTAAGTTGGTTCATGATATTTGTTTGGGAATTTTGATCAGTTGTTCGATATTCTGCATATATTCCTGGTTTTTAGTTTGTTCATTGGAGTGGTCCATGTCTTCCTCTTTCTCTGTGTGGTTGGTAATTTTTTGTTGCCCTCTAGTCGTCATTTTATCTTATTGGGTTTATTCAGTTGATGAGCTTCTCTCTTTCTCTCAATTTTATTTAGTTGGTGGCTCTGTGTGTGTGTTAAGTGTTCTCTTTGATACTTTTTCTTCTTATTTTGTTCCCTTGCTTCTTTCTATGTTACCTTGAAGGCAAAAAATTAGTGCCAGAGTAATCAAAAGATATGAGAAAGGAAGAAGGATAATAGTAATATTGATAAAAGTTAGAAAAGGGACCAAATAGGACTTAGTGAAATGAATATTTAACTTGTGTAGGCAGTGTAGAGTAATAGGAAAAAAAGTGGAGTACCTACAATGGACTGGGAAACCAAATAGATTAATATACATATGTAATGATTTAGAAGGCTAGAAAGATGAGGATGGAGAGAAAGAGTAAAGAAAGTTCTAAAAGGAAAAAGCTAATATAATTTATTCTTATAAAATAAGAAGAAAACAGAATATATAGAATTGAAATGGGCCTTATGTTGCTCATTCTGGTGATGTTATTTCTGTAGCCAATGCTGTAATGTGAATTTTGACACTTCCTTCCTGAAACCAAGAGGTTTCATCTTGGCATTGCCCTTTCTTTAGCTGGCCCAAGACTGGAGAAGGTGAATGTAGAAGTGGAAGCAGGAGACCTGAGACCCAGGAAGGGTACAGTAAGAGCAGCCTCATCAGAGGGTCAATGCTTGAGTCCAAGGGAAGGAGGGAAGTGCCAAAGGAGCAGGAGCAGTAAGTCTCCTCTCTGTGCCCTGACACCTCTGCTGCACCAAACCCCAGGTCTCATGCTTTTACCAGCACCTGTCCACCTGGCCAACACTGCCTGTGGCAGGTACATCATACTGGGGCATCTGTGACTTTAGACTAGTCCCCAAACCATGTGACACCCCTGCCTGACTTCCTGTCTTGCAGGCCTTGCTGGCCAAGAGCATTTCCCCTTCTGGCTTACCAGTACTCATTCCCATCTAGTCTGGAGACACCCACAGTTTACAGGTGAATTCACTGGGCAGCAGCATCACAATGACATTTGGGAACAGGGCAGTTCTCCAACCCTGTGTCTCTAGCTGTTTGAGTTTGCTAAGTGCTGCCAATGCAAAACACCAGAAATAGGTTGGCTGTTATTGATATTTATTAGGGTTAAAGCTTACAGTTCTGACTTCCTGCTGCCTAATCCCCAGTGAAGACCCGCTAGAGTTATTCACATCATTAACTGAGACTATGAGAGGTGAGCAGGGCTTTCTCCCTTTCTTCTTTGCAGATCCAGAACATATGATGATGGTTTTCATTGGGGTTCTGAGAGTTAGGTTCCAAAACAGGACATTGCCTCTCTGGCTTGGGGGAACTGCAGTGAACACGTTTTACATTCCAGCTTCTTCATATGTTCATCAGCTTCTTCCCATCAAACCACTCCATTCGCTTCTCGGATTGAAGAAGTGTGCATCATTTTCAGCATTGTTAAAAATGTGTTGAAAATTTAATATTTAATTAGTCTGAGAAATATCTGACATCTGCACCATCTGAGGTTTACTGCAAAAATTACTCTGTCTCACAACCTCACTCTATTCTTGTCAGCCCTAGGTCCCAGGACTTTCTGGATTCCTGTACTATTTATTAGGGTCACTGGTTTAATGTTGCTCATTCTGGTGATGTTATTGCTGTAGCCAGTGCTGTAATGTGAATTTTGACATTTCCTTCCTGACACCAACAGGTTTCATCTTTGCATTGCTCTCTCTTTAGATGTCCCAGGATTGAGAAGGTGAATGTAGAACTGGAAGCATGAGACCTGAGTCTATGCCTGAGACCCAGGGGTCATACAATAAGAGCAGCCTCCTCAGAGGGTCAACGAATGAGGCAAAGGGAAGGAGGGAAGGACAAAATGAACAGGAGCAGGAAAGACTCCTCTTTGTGCCCTGGCTCCTCTGCTGCATCAGAACCCAGGTCCCATGCTTTTATCTGCCCCTGCACACCTGGCCAACCCCTACCTGAGGTAGAAACATCATACTGGGGCATATGTGACTTTAGACTAGTCCCCAAACCATGTGACTCCTCTGCCTGACACCCTGTCTTGCAGGCCTTGCTAGCCAAGGGCACTTCCTCCTCTGTCTTAACAGTACTCATTCCTGCCAGTCTGGAGTCAACCACAGTTTACAGGTTAATTCACTGGGAAACAGTGCCACACTTCCACATGGGAACAGGGCAGCTCTCCAAACCTGTGTTCCTACCTGTATGAGTTTGCCAAGCACTACACATACAAAATATCAGAAATAAGTTGGCTTTTGTTGAAACTTCTTAGGGTTAAAGCTTACCATTCTGAGGCTGAGAAAATGTCCAAATCAAGGCATCATCAAAAATGCTGTCTTAACAAGGCTCAGCTGCTGCTATACTCCTGCCACGTTAAAATGTTGGGCCTGCCTGTCTCTCTCTGCCTTCTGATCCAAATTCATTTTCTCCATGAGCTCAGCAGCAGGCCATCAGACACAATTGCTCACAACTCTCCCTTCTCCTCTGGCCTTGAGATATTCAGCTTCAAGCTGCTCCATGACTCCAGCCTCTGGCCTCTCCCTCAGCCTCTCAGGGTTTCTGTGTCTCTCCACAGCTGTAGGAGTTCCTCTTCTGCATGGCAGGTTAAACATGGCAGCACTCTTTCTCTGTGTGTTACATGTATGGAGGACTTCAGCACAATGATTGGGGTCCATCCTGGTGCCTGAAATCTAATCAGAGGCCCTTAACTAAACTAAAGCAATCTAACCAAAAGTGACATAATCAAAAGGTCCTTTATTTGAATCTAACCAAAATGTCCTACATACAAAAGGCTTACACACAAAGAAATGGGATAGTAAGAACATACATTTCTGGGGTTCACACAAGCTTCAAATTAGGGCATTAACCCAGGACACAGGGGTAATGAGGGATCTCCTAAGTTTGGAGAAATGGGAAATCATGAAGCAGTGGCTCAACATTGGGGGTGGCCATCATTGAAGAAAAAGGGGGGCTTGCCACCATTGCACTGGTCCTTAGAATGGTCCCAAGAAGAATTCAATATACTGTGCTTTCTCCACCAAATCTTAGCTCCAAAATCAGGTGTGTACTTCAGAGATGTGTGCCATTATTCCCAACTTCAGAGCCAGAGCAAACAGATTTTACCTGGGTGGTGGAGGGGGTGTCAGGAAGCAGGCTGTAAATCTGAAAGTCCCTAATTTCTTCTCCAAAGAACTGATTACATTTACAACAGAATGGAGAAATTCAACCCTAAGGATGCTCTCAAATAGTGGAGATCTTAGAGGGCCTGAGATTTAATACATCTCAATCCTTCAGGAAGAAGTGAAATAAATACTTTTACAGATGAGTGAGAACTAATAAAGTTTGCTAGCAGCAACACACTTTAAAAGAAATGTAAAAGAATATACTTCTGACAGAGAGAAAATAATCTCAGAAGGTTCAAGATTCAGGATGGATTGAAGAACAATATCTATTAATTAAATTCATATATCTAAATTACTATTGGGTGGGTAAAGTAATAATGATATCCGTGGCCTGGGGCATCAATAAAGTGTTAAAATACATGATAAAATAATATATAGCATAAGATAGGTAAATGGATATGTAGCAGTTTGATATCATTATGAATTCCAAAAATAGATATTGGATTATGCTTATAAACTGGTCTGTTAATCCTGGCATGATGAAGCTATGATAAAGCCATTGACTGGGCCATAGTCACTAGGGTGTTGAACCCAGCCCCTTGTGGGTGGGGTCTCAAACATAAAAAGATATGGCAAAGGACAGAGCTCATGTAGATTTTGATGTTGGAGTTCTGATGAGCAATGACCGAAAGTCCTGGGGAAATAAGACAAGCAATATACCCAACAGTTCACAGCTGGCCCTGTGGAGAGAGGCAAAGCTTAGAGAGACTCATAGTCTGCAGCTGTCCTTGTGGAGGAAACAGAGGTGCTGAGCCCAGAGAGAAATGCAGCCCTGGGATGAGAGGAACCCAAGAAGCCTGAACCCTGGTAAATTTAGGCAGCTGTCTTTCTCCAAGACTGGGTAACAGACTTTGATGAAGGGAGAAACTTATGATTTATGGCCTAGTAACTGTAAGATTCTACCCCAAATAAATACCCCTTATAAAGACCAACAGATTTCTGGTATTATGCATCAGCACCACTTTGGCTGAATAATACAGGGTATAAAATGTTTTAAAATATTTTATTTGGCAAGTCAATAACAAATAATAAGTGCAGATTTGGAAAGGCATGCAAAAGTGTTATAATTTCCCTAGTAAACTTTAAAGAATATTAAATAGTGCATCTCTTCCAAATAAATAGAAGGAAAAAAATTGAACAAAAATAGTGAGTCCAAACCAAAGAGTTCAGGATTTCCTGGGTTCCCAGTTTGGCCTTTGTTCTGTGGGAACCTTACTTGTGTATCTTTGGAAGCTGCATCTTTCTTATCCTTCAGAAGCCTGAACATTCCAGGGTTGATTTATGGGGTGTTGTTTTGTCCCCATCATAAATCAAATGCAGTATCACTTCCCCAATGCCTAGTTATGAAGTCACGAAACTGGATGTGATGCTCATTTGAAGCAAGAAGAACCATGAATGATAGAACAAATAAAAAGGGCATATTGATGCATTTCCCAAATTGGACACTTAGATGATTGATATTGGATCTTTCTTCTTTTCTAGTGAATGCATTCAATGCTATAAATTTCTATCTAAGCACTGCTTTTGCTGCACCCCACAAACTATAAAGAAGCATAGGACATTAAGAAGCAGAAAGAACCACATATAAAAGGCTTGTGAGTGAAGCTATATCCACTTCCACAACAGTACAGACTTAAGATGGAGGCAGAGAATATAAGAAAGTTGGCAAAATATATTCTCTGACCACAATCAATGTTTCCTCAAAATAACACTTCTATGAATGTAACTTCACTTTGAAGGAATTTGCATCATGCTTACCTAAGCATGAGGGAATCTATGTAAGGAAAAAAGAATGAAGACAATGAGTTTTGCCCCACATGGTAATCCTCCCCTTTAAATGTAATGAGTGTGAAGTTTTCTTTTAAATTCAACTTCATGAGATACCTGAGAATTAATCTTTCAGAGAAAACATTTGGGATTTCATGAATTTGGGAAAGCTAGAGTCCCATCAAAAAAGATGCAGAAGTAAAACCCTGTGTATGTAAGGAATATTGGAAATCCATCAGCCAGGCATTAAACCCATTGAGCATGAAATATTCATACATTAGTTAGTATTGTAATGAACATGGGCATGCTTCCATCTGAAACAAAACCACATGGAATATTAAAAAATTCAAACTAGAGAGAAACCATATGAGTGTCCTGAATGTAGTCTGCTCTTTACAGTCATTTTTTACTCCTAATTTTAAAAGCTATCCAGGGGAACAAGCATAGAAATGTCATACATCTGGGGAAGTTTCAACTGACAAAATCCTCTTTATTCATCAGAAAATTCTTACTGAAGAGAAATCATATATATGTGTGAAAGATTTATTTCAAATGTCAAATCTCAGATACAAGAGATTTCCTCCTGCAAAGAAACCGTATACATCTAGGCATGTAAAAAAACCTTTAGGTACAAATCATATCTCACAGAACATGAAAAAACGCATAATGGACAGTAACAAAATGAATGTAAAGAATACAGAAAAGCCTTCAGCTAAAAGCAATAATTCAGTAAACATCAGAGCATTCATTCTGGAGAAAAACCATATATATGCAATGAATGGAAAAGCCTTCAACCAGAAGGAAAACCTCATTAACTGAGTATACATACAGGGGAGAAAACCTATGAATGTGATGGACGTGGGAAAGATTTTGTTCAGAAATGAAGGCCCATTATGCACCAGAGAAGACAAACTGGAGAGAAACCATATATATGTAGGATGTAGGAAAGCCTTCAGTAGCAAATCAAATCTCACTGACCATGAGAAAATTCATAGTGGAGGGAAACCCTATATATGTAAGGAATGTGGAATAGCCTTCACCAGAGGCCATCTCATTAAACATTACAACATTCATACTGGAGAGAAACTCCGTGAATGTAATGAATGTGATTCTCCAAAGTATCTCCAGTTTCAGTCTGTGAAATTTGTTGCCAATCTTTTAAGGAAGCGACTGTGACTGTGCAATTCATGACGTCTTTCTCCTCTTGGAAAAGTGCACTTGCAGTTTGTTCTGAGATCTGCTCCTCCCACATGTTCTTCCACACTCATCAGTGTTCAATATGTTACCACTAATTTATGCACCAGAACTCCAGATTTCTCTTAGTTTATGTAAATATGGGCTTTCCATGTATATCAAATTATCCTGGTTGTTTTCACTAGTTTTTCAATCCATTACATTCTGGGTAAATATTTTTAAAATTATCATTTTAAAAATAATGCTGCCCATTATTGTATCATTTTCTTATAAGGCACCCCAACCATTTATATTTTTTCAGTTTCTCCCCTGATTTGGATGTGGATTCAAGTTTAGCAGCCATTGAACTACAGTAGCCTGGTGTTGGAAAAGATGCTGAGAACCAGAGCATAAACGGTTAAGCATTTATAAAGCATGCTTGCTGGCAGAGAAACATTAGTAAATGTCTTCAAGGACACTGCATACTGCAAACATCAGTAGGAGGAGGCAGGGCAGAATGGACACAATACCAAGATGTTATTGCCTGAATTCCCAAGAAAGATTTTCTGGGAACACAGAAACAGGGACTACTCTCATGTACCAAGCTGAGAAACTAGTGAAGGATGCCCTACTTTTGTTATCAGCTTTGTAGTATAAAAAGCAGCTTCAGCCTAAATAAACTTTCCTGCATTCCACCTAGAGTGTGGTCCCCTGGTCCTAAACTTTCCCCAAGCTTTCCTGATCCCAAACTTTCTTTGGACATTGAATTACAACAGATGATGTCCAACTTGGGGCACGGCTTTTCTTGTCTCTGGATCAGTGTCATGGAAACAAGGACTTCTGGGTTGAATGGTCCTTGCATTCTGTTGGTGAGTCGAATAATCTTGATCATCAGGGTAATGGGTAATTAGTTGACTCAATTAGAGGAATATTCTCAAGTTTTTAACACCCTGTTAAATAATACAGGGGTATCTGCTACTACCCTAGAGTTACTAAAACTCTTTTCTGTTGTACAGAAACATTGTTTTGTATGGTTTCTGTATAGTCTTATTTCTGTTGCTCTTGATCCATTACAATGAGAAGAAAATGAAGATATTAAAATGAATTCTGCTATTGCTAAAACTATAGCAGAACAAGCTAATGATGATTTTTATGAAAATATATAAGAAAATATTAATGAACAGGCTAAAACAGATAAACTCATGTCTAATAAAAAGAAAAAAAAGATAAAGGGAGTTTATGGAACTTTTAGAGTGGTTGTTAAGCCAAAGATGATTTATTGTCTTTTAAACCAGTGTCTGTGCCTCCTAAGGTATCTACTGATCCATTTTTTACAACATTTGATGATGCTTCAAAAGTTTCTGTTTTTGTGCCAGCACCATCCTCTTCAGTTATGAAAAGTATAGCACAGGGAATGAGAGAAGGAAATTCAGATGCTATGCAATTTATTTTTTTTACTTTTCCAGTAACAATAACTCAAATTCCAGTAGATGTTAACAATTCCCAAGGGGGTGTACAATATGAGCCTGCTCCTATTCCTTTTAAAACTATCAAAGAATTAAAACAAGCATGCACACAATATGGTGTAAATTCTCCTTATACTCAAGAATTGGTGCAAGGAATGGCACAAGCAAACAGATTAATACCCTGGGATTGTGATTTGTTAGCTCAAGCTGTTTTTAATTGAGCAGAATTTTTACAATTTAAAACTTGGTGGGCTGATGAAGCTAATATTGTAGCATGATGAAATCAACAGCAAAATCCACCCGTACCTATTACTGCTGAACAAATATTAGGAGCAAGTCAATGGGTTGGGATTCCTCACCAAGCTCAATATGATGATATTGCCATTGTCCAAATGTGATTGTGCTGCCTAGTTGCCTGGTGATGAATCTCCACTCCTGGACAGTCTGTACAATCATTTTCAAAATTGTTCAAGGAAATACTGAACCCTATGCTGAATTTGTAGCAAGGCTGGCAAACTTAGTCAACAAGACAGTAACTTAATCTGATCTTAAAGAAATGCTTATTCTAATACTGGCTTTTGACCATGCTAACAGTGAGTGTAAAAAGGCTTTATGTCTGATAAATGCAAATGGAAGTACTTTACAGGATTATATAAAAATATGCCAAAACATTGGGCCTAATACCTATAACATGAACCTTCTTGCAGCTGCTCTAAAGGGACATAGTCCTATCATTAATAATTTAAATTGCTTTAAATGTGGGAAACCAGGTCATATGTAAAAAAGATTGTCAAGCCAAAATTAGTGTAAGAGCTCCATCTAGTAACAATAATAAATCAATACCAACTCGTGTGTGTCTGAAATGCTGAAAAAGGATACACTGGTCCAAGGAATGCCATTCTAAATATCATAAAAATGGCAGTCTCATTAATAAGTTGGGAAACTTCCAAGTGGGCCTTGCTCAAGGCCCTCAGACAAACAATATGAGCACATTTCCAGACCTAGCTCAAATCTACCCGGACAGTAACAGAGCAGTTCACTCTGGCATGTAACAGAACTTAAGGCAGTTACCAAAAGCAGTATAGCTGTCAATCCTCCCTCAGCTGAAACTAAGTTTATTACTCCTTCACTGAGTATACCAAAAATAAGTACAGGAATTAAAGGGCCTATCCCGTAAATCTGAACTTTGAAACTAAGTGTACTCCTGAAAAGTAGTAATCCAAAAAATACATGTTAAATATCTGTATAAACTGCTATGTTAGAGCTAAACTGTATTTATGCTGTTTAAGTTGTACTGGCTGGTGACTGATTATGAACAAAGGTCTTTCAAAGAACAAGCTTATATATTACATGTAACACAGATTCCAGAAAAAAAATCTTAAAAACAGTAAAATCAAAGATGTGAAATGTTGGAGGACTTGAAGACAGCCATACCAAAGGAGTGAAAATTATGTGTCAAATTAGTAAGCTTTATGTTTCTGTTAGTGTGTCATAACTCTTTTTGTATTTGTCTGTTTGTTCACTATCAGTGTATATTTTGATACCTCCGGATGGTAATATTAAATTGATAAATGAAAATTATTGTAAGATATCTATTCAAATGGCAAAAAATTAAATAAGCACTTATATTAATAAATAAATATGGATATTAGTTTAAAAAAATAAAAATATTTATATTCAAATTAAATCATTATTCTAACAAGTTTGTTTAATATTGATGATAATTATATGTTGTCGGAAGTTTGCTTGGAAATAGTTTCCAAAATCATTGTGGGAACTTAATTATAGAAGGCATGTAGAATGTGCTTTTATTATTAAAGAATAGAAAGCAATTTTACCCTAAGATAAAATAACTAGTTATTAAAACAAAGTAAAATGTGGTACAAAAACTGAATGAATACAAAAAGTGCAAAAGGCTTGTGGAAAAGAATATTTGTGGTCAAAGATCAGTAAAATTTAAGGAGACTATCTATAAAAGTTTTAAAGCTTTAATGTCAAACAATATAAAAATATAAAGTTAAAGTTTTATTCTTTCTCAAAGTTTCTCAAGTCAGTAGTCTCTTTTAGTAAAAGTTTATTCATTGGATGTCTGTTATATAATCTACTATAGTTATGAATTATGTATAATATATTTAAATACTAATCAAAACTTCAGTCCAATCCATTGCATATATAAATAATTTAATAACTTGTATATTACACATAAATGTGTTTTATTAAATGTATATGTAAATCTCTTGTTTTGAGTTTTGACAGTCCTGAAACCAAAAGTATTAAAAAAAAAAAAAAAACTTTAGTAAGTATTGCTCAAGCCTAAAAAATAAAGCATCATACAGAAAACCGTTAATCAACAAACTAATGCCTTGCTAATTAACACTTTTCATATTTCAGGAAGCATATTGGAAGTTAAAATAGTAAGCACATCAAGGATGTTTTGTAACACATTAAAAAAGATAAAGTGCATTTCAATGGGTGTTGTATTCCTCCCTGGGGGAGCTGGGCACTCTCCCAGGGATTAATGCATAAACCTTAAAATGTACTGCCCAGGGAGAGTTGTGTTCCTTCCTGAGGAGACTGGCCCCTTCCTTGGGAATTAGCAAAATACTCACAAGCTGACATCTATACTATCAAATTCATTAATCCTAAACACAGTCAACCAAAACTCTCATATCAGTTGCTACTTCAACACTTCAACACTTCCCAGCTAAAACCTAAATATTGGTCTATTTATCTGTCATTTTGTAACTTTGTTCAAAATTGACTTAATTTTTTAATTAGTTATGTTATTTGTTTCTTACACAAATTGTCAATATAAGCTTATTAAACTAAATATATATTAACAATTATATTTTATCTATCCAGAACTCTAGCCAAAAATAAGCAAAGTATATCAGTGTATCCTGATTTAGTAAGCATGTGAATGTATGTAAACTTATCATAAAAAATTAACAGTTAAACCTCTATTTATAAAAGCTACCAAAACAAAAAAGGGGGAAATGGTGAGGTGCAAGAACAATTATATCAAGCATTATTTACAATACATTTTTTAAGCCAAAGGTCATAATCATATACATCAGCAACAGAGCATTTCTGGCAAACATCAGGCAAAAATACAGAAACAATTATTGGATGACTAGTTTATTGAAAGCATAAAGATAATAATCAATGGGAAACGGCAAAAGTTAAGATATAGGGTCGAGGTTTTTCTCTTATCATTACAGATAAAAGAGACCAGCTTTGGGTCCCATCCAGACATGTGAAACCTAGACATAAACAAGCCAAAAAAGCTGACAAAAGAAGCAGAAAAGATGGTAACTTCTATACGTCAGAAAGTCACTCTAACACAATTATTCTTTGCTATGCTTACCTTGACAACCACAGCAGTAAGTAGTGCACCTTCACATAATTATACATATTGAGCTTATATTACTAATTCACCTCTTTTAGAATTGTTGACTTGGGGGGGACAAATCCTACCCTGTTTAAATTAATCAGTCTTTTCATTTTCTGGGGGCCATTGATACTTGCCTTCCTCTAAAGCCTGATGAGGAAGGGAGATTTATTGAAATTTTAACCTTGTCTTTTCTTGAATGACCTAACTGCATAGGATTCACTGGTCCATGTATACAGCCCCCAAATCATAGTACAAATTAATAAATGGCATACATGCCATGTTGCATGTGAGGTTATGTTCTTTGATAATTCTTGTAGAATTGAAAATAATCAGGCCCTTATAGGGATACTGAAACCTAATGTAAACACAAGCATAAATTGATAAATTAGTAATTTGACAAAAACAACTACTGAAAGCTATCATTATTTTTAGAATTTTGGGGGCATCATAAGTATAAATATGTCACTAAATTGGACTCATCAGGGAAGATTTATCCCACAACTATGGGACACTAAACTTAACAAAACTAAAAATTACTTGTGGAAATTATTTTGGGGAACTAGTCTAATTTTTGAATGACAAGGCAGTAAAACTAATATTTCCAGTTTAAAAAGAAAATCCACTTAATTACTTAAGGTATGTGTACGGGATCCCATTGTTTTTATAGTAGGAACAATGAGCATTAATCAGACATGGTTTATCTGCAGTAATTGCTTCCTTTACACTTGTGTATCAAAGTCTGTTTTACAAGAGAGTTCTACTGCAGTTCAAAAAGGAGGACGGTGTCGTGGAATATGGCTTCTGGTTTGCATGAATCACTGCTGGCAGTCTTCCCCTGAGAACCAAATCCTTTGGCACTTTCTAAATCATTATTTGAAAAGAAACAAACATTTAATTGGATTGGTTATAGCTGCTGTATTAGGGCTTATAGGTATTATTACAGCTGCTGCTGTGACAGGAACTGCCCTACATGAGAATATCCAAACATGACAATATGTTAGATATTGGCATCATAATGCTAGTGTGTTATGGCATAATCAGGCATATATTGATGAGCATATTAACAATAGGTATAATTACTTAGAGATGGCCTTTACATAAATGGGAGATCAGGTATATAATCTAAATTTAAAACAAGGTTTGAAGTGTGATTGGAATGAACGTGCTTTTTGCATCAGTCCTCTCACATACAATGATTCCCATTATGATTGAGGAAAAATTAAAAATCATTTATAGGTCATCACACAAATTTATCTATAGAAATTACAGATTTGCAAAAGAAGATTTTGAGCATGTCTCAGAATCAACTTACTACGCTTCCAGGTAGTGAATTTTAACAGTGACAGAGCAATTAAATAAAATAAACCCCCTACATTGGTGGAAATCAACCTCTGTACTTGCTAACTTTGGTGTGGTGATCATTGGTGCCCTGCCTACCTGGCCAACCCCTTCCTGAAGCAGGTACATCATACTGGTGCATCTGTGACTTTAGACTAGTCCCCAAACCATGTGATTCCCCTGCCTGAATCCCTGTCTGATAGGTCTTGCTGGACAAGAGCACTTCTCCCCCATCTTAACAGTACTCATTCCCACCTAGTCTTGGGATACCCACACTTTACAGGTGAATTCACTGGGCAGCAGCATCACACTCCCATTTGGGAACAGAGCAACTCTCCAACCCTGTGTCCCTAGCTGCTTGAGTTGGCCAAGAACTGCCAATACAAAATACCAGAATTGGGTTGGCATTTATTGGAATTTATTAGGGTTAAACCTTACAGTTCTGAGGCTGTGATAATGTCCAAATCATGTCATCATCAAAATACTGTCTTAAGAAGGGTCATCTGCTGCTGGACTCCTGCCAAGGCAAAAGGTTGGTCCTACCTGTCTCTCTCTGCCTTCTCCTCCAAACTACTTTCTCCCTGGCTCAGCAGTGGGCCTTAAAACACAATTGCTCACATTTCTCCCTTCTCCTCTGGCCTGGATGTCTTTGGCTTCAAGCTGCTCCATAACTCTAGCCTCTGGCCTCTCCCTCACCCTCTCAGGGTTTCTGTGTCTTTCCACAACTATAGGAGATCCTGGAGCCCTCTCCCACATGGCAGGGTAAACATGGAAGCACTCTTTCTCTGTGTGTTTCATGCATGTAGGATTTCAGCACAATGACTGGGGTCCATCCTGGTGCCTGAAATCTAATCAGAGGCCCTTAACCAAACTAAAGCAATCTAACAAAAAGAGACCTAATTGAAATGTGCCTTATCTGAATCTAACCAATGTCCTACATAAAAAAAGGCTTACACACACAGCAATGGGTTAGTTGGAACATACTTTTCTGCAGTCCACACAATACTCAAATGAGGGCCTTAACTCAGGGCACAGGGATCAGGGGTAGTCTCCTAAGTCTGGGAGAAATGGTAACTCATGAAGCAGTGGCTATACTTTGGGTGTGGCCATCATTGAGCAAAATGGGGTACTGACCACCATTGCATTAGTCCCTAGAATGGTCCAAGAAGAACTCAATATACTGTGCTTTCTCCACCATACATTAGCTCCAAAATCAGGTGTGTAACTCAGACATGTGTACCATTATTCCCTTCCTCAGAGCCAGGGCACACAGATTTTGCCAGGGGGATGTGGGGCAGGAAGTAGGCTGTAAAACTGAAAGCCCCTAATTTTTTCTCCAAAGAACTGATTACATTTACAACAGAATGGAGAAATTGAACCCTAAGCATGCTCTCAAAAGAAGTGGAGATCCTAGAGGGCCTGAGATATAATTCATCTCAATCCTTCAGGAAGAAGTGAAATAAATATTTTTACAGGTGAGTAACAAAAACATTTTAAAAGAAATGTAAAAGAATATTCTGGCAGAAAGAAAATAATCTCAGAAGCTTCAAGATTCAGGATGGATTGAAGAACAATATGTTAATTAAATTAATATATCTAAATGACTATTGAATGGATAAATTAAAAATGATATCCATGGCCTAGGACATCAATGAAGTGTTAAAATACACCATAAAATAATATATAGCATAAGATGGGTAAATGGATATGTAGCAGTTTGATATCATTATGAATTCAAAAATAGATATTGGAGTATGCTTGTAAAGTGGCCTGTTAATCCAGGCATGATTAAGTTATGATAATGGCATTGACTGGGCCACAGTGGGTAGGGCCTTGAACCCTTTGTTGGTGGGGTCTCAAACATAAAAATACATGGCAAAGGACATAGATGGAGTAGTTTTTTATGTTGATTTCTGATGAGCAAGGACAGAGGGCCCCAGGGAAAAGAGACCAGCCATTCACCTGACAGTTCACTGCTGTCCTTGTGGAGAGAATCAAAGCTTAGAGAGCCCCATAGTCTACAGATGACCTTGGGGAGGAAACAGAGGAGGTGAGCCCAGAGAGAAACACAGCTCTGGGAAGAGAGGAGCCCAAGAAACCTGAACCCTGGGAAGTGTCGGCAGCTCTCTTGCTCCATGTCAGGGTAACAGACTTTGGTGAAGGAAGAAACTTAAGCATTATGGCCTGGTAACTCTAAGCTTCTACCCCAATAATACTCTTTATAAATATCAACAGATTTCTGGTATTTTGCGTCAGCACCCCTTTGACTACTAATACAGGATATAAAATGTTTTAAGATACATTATTTGGCAAGTCAATAACAAATAATAAGTGTAGATTTGGAAAGGCAAGCAAAAGTGTTATAATTTCCCTGGTAAACTTTATAGAATATTAAATAGTGCATCACATTGAAGTAAATAGAAAAAAGTTTTCAACAAAAATAGTCAGTCCAAAACAAAGTATTCAGGATTTCCTGGGTTGCCATTTTGGCCTTTGTTCTGGGGCCACCTTACTCATGCATCTTTAGAAGCTGCACATTTCTTATCCTTCAGAAGCCTGAAGGTGCCAGGGTTGATTTATGGGGTGTTGTATTGTCCCCATCATAAATCAAGTGCTGTATCACTTCCCCATTTCCTAGTTATGAAATCACCAAACTGGATATGATGCTCATTTGAAGCAAGAAGAGTCATGAACGATAGAACAAATAAAAAGGAGATTTTGAAGCAGAATGCTTCATGCAAATAATGACTCCCAGGAGAAAATTTCAATGAAACCTTTATTACCTGCCAGGGCACACTCCCTAGTGAGAGTTGCACCTAATGTCCGGTGACTGCAGTTTTTATAGAACTCCTTCCCGTGTATCCAATTCTTTTTGGCATATGTCAAAAGCAGGATTGTTTCAATCATTATACATATTAAATCAGAAAACATTACATTATTATATTGCATTATACATATGCAACTGAAAACAGGATTGTTTTAATCATACATATTTCTATAGCAAAGCAAGCAAGGAATGTTCCAAAAGCTGATATTTGCTGTTAGCATTTCAGCAGGGAGGGGGAGTGGTTGATCTTTGGGTCATGATGTATTGATACTTTTCAGACCTGTATGGATACCCTGTTTCAACCTGCAATTGTTAGAGGATTTTGCTACTGGGAATTTCCTGGTACTGTTTTACCTCCTTCTCCTTCCCTACTCCTGTAGTAGCATTTGTCAAACCATTGACTCTGCATCAGTTGCCAAGGGATTGTAATGAGTATGTAATATCATTACCTTCATTGCCTGTATTCTTTTTCATATGTAGGAAGTGAAGCAGTTAATGAAAATAGGGCCTAGTAGAAATCCTATTAGGACTAGGACAAGTGGTCCTGCAATAACGGTGATTACGTTTGTTAGCCATGGGGACCATGTGAATAGGCTTTCATACCAATTAGTACTTTTGGTTCTAAGTTTTTCTTATTCCCTTAGCCTATTTTTAACTAAGGAGAGACTTTTTAAATTACTTCTGAGTAGTTAGCGTAGAAGCAGCAGGTTTTGCCTAGGGCTACACATAGTCCTCCTTGTTTAAGAATAATAGATTTAGCCAATGCTTATTTTGTAAAACCACTTTGGCCAGAGAGGATAAGGATGTTTTGAGGTGGCCAACTGACTTTTTAAATTCTTTTATATCTGTGTCAATCTGAGTAGATAATGTTTTAAAGTTTTCCTTGTAGGTCCCCCAGAGTTAGAATTGATTTATAACCCCTCTTACACAGCTTTTGGCTTTTGTTTACAGATATATATATTTTTTCAATTTATTTATTTTTTATTGTGGGTAAAAATAAAAATTTTCACAATACATACCACTATTTGTAAAATGATATATAAATATATATGTATATATGTACATTTGCTTACAAAAATGTTATTTATATATATATAAATATATTTTAAGAGATGCTTAGATTACCTAAAATATTACACGGAACCCACTGGGATTCCCATGTTGCCCACCTCCCACACCTCCCACCACATCCCACACAAACACCTCCCACAAGTGTGGCCCACCACCCTCAATGGACTTACACATCCTAGGGCCTTGCCACCAACCATAGACCACAGTTCACATCATAGACCACACTCTCTCCCACACAGTTCTGAGTGGTGTGTGCTGATTTAAAATGGCCTACGTCCGTTGCCACAATGGTACTCAGGACAACCTTGCATGTAAGCTTATCATAGCTGTTTCTTTTTCCTAGTAAGTGTATTTGATTATTTTATGGACTACATGTTCATGGAGGATTTGGATCACAGAAGGGTTACAATGGGTACTGCAGGGGATTATTGGTGGGGGGTGTTTGGGAGGGGGTTACAGATATTTTTTAACATACAGTGATGCATTGACAATAATGCTCCCATTTACCCCTATCCCAATGTAATAAAGAGGTTGGGGGTTTAGGCAGAGCCAACAATTTTTGGTGGCATTTGTTTGGCTATTGTTTAGGAAGGTAAAGACAGAGAACAACATGAACAACAAGCAGGCTTTGGGGGTTTTTGGTTGGGGAAGGTTGGTTGTCTGGTTTATTTTTGGGTTGAGTTTTTGGTTTTGAATTAAGGAAAATATCCCGGTTGGGGTGGGCCAAATTAGGTGGAGGAGGTTTAAGAATATCTCGCTGGATAATGAACTCAGTTCCAGGGTCTCAACTAGTTACATATAGCCTGAGGCCCCATGTTTTACCTCTTTCCCAGGCATCATCAAACCCATTAGTGATAAGGATGTGGATGAGTTTGCTGGACCCTATAGTTGGGTTCTGGGGACTTGCTTTCTTGTTTAGGCTGATGGCAGCATCTTTGGAAGTTCATGGGGCTAAGGTTTTGTAACCCCATTGGGCACAGTGGTAATGTCCTTGAGTATTACATTCTGGGGGCCCATCTGCAGGGCAGACATAGAACTGAACCTGAGCTAGTCCATTTTTTTAAATTCTGTTTTCCACATCCCGAGTTGTAAAAGAGTTTGTAAAGGGACATGAGCTGTTTGGCTTTACATGACATGTTTTTCCAAGGAGGGAACATAAATCAAAAGAGAGGTTAGGATTTTTTTTTGGTAGTTTGAGTAGCATTGAGAACCTTTCCGTCTTTGGTTTTGGTTATGCTCCAGTAATAGGAGGTTAACTGAAAGCCACTACTAGTGCAAACACTAGTAACCAGGAGGGACAGCAAATTTATTTGCCAAGGCATTGTTATATTCCCCCCTTCTTCCCCACCCTTAGTCTTAACTTGTCCAGCAAATCTTGATTTTTAATGGCTTTTCTGTCCTGACGACTGTTTACTTTCTTGCTTTTGAGTTTTCCATTCCAGACCTGATGGCTTTTAGCTGGGGTGCATGTATCCAGTGCCTTTTTCCTGTGACTTTTACTGTTGTGGGTGTTGTGAGGATCACCACATATGGGCCGGTTCACTGTGGCTCCAGTGATCCAGACTGGAGCTTTTGAACCCAGACCAGATCTCTGGGCTGCACCTGAAATAAAGGAGGGTTAATACTTCAACAAGGGAGATGGGCTTCTTGGACTGTCTGATTGACCATTTTTCTAATCTGGTCCAGCACCTTTAGAGTAGAGAAAAGGTATTGGTTGTCATATTCAGATATTTTTTCTAACCACAACTTTGGCAACAGAGGCAGGGGTCTGCTAAATATTTCATAGGGCTTAATGCCCTGCACATAGGGGGTACATCTGGCTTTAAGGAGGGCAAAAGGAAGGAGACTCACCCAGTTTTCACCAGACTCCAGAGCCAACTTGATTAGGGTTTCTTTCAAGGTGCGGTTCATTCTTTCAATCTGTCCCGAACTTTGGGGCCAAAATGCACAGTGCAGTTTCCAATTTATACCCAGGGCTTTAGCCAATTGTTGAGTCACCTGTGCTATGAAGGCTGGGCCATTATCTGACCCTATTCTAAGAGGAAGCCCAAATCTCAGAATGATTTCTGCTATCAACTTCTTAACTAATACAGTGGCTGTTTCATTTTTAGTCAGGTAGGCTTCCACCCATCCTGAATACGTATCCACCAGCACCAGGAGATACCTATATCCATATTTTCTCAACTTTATCTCAGTAAAGTCTATTTCCCAGTGCTCTCCTGGTTCTATCCTGCAGAGCCTAGTTCCCACTGGAACTTGGACACCTCATTTTTTATATACTTTTGCACAGACTTCGCATCTTGATGTGATACTTTTACTGATTTTAGACAATCCTGAGAAATAAAAGTCTCTTTTTATTAGTTCTATTAATTTGGTGCCACCTATATGTGTGGTGTCATGCAGCCTTTATGACCAATTGCCTCCCCACTGCTTCAGGTAAGTATGTCCTGCCATCAGGGAGGACTAACCAACTTTTGGGGGAAATTTTAGCTCCTAGACTTTCCTCCTGCTTGACGTCTTCTGGAGAGTAGTGCATTATTGGGGGCTCTCAGCTGGAGACTGTCGGGAGCATTTGGACATGGGCGACCAGTAGGAAGGCGGCGGTTCACGGGAGTTCATCTGCTAACCGGTTGCCTTCAGCCTGCGGGGAGTTTACCTTCTGGTGCTCCTTGCAGTGAACAATGGCTACTTGGTTAGGGAACCAAATGGCTTTAAATAGCGCTAAGACTTCAGCCCCATTTTTAATTTCTTTTCCTCCAAATGTTAGGAATCCTCACTATTGGTACAGTGCACTGTGTACATGAGCTGTAGCAAAATCATAAGGACTGTCTGTATAAATACTGACATTTGGGCCTTTGGCCCATCTTAGTGCATGGGTAAGGGCTATCAGTTCAGCCCATTGGTTGGAGGTGCCATGGCTTAAGGATTGAGCTAAGATAGTTTGGGGTGGTTCTACTACTGCTGTTCCCACATAACAGAGTCCATCTTTAACAAAGCTGTTGCTATCTATGTAAGGATTATGGGAAGCCTCCGGCAAAGGCACATCGGTGAGATCTGGGTGTAGCCCTGTCAGGGTTTCCAGTAAGTGTAAGCAGTTATGGGCCACCAGGGGTCACTAGAGTCAGGGAGCAGGGTGGCTGGATTTAGTGCCTCCATTTTTGAGAATACCACAAAGGGGGGGTTCAACAATAAAACCTGATATTCCGTGATTCTGGCATTAGATATCCAGCAGTTCGGGGGACTGCAGAGGAGGGATTCCACCAAATGTGGGGCAGTTATCATCAGGTTTTGGCCAAAGGTTAACTTAGAGGCTTCCTTGACTAAAAGGGCAGTGGTGGCGATGGCTCTTAGGCAGTTGGGCCATCCAGGAGATACATAGTCCAGCTTTTTTGAGAGGTACACTACTGGTCGATGCCAAGGCCCAATGGACTGCATTAAGACTCCTTTGCTAACCCCTCAACTTTCATCAATGAATAGATGAAAGGGTTTGGACAGATCAGGTAGCCCAAGGGGGAGGACACTCACCAGAACTGTTTTCAGACCTTCAAAGTCTTTTGCTGCATTTTGGTCCACAACAAGTCATTTCCCTTGCCCGCCATGGTGGCATAGAGGACCTTAGCAATTTCCACAAATCTGGGGATCCACAGCCTGCAATATCCCACCATACCAAGAAATTCACGTACCTGTCATTTTGAGATTGGTGCTGGGATGCCCAATACAGCTTGTATCCTGTCGTGTGAAAGTCGCCATCCCCTCCCCACTTTATTTTTTAAGGTGTATCCTAGATATATTATGTTGTAGGGGCAGAGATTAGCCTTTTTGGTGGATACATGATACCCTATTTCTGCCAACGCTTTGAGTAGGCTGAGGGTGGCCACTTTGCAAGAGTCCAAGTCTGGTGCGGCTAGAAGGAGGTCATCTACATACTGAAGTAAGGTAACACCTGGATGCTGCTCCCTGAAGAGTGACAAGTCCTGCCCCAGAGCCTCCCTAAACAAAGTGGGGGAGTTTTTGAATCCTTGGGGAAGTCTTGTCCAGGTTAGTTGCCTGCTTTCCCCAGGCCAAGGGTCCTCAAAAGCAAAGATAGGTTAGCAATCTGGTGCCAATGGTATGGAAAAGAATATATCTTTTAGATCCAGGACAGAGTAGGTGGTATGCTCTGGAGGGAGCTGGTTTAGAAGTGTGTAAGGGCTAGGGATGGTGGGGTGTAATATCTATAGGCTTCCATTAGATGCTCTAAAAAAGCAGAGGGTGACTCATTAGGACCTTGGGTAGTTTCACTCACCTTAGAAAGATTTGTTGGCTTTCTGGTGCCAGCTCGAAGGCCACATAGGAGATTCTGGTGAAACCTGTTGAGAGTCTCCTTACCTTGATCCTGATTTTAATTCCAGTCTGGTCTGATTGAGGAGAACACATGTTCTATTTGGCCAGGGTCAGTAGTAGGTTGGCCATCTCGGCCCAAGATGGTTTTGACAGCCTCCCTCCAGATACGATCTCTTTCCTCCAAGATGAATAGGACCTGTAATAATTGCTGACAGTCATCCCAGGTGGGGTTATGGATGAAGAAGATAGTTTCTAGGAGAGAAATCAAGCCTTGGGGCTTTTCTGAGAATGGCAGGTTTTGATTATTCCAATTATACAGGTCTGTAGATGAAAAGGGGACATATACCATGAACAGGAGACTGTCATCACCCAGACCTGGACCTGCTTGGTGGAGGGGCAGTAAGGGGACTGGGTCAGGCAAGTTGTGGGAAGCTGCAGAAGCTTGATACTGGGTGCCCCTTCGTGTATGGGGGAGGCTGGTTAGAGAGGTATCAATGGTTGTGGGGATTGGAGGGTAGAGATTGTTAGTGGGTGACTGGGTTAGAGGGGAAGGAGAGGTAGAGAATGGAGAGGGGGCAGATGGAGGGGGCGAGGGGTAAGTTGGGGGTTAGGTAGGTAAGGGAGGGGTTATCAGGAGCATCTTGCAGGACCGAAGGACTGGGTTTTTCATGGGAGCTTTTAAAGAAAGTTGACTTTCTGGCTGGGCCAAGCACCCATGTCCTGCAAGACAAATTTTTAGTTTCTTGGGAGTGTCTGTAAGAAGATCTAGCCACAGACTGTTGGGAGGTCTGTACTTCCTTCAGATGGCCAGCCCATGCCAAAAATGGGCCACTCCAACTTGCATAGGGTTTGGAGAGTTCCCAGGATGACCTTGGCTCCATATCCAGCCACTGGTTTTTTGAATTCCTGAAAATATTTTTAGAAAACAAGCAAGGGGTGTGGTAGGACAAGAGGAGGATTGATCCATAGCAACGAACAGGAAGAGCAAAGAACAGAAAATGAGCAGAAACGTTACAGACAGACAGACAGCTACACACACAGACACACAAACTTTGAGCCTATTCTGAGGCCCCGAGTGACGTCTCATCCAGTGGCCAGACCGTGGTAGTAGTGATGCATCTGGCTGCCCAACAGCTTCCCTTGGATCCAGACTTACCGAAGCAGAACAGAACTGGCAGTTTCTTAAGTTGAATAATTAATTTCCCCTGGAGTTTCTAACCAGACTGAGGACTTACTGGGGCTGAGGAACATCTCTCAGAGGCCTCCCCCTGGAAGCTTTCAGTGTGGCCAGCTCCGGTCAATCTCGCTGGGGCCTCCAAAATGAAATGGAATGCTTCATGAAAACAATGACTCCCAGGAGAAAATTTCAATGAAACTACAGTGGCCTGCTTTCTACTTAACTCCAATTTTCCTTATTATTTTAAATCAGAAATGATCCTTTCATAATTAGATGATATGCTTCTAATCCCAAGTATTTTAAGACGTTAGAAAATTTATATATATTCTTAAGTTGTACTCCAATATTTTTCTCATATGTGATAGGTTGAGGGATGGATGAAACTAGAGAATGCATGTATTTACAAACAGAAATGTGTACCCAAAAGAATCTGCCAATGCAGATAATACAGAGGATGGACTAATGGAGGTTGAGGCTAGAGAAGGAACTTTGCTATTTCCCATAACAGATATAAATTATTGTTATACTGTTTGCACAGATAATTTGGTTATAATTTAAAAGAAATTATGAAAATAGTACACAATTAAATCATACAAAGTGGTTGATTTGAAGATATTGATATGTATCTGCAACATTACTGGGGGGGTACTTCCCTTCACCATTTGCAAATAGAGTCACCCATAAAGGAAAAGTGCTCACTCCCCTTTGCCCCCTCCCCAGCTGCCTGGATGGGTGGAGGCCTACCTCAACAAGAGTGAGCACGGAGCACGAGGACCATGGACTCAACTGTGTGAAGGCCACACTGCTGTCTACATGAGTCTGGTTACAGGGCTGTTAGCACCACAGGAGAAGATGGACTTCCAGATGCTTACTCCCCAGTGAAGACCCGCTAGAGTGACTCACATCAGTAACTGAGTCTGTGAGTGCTGAGCAGGGCTTTTTCCTTGTTCTCCTTTATGGATCCACAGCCTATGATGATGGTTTCCATTGGGGCTCTGAGAGTTTAGTTCCAAAACAGGACATTCCCTCGCTGGCTTGGGGAACTGCAGTGAACACCTGATACATTCTAGCTTCTTCAGTTGAACATCAGCTTCTTCCCATCCAACCCCTCTTTTCTCTTCAGGGATTGAAGAGGTCTGCATCATCCTCAAGACAGTTAAAAAATGGGTTGAAAATTTAATATTTAATTAGTCTGAGAAATATCTGGCAACTGCACCCTCTGAGGTTTTCTGCAAACATGGCACTATCTCACAACTTCACTTCTATTATTGTCAGCCCTAGGTCCCAGGACTTTCTGAAATTCCTGTACTATTTATTATGGCCACTGACCTAATGATGCTCATTCTGGTGAGGTTATTGTTGTAGTCAATGATGTAATGTAAATTTTGACATTTCCTTCCTGACACCAACAGGTTTCATCTTGGCATTGCTCTTTCTTTAGCTGCCCAAAGATTGCAGTAGAAGAATGTAGAACTGGAAGCAGTAGACCTGAGTCTGTGCCTGAGATCCAGGAGGGGTACAGTAAGAGCAGCCCCCTCAGAGGGTCAATGCTGGAGGCTAAGGGAAGGAGGGATGGGCAAAAGGAGCAGGAGTAGGAAGTCTCCTCTCTGTGCCCTGACTCCTCTGCTGCACCAGACCCCAGATCCCATGCTTTTATCTACAACTGCCCACCTTACCAACCCATGCTTGAGACAGGTACATCATACTGGGGCATCTGTGACTTTCTACTAGTCGCCAAACCATGTGAATCCCACTTGGCTTCCTGTCTTGCAGGACTTTCTGGCCAAGGGCACTTCCCACTCCATCTTACCAGTACTCATTCCCACCTAGTCTAGAGACACCCACAGTTTACAGGTGAATTCACTGGGCAGCAGCCTCACACTGCCGTTTGGGAACAGGGCAGCTCTCCAACCCTGTATCCCCAGGTGTTTGAGTTTGCCAAGCATGGCCAATGCAAAATACCAGAAATAGTTTGGGTTTTACTGGAATATATTAGGGTTAAAGCTTACTGTTCTGAGGCTGTGAAAATGTCCAAATCAAGGCATCATCAAAAATGCTCTCTTAACAAGGGTCAGCTGCTGCTGGACTCCTTCCAAGGCAAAATGTTGTGCCTGCCTAACTCTCTCTGCCTTCTGCTCCAAATTCAGTTTCTCCCTGAACTCAGCAGTAGGACATCAGACACAATTGCACACCTTCCCCTTCTCCTCTGACCTGGATGTCTTCAGATTCAAGCTACTCCATGACTCCAGCCTCTGGTCTCTCCCTCAGATTCTCAGGGTTTCTGTGCCTCTCCACAGCTTTAGGAGATCCTGGAGCCCTCTCCCATATGGCCGGATAAACATGGAAGCACTCTTTCTCTGTGTGTTCCATGCATGTACGACTCCAGTACAATGATTGAGGTCCATCCTGGTGCCTGAAATCTAATCAGAGGCCCTTAACTAAACTAAAGCAATGTAATAAAAAGTGACCTAATTGAAAGGTCCCTTATCTGAATCTAACCAAAATGTCCTACATACAAAAGGCTTACACACACAGCAATGGGTTTGTAAGATCATACTTTTTCGGGGTGCACACAAGACTCAAACGAGGGCATTAACCCAGGGCACAGGTATCAGGAGGGGTCTCCTAAGTCTGGGAAAAATGGGAACTCATGAAGCAGTGGCTGTACTTTGGGTGTGGCCATCATTGAGCAAAATGGGGTGCCGATCACCATTGCACTTGTCCCTAGAATGGTCCCAAGAAAAACTCAATATACTGTGCTTTCTCCACCAAATATTTGCTCCAAAATCAGGTGTGTAACTCAGAGATGTGTGCCATTATTCCCATCTCTAGAGTCAGAGCGCAAAGATTTTGCCTAGGGGGTAGGGGGGCAGGAAGCAGGCTGTAAAACTGAAAGCCCCTAATTTCTTCTCCAAAGATCTGATTATTTTTACAACAGAATGGAAAAATTCAACCCTAAGGATGCTGTCAAAAGCAGTAGAGATCGTAGAGGGCCTGAGATTTAATTCATCTCAATCCTTCAGGAAGAAGTGAAATAAATACTTTTACAGATCAGTAAAAACTAAATAAGTTTGCTAGCATCAATTCACTTTAAAAGAAATGGAAAAGAATATTCTTTAGGCAGAAAGATTCAGGATGGATGTAAGAACAATATATGTTAATTAAACTCATATAGCTAAATGACTATTGAATGGATAAAGTAATAATGATATTCGTGGCCAAGGACATCAATAATAAAATGTTAAAATACACCATAAAATAATATATAGCATAAGATGGGTAAATGGATATGTAGCAGTTTGGTATCATTATGAATTCCAAAAATAGATATTGGATTATGTTTGTAAACTGGTCTGTTAATATGGGTATGATTAAGTTATGATAAGGGCATTGACTGGGCCACAGTAGGTAGGGCATTGAGCCCAACCCCTTGGGGGGTGGTGTCTCAAACATAAAAAGACATGGGAAAGGACAAAGATGGAGTGGTTTTTGATGTTCAGTTCTGATGAGCAAGGACAGAACGTCCCGGGGAAAAGAGACAAACCATTCACCTGACAGTTCACAGCTGACCTTGAGGAGAGAGGCAAACATTACAGAGCCTCATAGTCTACAGCTGACCTTTGGAGGAAACAGAGGAGCTGATCCCAGAGAGAAATGCAGCCCTGGGAAGAGAAGAACCCAAGAAACCTGAACCCTGGCAAATGTCAGCAGCTGTCTTGCTCCAAGATGGCCTAATAGAATTTGGTGAAGGAAGAAACCTATCCTTTATGGCCTGGTAACTGTAAGCTTCTACCCCAAATAAATACCCTTTATAAAGATAAGAGATTTCTGGTGTTTTGCATCAGCACACCTTTGATTGACTAATACAGGATATAAAATATTTTAAAATACATCATTTGGCAAGTCAAGAACAAATAATAAGTGCAGATTTGGAAAGCAAGCAAACGTGTTATAATTTCCCCAGCAAGCTTTAAAGAATATTAAATCGTGCATCTCTTCCAAATAAATAGAAGAAAAAATTTGAACAAAAATAGTCAGTCCAAAACAAAGTGTTCAGGATTTCCTGGGTTGCAATTTTGGCCTTTGTTCTGGGGCCACCTTACTCGTTCATCTTTGGAAGTTGCATCTTTCTTGTCCTTCAGAAGCCTGAAGGCTCCAGGGTTGATTTATGGGGTGTTGTTTTGTCCCCTTCATAAATCAAGTGCTGTATCACTTTCCCATTTCTTAGTTATTAAGTCACCAAACTGGATGTAATGCCCATTTGAAGCAAGAAGAACCATGAATTATAAAACAAATGAAAAGGAGATATTGCTGTGCTTCCAAAATTGGATGCTTAGATGATTGATATTGGATCATACATCTTTGCTAATGAATGCATTCAATGCTATAGATTTCCCTCTAAGCACTGCTTTTGCTGTTCCCCACAAACTATGAAGAGTCAAAGGACATTAAGAAGCAGAAAGAATCACATAACAAAAGGCTTGTGGGTGAAGCTATATTAACTGCCACAACAGTACAGACTTAAGATGAAGGCAGAGAATGTAAGAAAGTTGGGAAATATGTTCTCTGACTGCAAGCATTTTTTCCTCAAAATAACACTTCTATGAATGTAACTTCACTTTGAAGGAATTCGCATCATGCTTACCTAAGCATGAGGGAATCTATGGAAGGAAAAAGAATGAAGACAATGAGTTTTGCCAGTTTGCTCTCACATGGTAGTCCTCCCCTTTCAGTGCAAAGAGTGTGAAGCTTTCTTGGAAATTCAACCTCTAGGGATACCTGAGGATTAATCTTTTGGAGAAACCATTTGGGATTTCATGAATTTGGGAAAGCTAGAAGCACATCAAAGAAACATGCAGGAGTAAAACCCTGTGTATGTAAGGAATATTGGAAATCCTTCAGCCAGGCATTAAATCTCATTGAGCATGAAATATTCTTACATTAGTTAGTATTGTAATGAAAATGGAAATGCTTCCATCTAAAGCAAAACCTCATGAAATATGAGAAAATTAAAAGTAGAGAGAATCCATATGAGTGTCCTGAATGTAGGCTGCTCCTTACATTTTTTACTCCTCATTTTAAAAGCCATACAGGGGGAAAAGTATAGAAATGTCATACATGTGGGAAAGCTTTCAACCTGACAGAAAACCTCCTTATTCATCAGAAAATTCTTACTGAAGAGAAATCATATATATGTGGGGAAAGCTTTAATTCAAATGTCAAATCTCAGATACAGAGATTTCCTACTGCAAAGAAATCCTATACATGTAAGGCATGTGAAAAAGCCCTTAGGTACAAATCATATCTCACAGAACATGAAAAAACTTATAGTGGACAGAAACAAAATGAATGTAAAGAATGCAGAAAAGCCTTCAGCCAAAAGCAACAGTTCATTAAACATCAGAGCATTCATCCAGGAGAAATACATTATTTATGCAATGAATGTGGAAAAGCTTCAAACCAGAAGGAAAACCTCGTTAACCATCTGAGAATACATATGGTTGAGAAACCCTATGAATGTGATGGACATGGGAAAGCTTTCATTCAGAAATCAAGCCTCATTACACACCAGACAAGACAAACTGGAGAGAAACCCTATATATATGTAAGGAATGTAGGAAAGCCTTCAGTAGCAAATCAAATCTCACTGACCATGAGAATATTCATAGTGGAGGGAAACACTATATATGTAAGGAATGTGGAATAGCCTTCAGCCAGAGGCAGTGTCTCATTAAACATTACAACATTCATACTGGAGACAATCCCTGTGAATGTAATGAATGTGAATCTCCAAAGAATCACCACCTCCGGTCTGTGCAACTTGTTGCCAATCTTTTAAAGAAGTGGCTGTGACTGTGCAATTCAATATGTCTTTCCCCTCATGGAAAAGTGCACTTGCAGTTTGTTCTGAGATTGGCTTCTCCAACATCTTCTTCCACACTCATCTGTGTTCAATTTGTTACCACTAGTTTATGCATCAGACCTCGAGATTTCTCTTAGTTTATGTAAAGATGGGCTTTCCACTTATTTCAAATTATACTGGTTGTTTTCACTGGTTCTTCAATCCATTACATTCTGTGTACGCATTTTAAAAATAATGCTGCCCAATGTTGTAGCATTTTCTCATAAGGCACCCCAAGAATTTTTATTTTTTCAATTTCTTCACCTGATTCTGATGTGGATTCAAGTTTAACAGCCACTGAACTACAGTGACCTGCTTTCTACTTAACTCCAATTTTCTTTATTATTTTAAATCAGAAATTATCCTTTCATAATTAGATGATATACTTCTAATCTCAAGTATTTTAAGAAGTTATAAAATTTATTTATATTCTTAAGTTGAACTCCAATATTTTTCTCATATGTGATAGGTTTGGGGATGGATGAAACTAGAGAATTCAGGCATTTACAAACAGAAATGTGCACCCAAAAGAATCTGCCAATGCAGATCATTCTGAGGAAGGAGGAATGGGGGCTGAGGCCAGAGAAGGAATTTTGCTCTTTGTCATAAGAGACATAAATTATTTTTATACTCTTTGCATAGTTAATTTGGTTATGATTTAAAATAAATTATGAAAATAGTACACAATGAAATCATACAAAGTGGTTGATTTGAAAATATTGATTTGTATCTGCAACATTACTAGGGGGGCACTTCTCCTCACCCTTTGCAAATACTGTCACCCATAAAGGAAAAGTGCTCACTCCACTCGGCCCCCTCCCCAGCTGCCTGGATGGGAGGAGGCCTCCTTCAGCAAGAGTGAGCGTGGAGCACGAGCAGCTTGGATGTGACCATGTGAAGGTCACACTGCTCTCTACACGTGTCCAGTTAGAGGGCTGTTAGCATCACTGGAGAATGACTTCCTGCTGCTTACTCCACAGTGAAGACAGGCTAGAGTGACTCACATCACTAACTGAGGCTGTGATTGCTAAGCAGGGCTTTCTCCCTGTCCTTCTTTGTGGATTCAGAACCTATGATGATGGTTTTCATTGGGGCTCTGAGACTTTGGTTCCCAAACAGGACATTCCCTCTCTGGCTTGGGGGAACTGTGGTGAACAAGTGTTACATTCCAGCTTCTTCAGTTGTTCATCAGCTTCTTCTCATCCAACCTCTCCATTCCCTTCTGGGATTGTAGAGGTCTGCATCATTTTCAACACTGTTAAACATGTGTTGAAAATTTAATATGTAATTAGTCTGAGAAATATCTGGCATCTGTACCCTCTGAGGTTTTCTGCAAACATTTCACTATCTCACAACCTCACTTCTATTTTTGTCAGTTTAGGTCACAGGACATTCTGGGATTCCCATATTATTTATTAGGTCACAGGCTAATGTTGCTCATTCTGGTGTGTTATTGCTGTAGACAATGTTGTAATGTGAATTTTGATATTTCCTTCCTGACACCAACAGGTTTCATCTTGGCACTGCTCTTTCTTTATCTTCCCCAAGATTGGAGAAGGTGAATGTAGAACTGAAACCATGACACCTGAGTCTGTGCCTGAGATCCAGGAGGGATACATTAATAGCACCCTCCTCAGAGGGCCAAAGCTGGTGGCCAAGTGAAGGAGGGAAGTTCAAAAGGTGTAGGATC
The DNA here is from genome assembly GCA_026826555.1 of Tolypeutes matacus. Classification (NCBI taxonomy): domain Eukaryota; kingdom Metazoa; phylum Chordata; class Mammalia; order Cingulata; family Chlamyphoridae; genus Tolypeutes; species Tolypeutes matacus. The sequence continues at coordinate 379,146 of JAKSZT010054234.1, read as the reverse complement.
AGGAAGCCTCCTCTCTGGGCTCTGTCTCCTCTGCTGCACCAGACCCCAGGTTCCATGCTTTAATCTACCCCTGCCTACCTGACCAACCCTTGTTTTAGGCATAATACTGGGGCATCTGTGACTTTAGACTAGACTCCCCTGCCTGACTCCCTGTCTTGCAGGCCTTTCTGGCCAAGAGCACTTCCCCCTCCAACTTACCAGTAGTCATTCCCACCCTGGTCTAGAGTCACCTACAGTTACCAGGTGGATTCAATGGACAGCAGCATCACACTGCCATTTGGGAACAGGGCAGCTCTCCAACACTGTGTCCCTAGCTGTTTGAGCTTGCCAAGCACTGCTAATGCAAAATACCAGAAATAGTTTGGCTTTTATTGGAACTTATTAGGATTAAAGCTTACAGTTCTAAGGCTGTGAAAATGTCCATATCAAGGCATCATCAAAAATGCTGTCTTAACAAGGGACAGCTGCTGCTGGACTCCTGCCAAGGCATACTGTTGGCCTGCCTGTCTCTCTCTGCCTTCTCCTCCAAACTCATTTCCTCCATGAGGTGAGCACTGAGCCATCAGACACAATTGCTCACACTACTCCCTGCTCCTCTGGCCTGGATGTCTTCAGCTTCAATCTACTCCATGACTCCAGCCCCTGGTCACTCCTTCAGCCTCTCAGGGTTTCTGTGTCTCTCCAAACTGTAGGAGATCCTGGAGCCTTCTCCCAAATGGCATGGTAAACATGGCAGCACTCTTCCTCTCTGTTTTCCATGTATGTAGGATTCCAAGACAATGATTGGGGTACATCCAGGGGTCTGAAATCTAATCAGAGGCCCTTAACTAAACTAAAGCAATCTAAGAAAAAGTGATCTAATCAAATGTCTGAATCTAACCCAAATGTCCTACTTACAAATGGCTTACACACACAGCAATGGGTTAGTAAGAACATACTTTTCCAGGGTCCACACAAGACTCAAATGAGGGCATTAACCCAGGGCACTGGGATCAGGACGGGTCTCTTAAGTCTGGGAGCAATGGGAACTTATGAAACAGTGGCTGTACATTGGGTATGTCCATCATTGGGCAAAATGGGGTGCTGACCACCATTGCACTGGTCCCTAGGGTGGTGTCAAGAAGAACTCAATATACTGTGCTTTCTCCACCAAATATTAGCTCCAAAGTCAGGTATATAACTCAGAGAGGTATGCCATTATTTCCATCCCCAGAGCCAGAGAGCACAGATTTTGCCTGGGGGGTGGGCAGGCAAGGAAGCAGGCTGTAAAACTGAAAGCCCCTAATTTCTTCTACAAAGAACTGATTACATTTACAACAGAATGGGGAAATTCAACCCCAAGAGTGCTCTCAAATCAGTGAAGATCATCCAGGGCCTGAGTTTAATTCATCACAATCCTTCAGGAAAAAGTGAAATAAATACTTTTGCAGATGATTAAAAACAAATAAATTTTGTTGGCAACAGCTCACTTTAAAGAAATGTAAAATAATATTCTTCAGGCAGAAAGAAAATAATCTCAGAAGGTTCAAGATTCAGGATGGATTGAAGAACAATATCTGTTAATTAAATTCAAATAACTAAATGACTATTGAATGGATAAACTAATAATGATATCTGTGGCCTAGAAGATCAATAAAGTTTTAAAATACACCATAAAATAATATACAGCATAATATGGGTAAAAGGATATGTAGCAGTTGGATATTGTTATGATTTCCAAAAATAGATATTGGATTATGCTTGGAAACTGTTCTGTCAATCTGGGCATGATTAAGTTATGATAAGAGCATTGACTGAGCCACAGATGGTAGGGCATTGAGCACCACCCCTTTGTGTGTGGGGTCTCAAACATAAAAAGACATGGCAAAGGACAGAGCTGGAGTACTATTTTTTTTATTGTGGGTAAAAATCAAAATTTTCACAATACATACCAACATTTGCAAAATGATATATAAATATATATGCATATATGTGCATTTGCTTACAAAAATGTTATATATATATATATTTTAAGAGGTGCTTAGATTACCCAAAATATTACATGGAACCCACTGGGATTCCCATGTTGCCCACCTCCCACACCTCCCACCACATCCCACACAAACATCTCCCACAAGTGTGGCCCACCACCCTCAATGGACTTACACATCATGGGGCCTTGCCACCAACCATAGACCACAGTTCACACCGTAGATCACACTCTCTCCCACACAGTTCTGAGTGGTGTGTGCTGATTTAAAATGGCCTACATCTGTTGCCACAACGGTACTCAGGACAACCTCCAAATCCCAAAGAAGCCCCTGTATTTCAACTGCTCGTCCACTCCCTGCCCCAAAAGTGTCAAGTGGCCACTGGCTCCACCTCATTGTTATAATTTCTTCCAATGTTGGAGCTCTGATGAGCAAGGACAGAAGGCCCCAGGGAAAAGAGACAAGCCATTCACTTGACAGTTCACAGCTGGCCTTGTGGAGAGAGGCAAAGCATAGAGAGCCTCATAGTCTACAGCTGACCTTGTGGAAGAAACAGTGGAGCTGAGCCCATAGAGAAATGCAGTCCTGGGAAGAGAGGAATCCAAGAAGCCTGATCCTGGCAAATATCAGCAGCTGTCTTGCTCCAAGACAGGGTAACAGATTTTGGTGTAGGAAGGAACATATGCTTTATGGCCTGGTAACTGTAAACTTCTACCCTAAATATATACCCTTTATAAGGACCAACAGATTTCTGGTATTTTGCATCAGCACCCCTTTGGGGGACTAATTCATGTAATAAAATGTTTTAAAATACATTATTTGGCAAGTCAATTACAAACAATAAGTGCAGATTTGGAAAGGCAAGCAAAAGTGTTATAATTTACACAGTAAACTTTAAAGAATATTAAATAATGTATCTCATCCAAATAAATAGAAAGAAAAAAATGAACAAAAATAGTCAGTCCAAAACAATGTTTCCAGGATTCCCTGGGTTGCCATTTTGGCCTTTGTTCTGGGGTCACCTTACTCGTGCATCATTGGAAGCTGCACCTTTCTTATCCTTCAGAAGCCTAAAGGTTCCAGGGTTGATATATGGAGTGTTATTTTGTTCCCATCGTACATCTAGTGCTGTACAACTTTCCAATTTCCTATTTATGAAGTCACCAAACCAGAAGTGATGCTCATTTGAAGAAGAAGAGCCATGAATGATACAACAAATAAAAAGGAGATATTCTTAGGCTTCCCAAATTGGATGCTTAGATGATTGATATTGGACCTTTCCTCTTTTCTAATGAATGCATTCAATGCTATAAATTTCACTCTAAGCAATTCTTTTGCTGCACCCCACACACTATGAAGACACATAGGACATTAAGAAGCAGAAAGAACCACATAACGAAAGGCTTGTGAGTGAAGCTATATCCTCTTCCACAACAGTACAGACTTAAGATGAAGGCAGAGAATGTAAGAGTGTTGGGAAAATATGTTCTCTGACCACAAGCATTGTTTACTCAAAATAACCCTTCTATGAATGTAACTTCACTATGAAGGAATTTGCATCATGCTTACGTAAGCATGAGGGAATCTATGTAAGGAAAAAAAGGGTGAAGACACTGAGTTTTGCCAGTTTGCCCAACATGGTATTCCTCGACTTTAAGTTAAGGAATGTGAAGTTTTCTTGGAAATTCAACCTCATGAGATACCTGGGAATTAACCCTTCAGAGAAACAATTTGGGATTTCATGAATTTGGGGAAGCTAGAGTCACATCAAAGAAGCATGCAGGAGTAAAATCTTGTTTATGTAAGCAATATTGGAAATCCTTCAGCCAGGCATTAAATCTCATTGAGCATGAAATGGTCATACATTAGTTAGTACTGTACTCTTTTACCTAATGTTATGCCAATGCAGTAGTATCTTCACTTTTCAAATCTAAGTAAAATTTGTGTTTTGTTTGCTGCTATGCAGGTGTTTTCACTTAAAATTATCTTGAAAACACTGGTTTTACCTAACTCTCTGTGAATGCAGGAGGTAATTGAAGTTTGAAAGTTAAGTAAGATACTTGTTTGTTTGGCTGCTATATATTTGCTTTCACCCACAGTGTCAAAACCCTGCATTTACTAAGCCAGTGATGCAGTTTTTTCACTTTGGAAATCTGAGTAAGTTTCTTTCTTTTGCTGCAATGCACATGTTTTCACTTACAAACAACTTCAAAACACTGCTTTTCCCTAATGCTTGGTGAATGCAGTCAATTCTCCAGTTTAGAAAACCAACAAATAAACTTGTTTAATTGGATGCTTTGCACGTGTTTTCAACTAAAATCAATTCCAAGACACTGGTTGCACCTAAGTCTCAGTGAATGCAGGATGTTTTTCAAGTTTGAAAGGTAAGTAAGATACTCGTTTGTTTGGCTCCTATGCACTTCCTTTCACTCACTGTGTCAAGACACTGATTTTTTGTAACGCTACACAGTAGTTGCCAATGCAGTAGTTTCTTTACTTTACAAATCTCAATAAGATTTGTGTTTTATTTGCTGCTATGCATGTCTTTTCACTTACAATTATCTTCAAACACTGGTTTTACCTAACATGCTATGAATGCAGTAGGTAATTCAACGTTGAAACATAAGTAAGATACTTATTTGTTTGGCTGCTATGCACCTGCTTTCACTCACTCTACCAAAACACTGCTTTTGCCTAATGCTATGCCAAGGAACCAGTTTCTTTACTTTACAAATCTCAATAAGATTTGTGCTTTATATACAGCTATGGACGTGTTTTCACTTAAAATCAACTTCGAGACACTGGTTTCACCTAACTCTCTGTGAATGTGCGAGGTAATACATGATTGAAAGGTAAGTAATAACTTGTTTGTTTGGCTGCTATGCACTTGCTTTCACTCATTATGCCCACACACTGCTTTTTCCTAAAGCTACACCAATGTAGTATGCTCTTTACTTTACAAATCTAAATAAGATTTGTGTTTTATTTGCTGCTATGCATATGTTTTCACTTAAAATCTATTGAAAACACTGGTTTTACCTAACTCTCTGTGAATGCAGGACGTAATCCAGGTATAAAAGTTAAGTAAGATAATTGTTTGTTTGGCTGCTATACACTTGCTTTCACCCACATTGCCAAAATCCTGCCTTTACTATGCCAGTGCTGCAGTTTCTTCACTTTGGAAATCTGAGGAAGTTTCTTTCTTTTGCTGTTATGCACGTGTTTTCACTTACAATCAACTTCAAAACACTGCTTTTCCCTATGCTCAGTGAATTCAGTCAATTCTTCCGTTTAGAAATCCAAGAAATAAATTTGTTTCATTGGCTGCTTTGCTTGTGTGTTCACTTAAAATCAAATTCAAGACTGGTTTCACCTAACTCTGTGTGAGTGCAAGCTGTACTTCAAGTTTTAAAGGTAAGTAAGATACTTGTTTGTTTGGCTGCTATGCATTTGCTTTCACTCACAATCA
>JAKSZT010054234.1:346528-363224 GCA_026826555.1 Tolypeutes matacus | reverse complement strand
CAGCTGAGTAATATTCCATTGTATGTATGTACCACATTTTGCTTATCAATTCATCTGTTGATGGGCACCAGGACTGATTCCAACTTTTGGCAATGGTGAACAATGCCGCTATGAACATTGGTGTGCATATATCTGTTTGTATTTTTGTTTTCAGTTCTTCTGGGTATATACCCAGCAGTGGAATTGCTGGATAATATGGAAGATCTATTGCTAGTTTTCTGAGGAACCGCCAAACTGTCCTCCACAGTGGCTGAACCATACCGCAGTCCCACCAGCAGTGGATGAGTGTTCCTATTCGTCCACATCCTCTCCAACATTTAGTGTCTCCTGTTTTTTTAATACCTGCCATTCTGATGGGTGTAAGATGTTATCTCATTTTAGTTTTGATTTGCATTTCCCTGATAGCAAGTGATGTTGAGCATTTTTTCATGTGCTTTATAGCCATTTGTATTTCTTCCTTGGAGAAGTGTCTTTTCAGGTCACTTGCCCAATTTTTATATCGGTTGTTTGTCCTGTTATTTTCAAGGTGTAGGATTTCTTTATATATGCAGGATATTAGGCTCCTATCAGATATATGGTTGCCGAATATTTTTTCCCATTGGGTAGGTTGCCTTTGTATTTTCTTAATAACATCCTTTAAGGTGCAGAAGTTTTTAATTTTGAGGAGATCCCATTTATCAATTTTTTATCTTGCTGCTTGTGCTTTGGCTGTGAGGTTCATGAAACCATTTCCTATTACAAGGTCCTGTAGATGCTTCCCTATATTATCTTCCAAGGATTTTATGGTTTTGGCTCTTATATTTAGATCTTTGATCCATCTTGAGTTGATTTTTGTATAAAGTGTGAGATGGTATTCTTCTCTCATTCTTTTGGATATGGATATCCAGTTCTCCAAGCACCACTTGTTAAAGAGGCCACTCTCTCCCAACTGAGTGGGCTTCGTGGCCTTGTCAAATATCAGATAACTGTATATGCGAGGATCTATATCAGAACTCTCAATTCGGTTCCATTGGTCAGTAGGGCTATCCTTGTGCCAATACCACGCGGTTTTGATCACTGTAGCTTTGTAGTATGTTTTAAAGTCAGGTAATGTGATACCTCCAACTTCATTTTTCTTTTTCAATATATCTTTGGCAATTCAGGGCCTCTTGCTTCTCCAAATATATTTTGTGCTTAGTTTTTCCAGTTCCTTAAAAAATATAGTGTTGACTTTTATTGGGATTGCATTAAATCTGTAGATTAGTTTGATTAGGATAGACATCTTGATGATATTTAGTCTTCCTATCCATGAACAGGGAATATTTTTCCATTTATTTAAGTGTTCTTTGATTTCTTTTACAGTGTTGTGTAGTTTTCTGTATATAAGTCCTTTACATCTTTAGTTAAATTTATTCCTAGGTATTTGATTCTTTTATTTACTATTGTAAATGGTATTTTTTTGCTGATTTCCTCCGCAGTTTGCTCGTTATTGGTTTACAGAAATGCTACTGATTTTTGAGCGTTGATCTTATAGCCTGCAACATTACTGAACTCCTTTATAAGTTCTAGAAGCCTTGTTGTAGATTTCTCAGGGCTTTCTATGTATAGGATCATGTCAGCTGCAAATAATGAAATTTTTACTTTTTCCTTTCCAATCTGGATGCCTTTTATGTCCTTTTCTTGTCTCAGTGCTTGTGCAAGTACTTCTAAGACAATGTTAAATGGAGTGATGATAGTGGGCATCCTTGCCTTGTTTCCAATCTCAGACGGAAGGCTTTTAGGATTTCACCATTGAAAATGATGTTAGCTTTGGGTTTTTCATATATATCCTTTATCATTTTCAGAAAGTTTCCATCTATTCCTATCTTTTGTAGTGTTTTTATGAGGAAAGAGTGCTGTATTTTGTTGAATGATTTTTCTGCATCTATAGAGATGGTCATGTGATTTTTTTATTTCAATCTGTTTATGTGGTGAATTACATTGATTGATTTTCTTATATTGAATCATCCTTGCATACCTGGGATGAAACCCACTTGGTCATGGTGTATAATCGTTTGATAGGTTGTTGAATGTGATTAGCAAGTATTTTGTTAAGGATTTTAGCATCTAGGTTCATTAGAGAAATTGGTCTGTAATTTTCCTTTCTTGTGGTATATATATATATATTTTTTTGGTATTAGGGTAATGTTGGCATCATAGAATGAGTTAGGTAGTATTCCTTCTACTTCTATTTTTTGGAAGAGCTGAAGTAGAATTGGTGTTAGCTCTTTCTGGAATGTTTGGTAGAATTCAGCTGTGAAGCCATCTGGTCCTGGACTCTTCTTAGTCGGGAGGTTGTTAATGACTGAGTCTATCTCTTTACTTGTAATTGGACTATTGAGTTCATCTATTTCTTCTTTCAACAATGTCGGCTGTTTGTGGGTTTCTAGAAACTTGTCCATTTCCTCTAAATTGTCATTCTTGTTGGCACATAATTTTTCAAACTATCCTCTTATGATACTCTTTATTTCTGTGGGGTCAGTAGTGATACCACCTTGCTCATTCTTTATTTTATGTATTTGCATCTGTTCTCTCTTTTTCTTTGTTAGTCAGGCTAAGGGTTTGTCAATTTTGTTGATATTCTGGAAGAACCAGCTTTTGGTTGTGTTTATTGTTTCCAGGGCTTTATTATTCTCTATTTCATTTAGTTCTGCTCGAATCTTTGTTATTTCCTGCTTTCTACTTCCTTTAGGTTTAGTTTGTTGTTGTTTTTCCAATTCCTCCAAGTGTGCAGTTAGGGCTTCAATTTTAGCTCTTTCTTCTTTTTTTATATATGAATTTATGGCTATGAAGTTCCCTCTCAGGACAGCTTTCGCTTCATCCCATAGGTTTTGATATGTTGTTTTGTCGTTTTCATTAGTTTCAAGGTAGTTACTGATTTCTTTTGAAATATCCTCTTTGACTCATTGTTTGTCTAAGAGTGTGTTGTTTAACTTCCATATCCTTGTGGCTAACCTGTTTCTCTGTCCCTTAGTGATTTCCAACTTCATTCCATTGTGGTCAGAGAAATTACTTTGTATAAACTCAATCTTTCTGAATTCATTAAGTGTTGTTTTGTGGCCTAGCATGTGGTCTATTTTGGAGTATGTTCCATGTGCACTGGAGAAGAATGTAAATCCCGCTGTATTTGGGTGTAGTGTTCTGTATATGTCTATTAAGTCCAAATCTTCTAATGTATTGTTGAATGCCTTAGTTTCTTTATTGATTCTCTGCCCAGATGGTCTGTCTAATGGTGATAGTGGTGTGTTGAAGTCCCCTGATCTAATTGCAGAGGAATTTAATTCTCCTCTTAGTTTTTCCAGAGTTTGCCGCACGTATTTTGAGGCACCTCGATTAGATGCGTAAATGTTGATGATTTTTCTCTCTTCTTGAGAGATTACTACTTTTATTAATATGTAGTTTCCATCTTTGTCTCTTACAATAGTTTTGCATTAAAGTCTATTTTGTCTGATATTAGAATAGCTACTCCTGCCCTTTTTTGGCTATTGTTAGCTTGTAAAATGGTTTTCTGGCCGTTCACTTTCAGCCTCCTTGAATCCCTGGGTCGAAGGTGGGTTTCTTGTAGATAGCATATAGATGGATCATATTTTCTTATCCATTCTACAAATCTGTGTCTTTTGATTGGTGAATTTAATCCATTAACATTCAGTGTCATTATTTGTAAGGAATTTCTTACTTCAGCCATTTGTTCTTTGGGTTAATGTATGTTATATGTTGTTTTGTTTCTCTTTTTGTCTTTTCAGTTGTTTTTAAACTCTCCTCCAGCTCTCTCTCCTTTGTTTTTTCCTTTCTACTTGTAGAGATTCCTTTAGTATTTCTTGAAGTGCTGGTTTCTTCTTGGCATACTCTCTTAATTGCTGTTTCTCTGTAAATATTTTGAACTCTCCATCATTTTTGAATGCCGATTTTGCTGGATAGAGAATTCGTGGCTGGAAGTTTTTTTCTTTTAGTGTTTTGACTATATCATACTACTGTCTTCTTGCCTCCATGGTTTCAGATGAGAAATCAGCACTTAATCTTATTGTGCTTCCCTTGTATGTGATGGTTCTCTTTTCTCTTGCTGCCTTGAGCATTTTCTATTTGTCTTGATAATTGGACATTTTGACAAGTATATATCTTGGAGTTGGCCTGTTGGTATTTATACTATTTGGGGTGCGCTGTGTTTCCTGGATCTGCACATCCATCTCTCTCAATAGAGTTGGGAAGTTTTCAACCATTATTTCCTTCAACACTCCTTCTGTTCCCTTTCCCTTCTCTTTTCTTTCTGGGATGCTCATAATATGTATGTTTGTGCATTTTGTATTATCAGTTAATTCCCTGAGACCATGCTGTATTTTTTTCTATCTTTTTGTCTATCTGTTCTACAATCTCTTTGATTTCAACTGTATTGTCTTCCATATCACTAATTCTTTCCTCTGCCTGTTCAAATCTGCTGCCATGTGAGTCCGGCGTCTTTTTCATTTCTTGGCTTGTGCCTTTGTTCACCATCATATCCATTATCTTTTTAGGTGTGTTAACTATTTCTTCAGTATTTTCTCCCAGTGTCTTCTTTATATCCTTAATCTCTTCCTTCAGTTCTTTAAGTTGGTCCATGATATTTGTTTGGATAATTTGATTAGTTGTTCGATGTTCTGCATTGCTTCCTTGTTTTTATTTTGTGCATTGGACTGGTTCATGTTTTCCAGTTTCTCAGAGTCATTTGGATTTTTCTGTTGCCCTCTGCTCATCATATTATCTTGATGGGTTTGTTCAGTTGATTAGCTTTTCTCTATGCTCTAGAATTTTATTTAGCTGTTGGTTCTGCGTGTGAGTTAAGTTTTCTCTTTGGCAGTTTTTCTTCTTATTTTATTTCCTTGCTTCTTTCTATGTTCCCTTGAAGGCAAAAGGTTAGGGCCAGAGCTATCAAAAGATGTAAGGAAGGCAGAAGGATAATAGAAATATTGATAAAAGTTATAAGAGGGGCAAAGTGAGACTTAATGAGATGAATATTTAACTTGTGTAGGCAGTGTAGAGTACTAGGAAAAAATATGGAGTTCCTAAAATGGATTGGGAAAACAAATAGAGGAATATATATATAGTGATTTAGAAGGCTAGAATTATGAAGAGGGAGAGAAATAGTAAAGAAAGGTCTGAAAGGAAAAAGTTAATACTAATAAAAAAAAGAAGAAAACAAAATAGATGTAATATTAATTGACACCCTTAAGTTGTGGGCCTATGAAAAAATGTTGTCTCTAAGAGCCACAACAGAAAACAGAAGGCAGAAAGATGCAGGAAGGATAAGCGATAGTTTGTAATACAGAATCAATATATACAGCGAGTTGGAAATTACTGAATAAGAAGCCCAGCAAAGAAGCGACCAGCTGGCAGCTCCTATAAAAAAAAAAATAGAAGGAAAAAGGAAGGGGGTAGGAAAATGGGAATAATAGCAATAGACCAGAAAGTAACAGCGAGAAACCAAAGATCCACACAGGCAAGCAGTCAAACAGAGCTAAGGGGGGTCAATGATTCCCCTATGGTTCACGTGGATCCTTCCTGCCTACTTGTGTTTTTCAATCAATTTCCCCACAGGGTTCTATATGCAAGTCCTGAAACAGCTTTTAGCTATTAAACTAAATTAAAAAGAATTTATTTTTCATTTGTTGAGGTGACCTCACATTTTTTTTTTAATTTTTACTTTTTTAGCCAAATGCAGGACCCAAATTAATTCCTCCTCTAGACCAACCCCCTTACGGAAGGGACCCTAGCTGGGCCCGTGGAAATTAATCAAGCACGTTCAACTTTCTCGAATCCCCAGGTTAGCTGTAGCTCTGATATTATTCAGTGAGGAGTGCTAAAGACGGCAGATTCTGCCCCTTCTGGCACCGAGCTCAAGCATCACTGAGCTGCTCAGTAAATCAGTTTGAGTTCCGATTCACGTCTGCTCTCAGCCTAATTCTGCTTCAGGTTGGCTTATCTTCTCCCCGAAGCTATGGGGCGGTGCAGGCAGCCAGATCAATGTCTAAAGATATAAAATACCCTTCCCTGTCTTTCAACAGAACCCTCCCTCTTATGGGAAGTGTACCTTCTTCTTGACTCCACAGTGGCCCGGGTCTTATCCCTGGGTGGCTAGGGAAATCAGCTCCGTTCCCCGACCAAAATCCCCCCTCCGGTTCACCGTGTGTTGATTAGCTCATTTGTTCTGTTCACAAAAGGTCCAAGGGGCGCCAGGCAGCCAGATCCCCAGAAAATAAAACTTTTTTTCACCCTGCTCGTGGCTCCAGATGGCCGTTTTATTTTATTTTATTTTTCCTCCCTAACTGTGGGGCTCAGCCATCTGTGCCAAACACCGCTGGGAGCCTTAAAACTCACGAATCTCTACCGTTTCTTCCACGCCATTGATCCGCGCAGATATATGTCCCAAGCTTCTCACTCCATGCGTGCTCAGCACAGACCCCTGGGAAGGACCCCGTCCACAATTGGCCTTGCTCTGGGAGCTTGCAGTGTGTGCCCTCCTACACTAATGCCATCTTGGCCTCCTCTACAAATATCAATAACATTTGTGTTTTATTTGCTGCTATACATGTGTTTTCCCTTACAATTATTTTCAAAACACTGGTTTTACCTAAACATGCTATGAATTCAGGAGGCACTTCAATTTTGAAATGTAGGTAAGATACTTGTTTGTTTGGCTGCTATACAATTGCTTTCACTACCAATCAATGTAAAAACACTGCTTTTACCTAATGCAATGCCAATACAGTAGTTTCTTCACTTTTCAAATCTAAGTAAGATTTGTGTTTTCTTTGCTGCTAGGCATGTGTTTTTACTTAAAATCATTTTCCAAACACTAGTTTTGCCTAACACTCTCTGAATGTAGCAGGTAACTCAAGTATGATAGTTAAGGAAGATACTTGTTCCTTTGACTGCTATACCCTTGTTTTCATTCACAATGTCAAAACCATGCTTTTTCTATTCCAATGCTGCAGTTTCTTGGTTTTGGAAATCTAAGTATATTTCTTTCTTTTGCTGCTATGCATGTGTTTTCACTTATAATCTACTTCAAAACACTGCTTTTCCCTTTCTCTGGGTGAAGGTAGTCACTTCTTCACTTTTCAAATCTAAGTAAGATTTCTGTTTTGTTTGCTGCTATGCATGTGTTTTCAGTTAAAATCATCTTCAAAACACTGGTTTTACCTCACAGGCTTTGAATGCAGGAGGTAATTCAAGTTTGAAAATTAAGTAAGATAGTTTGACTGCTATGCACTTGATTTTACTCACAATGTCAAAACCCTGCTTTTAGAATGCCAATGCTGCATTTTCTTCACTTTGGAAATCTAAGTAAGTTTCTTTATTTTGCTGCTGTTCACGTGTTTTCATTTACAATCAATTCAAAAATGCTCATTTTCCCTAATGCTGTGTGAATGCATTTATTTGTTCATTTTAGAAAACCAATTAAAAAAAGTTGTTTCATTGGTTGCTTTGCACATGCTTTTGCTTAAAATAAACTCCAAGACACTGGTTACACCTACCTCTCTGTCAATGCAGGAGGTACTTCAAGTTTGACAGGTCAATAAGATACTTGTTTTTTTGGTTGCCTTGCTCTTAACAAACCAATCACAATTAAGGAGATGGAATCTCTCATCAAAAATCTCCCAGCAAAGAAAAGTCCATTACCAGATGGCTTCACAGGTGAATTCTACCAAGCATTTCAAAAAGAATTAACATGAATCCTGTTTAAACACTTCCAAAAAATTGAAGAGGAGGGAAAATTACACAACACATTTTATGAAGCCAACATCACCTTAATACCAAAGCTAGATAAAGTTTCCACAAGAAAAGAAAATTACAGACCCATCTCTCTAATGAACATAGATGCAAAAATTCTCAACAAAATGTTTTCAAATCCATAGAATCCAACAGCATATCAAAAGACTTATACATCAAGACCAAGTGGGACTTATTCCTGGTATGCAAGGCTGGTTCAACATAACCATGGAAGTGGCAGCGATTTGTTTTAACTGGAATAGACACATACTCTGGCTATGGGTTTGCATTTCCAGCATACAATGCTTCTTCCAAAACTACCATCTGTGGACTTACCAAATGTCTTATCTATGGCCAAGGCATTCCACACAGCATTGCTTCTGATCATGGAACCCATTTCACAGCAAATGATGTGTTGGAATGGGCACATGCCCATGGAATTCACTGGTCTTACCATGTTCCCCATCACCCTGAAGCAGCTGGATTAATAGAATGGTGGAATTGCCTTTTGAACACTCAATTATGGCACCAACTAAGTGGCAATACCGTGCAGGGCTTGGGCAATGTTCTCCAGGAGGATGTGTATGCTCTGAATCAGCATCCTCTCTATGGTGCTGTTTCTCCCATAGCCATGATTCATGGGTCCAGGAATTAAGGGGTGGAAATGGGAGTGGCACCACTCACTATTACCCCTAGTGACCCACTAGGAAAATTTTTGCTTCCTGTCCCTGCAACATTAAGCTCTGCTGGTCTACAGGTTTTAGTCCCAAAAGGAGGAGTGGTGCCACCTGCGAACATAACAATGATTCCATTGAACTGGAAGTTAAGACTGCCACCTGGCCACTTTGGGCTCCTCTTACTTGTGAATCAACAGACAAAGAAGGGAATTACTGTACTGGCTGGGGTGATTGATCCTGACTATCAAGGGGAAATAGGACTAAATCTATATAATGGGGGTAAAGAAGAGTTTGCCTAGAATGCAGGAGATCATCTAGGGTGTCTCTTAGTCCTGCCATGCCATGTGATTAAAGTCAATGGAAAATTGCAAAAAAAAAAAACAATTCAAGCGGGACTAACAATGGCCCAGAATCTTTGGGAATGAAAGTTTGGGTCACCCCACCAGGCAAAGAACCATGGCCAGCTGAAGTGCTTGCTGAAGGTAACGAGAACATGGAATGGGTGGTGGAAGAAGGGATCGTGACTATTACAGTCCTCATTTCTGTAACTGGTCATGTGGTCAAAGTTCATATTTATCACTACTTTCTTCCATTTTTCATTATGAGTATGATTGTATATATACACAAAAAAAATTTCTTTGTTTTCTTCCCCAACATTTTCCCCTATCTTGAAAAGTTGTTTTAATACTTAAGGATGTCAAGTTTAAGAGTAAATATTACCCAAGGACTTCCACAATGTTCTGTGGGGAATTAATGCATTTCCAGTTGTACGCAGGTGAGTTGAACATTGTTAAGCAGAAATATATATGTATGCTTGTCTGTTATTGTTTTTACTTAGAGACTAAGTATGGTTTAGAGTAATGTGTATGATTGCCAAGTTGACAAGAGATGGACTGTGATGGTTAGGCTAATGTGTCAACTCAGCCAGGTAATTGTGTTCAGGAGTTTGTTCCAGAAAGCACTCGGCTAATTGTAATACAAGAGCATTTATGGACTTCAATCACCAGTGAGTTTACTGCATGGATGCTGATTACATCTGCATCAATCAGGGAGATTACATCATCAATGGGTGGTGCTTTTATCCAGTCAATTGAATGGCTTAAAAGGAGAAGTGATTTCAACATTCAGAGAGAAATTCCCAGCTCATTGTTGGACAGGCAACTTCTCCCAGAAACTCATCAACAACCTTTCATTGGACTTTCATCGGAGCCAATGGTTTGCAGCCTGCCTGTGGAACCTGGACTTGTGCATCCCCACGGTCATGTGAGAGACTGTTTTAAAATCTCATATTATTGACAGATATCTCCTGTTGTTTCTGTTTCCCAAGAGAACCCTGACTAATACACTACATTAACAAACTGAAGGGAAAAAAAAAAAAAAACGATTATCTCAATAAATGCAGAAAAGTAATTCGACAAAATCCAACATCCATTTTTGATAAAAAAATACTTCAAAAGATAGGAATAAAAGGAAAATTACTCAATATGATAAAAGGCATATATGGAAAACCCACAGCCAACATCATACTCAAAGGGGAAAGTTTGAAAGCTTTCCCTCTAAGATCGGGAGCAAGACAAGGATGCCCACTGTCACCATTGTTATTCAACATTGTACTAGAAGTTCTAGCTAGGACAATTAGACAAGACAAAAAAATTAAAGGCATCCAAATAGGAAAAGAGGAAGTAAAATGCTCACTGTTTGTGGATCACATGACCCTGTATTTGTCGTAGTATGCAAGACAAAGCTACTTGAACTAATAAATGAGTTGAGCAAAGTGGCAGGATACAAGATCAACATGCAAAAATCAGTAATGTTTCTGTACACTAGTATTGAACAACATGAGGAGGAAATCAGGAGGAAAATTTCATTTTCAATAGCAAGAAAAAGACTCAAATACCTGGGAGTTAATGTAACCAAAGAAGTACAGGATCTATATACAGAAAACAACAAAACAATGCTAAAAGAAATCTAAAAGACCTAAACAAATGGAAAGACATTCCGTGTTCATGGATTGGAAGAATAAATGTCGTGAAGATTACAATCTTGCCCAAACTGATTTACCGATTCCATGCAATACCAATCAAAATCCCAACAGCTTACTTTACAGAATTAGAGAAGGCAATTACCAAATTCATCTGGAAGGGTAATTGCCCCCAAATAGCCAAAAGCATTCTAAAAACGAAGAGCAATGTGGGAGGAATTTCACTGCCTGACCTTGAAACATATTACAAAGCTACAGTGGTCAAAACAGCATGGTACTGGCATAAAGATAGACACATTGATCAGTGGAATAGAATAAAGAACCCAGAAATATACCCTGACCTATACAGTCAACTGGTTTTTGACAAACCTACCAAGCCCATGCTAATGGGAGAAACCAGTCTCTTCAACAATGGTGTTGGGAGAACTGGATATCTATAACCAAAAGAATAAAAGAGCAACCCTATCTCACACCCTTTACAAGAATCAACTCAAAATGGATCAAAGATCTAAATATAAAAGCCAGGATGATAAAACTACTAGAAGAAAATGTAGGGAAACACCTTCAAGACCTTGTAATAGGCGGTGGTTTCTTGGACCGTACACCCAAAGCATGGGCAACAAAAGAAAAAGTAGATAAATGGGACCTCCTTAAAGTTAAACACTTTTGCACCTCACAGGACTTTGTCAGAAGGGTAAAAAGGCAACCAAGTCAATGGGAAAAAATATTTGGAAATCACATATCTGATAAGGGTTTAATATCCAGGATATATAAAGAGATGTGACAACTCAACAATAAAAAACAAATGACTCAATTAAAAAATGGGTGAAAGACTTGAATAGACATTTCTCCAAAGAAGAAATAAAAATGGCAAAAAAACACATGAAGAAATGCTCAACATCACTCATGATTAGGGAAATGCAAATCAAAACTACAATGAAATATCAATGGCCACTATTAAAAAGACAGAGATCTAGAAGTGTTGGAGAGGATGTGGAGAGATAGGAACACTTATTCACTGTTGGTGGGAATGCAGAATGGTACCACCACTATGGAGGACTATTTGGCAATTACTAAAGAAGTTGAATATAGACTTGCCACCTGACCCTGCAATACTACTACTGGGTATATACCCAGAAGAACTGAGAGCAGTGACACAAACAGACATCTGCACACCGATGTTCTTGGCAACATTGTTCACCATTGCCAAAAGTTGGAAACTACCCAGGTATCCATCAATAGATGAATGGATAAACAAACTGGTCTATTCACACAATGGAATATTATGCAGCTGTAAGAAGAAATGAAGTTGTAAAGCATATGGCAACATGGAAGACCTGGAGAATATTATTTTGAGTGAAGCAAGCCAACCAAAAGGACAAATGTATTAAGGAGTTACTCTGAACCAAATATATTGTGTAATATACGGTTTGATAAAAAAAAAATTATATGTATCCATGACATTTAATTGAGAAATGTATATATTTATTCATCTGTGTTTACTTTTTAGTTTTTAATTGTTTATATTTTCAATTATTAAATGTACAAATAAAGTTAAATAAAAAGAAACATGAAGAAGATACTGGATTCACAGAGCTTTAGATTAAAAAACGGGTTTTGAAGGTGATTGTAACTCCAAGCAAGTGCATAGCTGCCATTAAAATGAGTACCTTGCTTAGTTTTTAAAACTGGAGGAACCACAGCATTGACATAGCATTAGGTAAAAGCAGTGTTTTGACATTGATCCTGAATGAATGCACATGCATAGCAGTCAAGCAAATAAGGATCTTACTTACCTTTAAAAATTGAAGTACCTCCTGCATTCTCAGAGAGTTAGGTGAAACCAGGGTCTTGAAACCGATTGTAAGTGAAAACACTCACAAAGCAGAGAATGAAAAAGTTTCTTTATTGGTTTTCTAAACTGAAGAAATGACTGCATTCCCCCAAGCACTCAGAAAAGCAGTGCTTTGAAGTTGATTGAAAGTGAAAACACGTGCTTAGCAGACAAAGAAAACAGAAACTTACTTAGATTTCAAAAGTGAAGGCACTTGCAACATTGGCATAGAAAAAGCAGTGTTTTGACATTGGTTGTAAGTGAAAAGAAGTTTATAGCAGTCAAGGAAAGAAGTATATTATTTACTTTACAAAAGTGAAGAACCTCTGCATCGGCAGAGCAGTAGGTAAAAGCAGGGTTCTGACATTGTGACTGAAAGTAAGTGTATACCAGCCAGGGAAACAAGTATCATGCTTACCTTTCAAAAATGAAGTACCTCCTGCATTCACAGAGTGTTAGGTAAAACAAGTGTTTTCAAGGTGATCGTAAGTAAAACAACATGCATAGCAGCAAATGAAACACAAATCTTACTTAGATTCAAAAAGTGAAGAAACTATAGCATTGGCATAGCATTGGGTAAAAGCGGTGTTTTGACATTCGTGGTAAGTGAAAACATTGGCATAGCAATTAAGGAAACAAGTATCTTTCCTATTTTGCAAACATGGAGAACCTCCTGGATCCACAGAGCTGTAGGTTAAAATGAGGACTTTGAAGTTGATTGGAATTTCAAGGAGTGCAAAGCTGCCAATGAAATGAGTATACACCTAATTTTGAAAACAGAAGAAACCACTGCATTTGCATAGCATTAGATAAAAGCAGTGTTTTGACATTGAATGTGAGTGAAAGCAAGTGCATAGCAGCTTCACTAACAAGTATCTTACTTTCCTTTCAAACTTGAAGTACATCCTGCATTCACAGAGTTGGGTGAAAGCAGTGTCTTCAAGTTCATTGTAAGTAAAAACATATGCATAGCAGCAAAAGAAACTAGAATTTTACTTAGATTTCAAAAGTGAAGAAACTACAGCATTGGCGTAGAAAAAGGAATGCTTTGATATTGGTTGTAAGTGAAAACAAGTGCATAGCAGCCAAGGAAATAAGTACCTTATTTACTTTACAAAAGTGAAGAACCTCTGTATTGTCATAGTTTTAGGTAAAAGCAGGGTTTTGACATTGTGAGTGAAAGCATGTGCATAATAGCCACGGAAACAAGTATCTTGCTTACTTTTCAAATTTGAAGTACCTCCTGCATTCACAGAGTGTTAGGTAAAACCAGTGTTTTGAAGGTGATGGTAAGTGAAAACATATAAATAGCAGCAAATGAAGTGCAAAACTTAATTAGATTTCAAAAGTGAAGAAACTACTGCATTGGCATAGCATTAGGTAAAAGCGTTGTTTTGACATTGGTGGTAAGTGAAAACAAGGACATAGCAGCCATGGAAACTAGTATGTTTCTTGCTTTACAAAAGTACAGAACTTCCTGAATTCACAGAGTTTTAGGTTAAAACCAGGATTTTTAAATTGATTGTAACTCCAAGAATAGCATAGCTGCCAATGAAATGAGTATCCTACTTAGGTTTGAAAACTGAAGAAACCAGTGCATTGGCATGGCATTAGGTAAAAGCAGTGTTTTGAAGTTGTTTGTGAGAGAAAGCAAGTGAACAGCAGCTAAACTAACTAGTATATTGCTTACCTTTCCAACTAGATGTACTTCCTGCATTCTTCCAGCAATAGGGAAAGGCAGTGCTTTGAAGTTGATTGTAAGTGACAACACACACATAGCAGCAAAGGAAACTAAAATCTTACTTAGTATTCAAAAGTGAAGAATTGCCACATTGGCATAGAAAAGGCAGTGTTTTGACACTAGTTGTAAGTAAAAACACGTGCAAAACAGCCAATGAAACAAGTTTATTGGTTCTCTAAACTGAAGAACCGAATTCATTCAGTGAGCATTAGGGGAAAAAAAGTGCTTTGAAGTTTACTGTAAGTGAAAACCCATGCATAGAAGCAAAAGAAACTAGAATCTTCCTTAGATTGCAAAGTGAAGACACTGCTGCATTGGCATAGAAAAAGCAGTGTTTTGGCATTGGTTGTTGTATACCAGAAAAGGAAAGAAATGTCTTATTTACTTTAGAAAGGTGAAGAACTTCTGCATTGGCAGAGCATTAAGTAAAAGCTGGGTTTTGACATTGTGAGTGAAAGCAAGTGCATAGCAGCCAAACAAACAAATATCTTACTTTCCTTTCAAATTTGATGTACCTCCTGCATTCACAGAGGGTTAGGTGAAACCAGTGTCTTGAAGTTGATTGTAAGTGAAAAGACATGCAAAGCAGCCAATGAAACAAGTTTCTTTATTGGTTCTCTAAACTGAAGAACTGACTGCATTCACTGAGCATTAGGGAAATGCAGTGATTTGAAGTTGATTGTAAGTGAAAACACGTGCATAGCATCAAAAGAAATAAGAATCTTACCTAGATTTCAAAAATGAAGTAACTGCAGCATTGACATAGAAAAAGCAGTGTAAAAAAACAAGTGCATAGCAGCCAAGGAAAGTATCTTATATATTTTACAAAAATGAAGAATCTCTGCTTTGGCAGAGCATTATATAAAATCAGGATTTAGACATTGTGAGTGAACTGAGAGCATAACACCAGGGAGTCAAGGATCTTACTTACCTTTTATAGATGAAGTACCACATGAATTCCCAGAGTATTAGTTAAAACCAGTGTTTTGAAGGTGATCACAAGTGAAAACACATGCATAGCATCAAATGAAACACAAATCTTACTTACATTTCAAAAGTGAAGATACTACTGCATTGGCATACCACTAGGTAAAAGTGGTGTTTTGACAGTGGTTGTAACTATAAACAATGGCATGGCAGCCTAGGAAAGAAGTATCTTATTTACTTTACAAAAGTGAAGAACCTCTGCATTGACAGGACATTAGTTAAAAGAAGGGTTTTGTTTTTGTGACTGAGAGCAAGTGCATAGCAGTCAGGAAAACAATTATCTTTCATACTTTACAAATGTGAAGAACCTCCTGGATCAACAGAGTTGTAGGTTAAAATCAGAATTTTGAAGTTGATTGTAACTCCAAATATTGCATAGCTGCCAATGAAATGAGTATCCTATTTATTTTGAAAACTGAAGAAACCACTACATTGGAATAGCATTAAGTAAAAACAGTGTTTTGACATTGATTGCAAGTGAAAGCAACTGCATAGCAACCAAACAAACAAGTATCTTACTTACATTTCAAACTTGAAGTACCTCATTCATTCACATAGAGTTAGGTGAAACCAGTGTCTTGAAGTTGATTTTAAGTGAAAACACATACAAAACAACCTATGAAACAAGTCCCTTTATTGGTTCTCTAAACTGAAGATCCAAGTGCATTCACTGAATGTTAGGGAAAAATGATTGGAACCTTTGTAAACTGTGGAGTCCATGGAGACTGTGGAGTCCATGGAGACTGTGGAGCATGTGGAGCTTGTTGAGCCTGTGGAAGCCTGCGGAGTCTCTGCAGGGGCATGGAGCCTCTGGTGCCTATGTAGCCTGTGGAAACTTTGGAATGCATGGAGGCCTGTGGAGCCTGTGCAGGGCCTTGTAACCTGTGGAGACTGTGGAGTCTGTGGAGCCTGTGGTGCCCATGGAGTCAGTGGAGATTGTGGAGCCTATGCATACACATGGAGTCTGTTGAGCATGTGGAGCCCATGGAGCCCATGAAGCCCATGGAGATCAGGTATTCCATGGAGTCCTGTGTAGCTGTGGAGCCTTTAGATCCTGTGAAGACTGTTGAGGCTTGTGGAGCCTGTGGAGCTCATGGAGCCCATGGGGACCACGGAGAATGTTGAGCTATGGAGCCCGAGAAGACCACAGAGACTTTGGAGCCAATGGAGCACATGTAACCCATGAATGCCTGTGAAGCCCATGGAGTTTGTGGAGTCTGTGGAGGCCATGGAGGCCTGTGGAGCCTCTGCAGGCCCCTGGAGGCCATTGACACCTGTGGAGCATGTGCTGTCTGTGGAGACCATAGAGACCATGGAGACTGTGGAGGCTGTGGAGGCCAGTGGAGGCTGTGGGTCCTTTGGAGCCTGTGGAGGCCCATATATCCTGTGGAACATGTGGAACCAATGGAGCCTATGTAGACCTTTGGAGCCTGTGGAGTCAATGGAGCCTGTAGAGGCCTGTGGACCCTGTTAAGACCTTTGGACTTGGATGAGGCCATGGAGACCATGAAGTCTGTGGAGACCGTGGAGTTCTCAAAGTCTATTTAGCCTGTATAGCCTATGTAAGCCCAGGAAGCCAGTGGAGCCTGTACAGGCCTGTGGATCCTATGGAGCTTGTCGAGCCCATGGGGCCCATGGAGCATGATGAGGTATGTAGCCCAAGGACACAATACAGAATCTGGAAACCATGGAGCTGGTGGAGCCCATGGAGGATG
>JAKSZT010054234.1:310044-341528 GCA_026826555.1 Tolypeutes matacus | reverse complement strand
CAGCTGAGTAATATTCCATTGTATGTATGTACCACATTTTGCTTATCCATTCGTCTGTTGATGGGCACCGGGGCTGATTCCAACTTTTGGCAATGGTGAACAATGCCGCTATGAACATTGGTGTGCATATATCTGTTTGTATTTTTGTTTTCAGTACTTCTGGGAATATACCCAGCAGTGGAATTGCTGGATAATACGGATGATCTATTGCTAGTTTTCTGAGGAACCGCCAAACTGTCCTCCACAGTGGCTGGACCATACCGCAGTCCCAACAGCAGTGGATGAGGGTTCCTATTCCTCCACATCCTCTCCAACATTTAGTGTCTCCTGTTTTTTTAATACCTGCCATTCTGATGGGTGTAAGATGGTATCTCATTGTAGTTTTGATTTGCATTTCCCTGATAGCAAGTGATGTTGAGCATTTTTTCATGTGCTTTTTAGCCATTTGTATTTCTTCCTTGGAGAAGTGTCTTTTCAGGTCACTTGCCCATTTTTTATATGGGTTGTTTGTCCTTTTATTTTCGAGGTGAGGGATTTCTTTATATATGCAGGATATTAGGCTCCTATCAGATATATGGTTGCCGAATATTTTTTCCCATTGGGTAGGTTGCCTTTTTATTTTCTTAATAACATTCTTAGAGGTGCAGAAGTTTTTAATTTTGAGGAGATCCCATTTATCAATTTTTTCTCTTGCTGCTCGTGCTTTGGCTGTGAGGTTCATGAAACCATTTCCTATTACAAGTTCCTGTAGATGCTTCCCTACATTATCTTCCAAGGTTTTTATGGTTTTGGCTCTTATATTTAGATCTTTGATCCATCTTGAGTTGATTTTTGTATAAGGTGTGAGATGGTATTCTTCTCTAATTCTTTTGGATATGGATATCCAGTTCTCCAAGCACCACTTGTTAAAGAGGCCACTCTCTCCCAACTGAGTGGGTTTCGTGGCCTTGTCAAATATCAGATGACTGTATATGTGAGGATCTATATCAGAACTCTCAATCCGGTTCCATTGGTCAGTAGGTCTATCCTTGTGCCAATACCACACAGTTTTGATCACTGTAGCTTTGTAGCATGTTTTAAAGTCAGGTAATGTGGTACCTCCAACTTTATTTTTCGTTTTCAATATATCTTTGGCAATTCGGGGCCTCTTGCCTCTCCAAATATATTTTGTGTTTAGTTTTTCCAGTTCCTTAAAAAATATAGTGTTGACTTTTATTGGGATTGCATTAATCTGTAAATTAGTTTGGGTAGGATAGACATCTTGATGATGTTTAGTCTTCCCATCCATGAACAGGGAATATTTTTCCATTTATTTAAGTCTTCTTTGATTTCCTTTAACAGTGTTGTGTAGTTTTCTGTATATAAGTCCTTTACATCTTTAGTTAAATTTATTCCTAGGTATTTGTTTCTTTTATTTACTATTGTAAATGGTATTTTTTTCCTGATTTCCTCCTCAGTTTGCTGGTTATTGGTGTACAGAAATGCTACTGATTTTTGAGCGTTGATCTTATAGCCTGCAACATTACTGAACTCCTTTATAAGTTCGAGAAGCCTTGTCGTCGATTTCTCAGGGCTTTCTATGTATAGGATCATGTCATCTGCAAATAATGAAATTTTTACTTCTTCTTTTCCAATCTGGATGCCTTTTATGTCCTTTTCTTGTCTCAGTGCTCGTGCAAGTACTTCTAAGACAGTGTTAAATAGGAGTGGTGATAGTGGGCATCCTTGTCTTGTTCCTGATCTCAGAGGGAAGGCTTTTAAGATTTCACCATTGAAAATGATGTTAGCTTTCGGTTTTTCATATATACCCTTTATCATTTTCAGAAAGTTTCCATCTATTCCTATATTTTGTAGTGTTTTCATGAGGAAAGAGTTCTGTATTTTGTCGAATGCTTTTTCGGCATCTATAGAGATGATCATGTGATTTTTTTCTTTCACTTTGTTTATGTGGTGTATTACATCAGTTGATTTTCTTATATTGAACCATCCTTGCATACCTGGGATGAAACCCACTTGGTCATGGTGTATAATCATTTTGATATGTTGTTGAATGCTATTAGCAAGTATTTTGTTAAGGATTTTAGCAGCTAGGTTCATTAGAGAAATTGGTCTGTAATTTTCCTTTCTTGTGGTATCTTTATTTGGTTTTGGTATTAGGGTAATGTTGGCATCATAGAATGCATTAGGTAGTATTCTTTCTACTTCTATTTTTTGAAAGAGCTTAAGTAGAATTGGTGTTATCTCTTTCCGGAATGTTTGGTATAGTTCAGCTGTGAAGCCATCTGGTCCAGGACTCTTCTTAGTTGGGAGGTTTTTAATGACTGAGTCTATCTCTTTACTTGTAATTGGGCTGTTGAGTTCATCTATTTCTTCTTTCATCAATGTTGGCTGTTTGTGGGTCTCTAGAAACTTGTCCATTTCCTCTAAATTGTGATTCTTGTTGGCATATAATTTTTCAAAGTATCCTCTTATGATACTCTTTATTTCTGTGCGGTCAGTAGTGATATCACCTTGCACATTCCTTATTTTATGTATTTGAATCTGTTCTCTCTTTTTCTTTGTTAGTCTGGCTAAGGGTTTGTCAATTTTGTTGATATTCTCGAAGAACCAGCTTTGGTTTTGTTTATTGTGTCCAGTGCTTTCTTATTCTCTATTTCATTTAGTTCTGCTCTAATCTTGGTTATTTCCTGTTTTCTACTTCCTTTAGGTTTAGTTTGTTGTTGTTTTTCCAATTCCTCCAAGTGTGCAGTTAGGTCTTCACTTTTAGCCATTTCTTCTTTTTTAATATATGAATTTATGGCTATGAACTTCCTTCTCAGGACAGCTTTCGCTGCATCCCATAGGTTTTGATATGTTGTGTTGTCGTTTTCATTAGTTTCAAGGTAGTTACTGATTTCTTTTCAAATTTCCTCTTTGACCCACTGTTTGTCTAAGAGTGTGTTGTTTAACTGCCATATCCTTGTGCCTAACCTGTTTCTCTGGCCCTTATTGATTTTCAACTTCATTCCGTTGTGATCAGAGAAATTACTTTGTATAATCTCAATCTTTCTGAATTCATTGAGTGTTGTTTTGTGGCCTAGCATGTGGTCTATTTTGGAGTATGTTCCATGTGCACTGGAGAAGAATGTAAATCCCGCTGTATTTGGGTGTAGTGTTCTGTATATGTCTATTAAGTCCAAATCTTCTAATGTATTGTTGAGTGCCTTAGTTTCTTTATTAATTCTCTGCCCAGATGTTCTGTCTAATGATGATAGTGGTGTGTTGAAGTCCCCTGCTATAATTGTAAAGGAATTTATTTCTCCTCTGAGTTTTTCCAGAGTTTGCAGCAAGTATTTTGAGGCACCTCGATTAGGTGCATAAATGTTGAGGATTGTTCTCTCTTCTTGAGAGATTACTCCTTTTACTAATATGTAGTGTCCATCTTTGTCTCTTACAATAGTTTTGCATTTAAAGTCTATTTTGTCTGATATTAGAATAGCTACTCCTGCCCTTTTTTGGCTATTGTTAGCTTGTAAAATGGTTTTCCAGCCATTCACTTTCAGCCTCCTTGAATCCCTGGGCCGAAGGTGGGTTTCTTGTAGACAGCATATAGATGGATCATATTTTCTTATCCATTCTGCCAATCTGTCTCTTTTGATTGGTGAATTTAATCCATTAACATTCAGTGTTATTACTCGTAACGAATTTCTTATTTCAGTCAATTTTTCTTTCAGTTAATGTATGTCATATGTTGTTTTGTTTCACTTTTGGAGTTTTCAGTTGTTTTTAAACTCTCCTCCAACTCTCTCTCCTTTGTTTTTTCCTTTCAACTTGTAGAGATTCCTTTAGTATTTCTTGAAGTGCTAGTTTTTTCTTGACATACTCACTTAATTGCTGTTTATCTGTGAATATTTTGAACTCTCCATCATTTTTGAATGCCAATTTTGCTGGATAGAGAATTCGTGGCTGGAAGTTTTTTTCTTTTAGTGTTTTGACTATGTAATACCACTGTCTTCTTTCCTCCATGGTTTCAGCTGAGAAATCAGCACTTAATCTTATTGTGCTTCCCTTGTATGTGATGGTTCTCTTTTCTCTTGCTGCCTTGAGTATTTTCTCTTTGTCTTGAGCATTGGACAATTTGACAAGTATATGTCTTGGAGTTGGCCTGTTGGGATTTATACTATTTGGGGTGCGCTGTGCTTCCTGGATTTGCACATCCATCTCTCTCAATAGAGTTGGGAAGTTTTCAGCCATAACTTCCTTCAACACTCCTTCTGCTCCCTTTCCCTTCTCTTCTCCTTCTGGGATGCCCATAATGCGTATGTTTGTGCGTCTTGCATTATTGGTTAATTCCCGGATACCATACTGGATTTTTTCTATCTTTTTGTCTATCTTTTCTACAATCTCTTTGATTTCAACTGTACTGTCTTCCATATCACTAATTCTTTCTTCTGCTTGTTCAATTCTGCTGCCATGTGAGTCCAGCGTCTTTTTCATTTCTTGACTTGTATCTTTCTTCGCCATCATATCCATTATCTTTTTAGGTGTGTTAACTATTTCTTCAGTATTTTCTCCCAGTGTCTTCTTTATATCCTTAATCTCTTCCTTCAGTTCTTTAAGTTGGTCCATGATATTTGTTTGGATATCTTTGATTAGGTGTTCGATGTTCTGCATTGCTTCCTGGTTTTTATTTTGTGCACTGGACTGGTCCATGTTTTCCAGTTTCTCAGAGTCATTTGTATTTTTCTGTTGCCCTCTGGTCATCATATTATCTTGATGGGTTTGTTCAGTTGATTAGCTTTACTCTATGCTCTAGAATTTTATTTAGCTGTTGGTTCTGCGTGTGAGTTCAGTTTTCTCTTTGGCAATTTTCTTCTTATTTTATTTCCTTGCTTCTTTTATGTTCCCTTGAAGGCAAAATGTTAGGGCCAGAGGAATCAACAGATATAAGGAAGGCAGAAGGATATTAGAAATATTGATAAAAGTTAGAAGAGGGGCAAAATGAGACTTAATGAGATGAATATTTTACTTGAGTAGGCAGTGTAGAGTACTAGGAAAAAATATGGTGTTCCTACAATGGACTGGGAAAACAAATGGAGGAATTTATATATATATAGTGATTTAGAAGGCTAGAATTATGAGAAGGGAGAGAAATAGTAGAGAAAGATCTGAAAGGAAAAAGTTAATACTAATAAAAAAAAAGAAAAAAGAAGAAGAAGAAAACAAAATAGATGGGATAGAAATTGACACCCTTAAGTTGTGGGCCTATGAAAAAATGTTGTCTCTAAGATCCACAACAGAAAACAGAAGGCAGAAAGATGCAGGAAGGATAAGCGATAGTTTGTAATACAGAATCAATATATACAGCGAGTGGGAAATTACTGAATAAGAAGCCCATCAAATAAGCGACCAGCTGGCAGCACCTATTTAAAAAAAAAATAGAAGGAAAAAGGAAAGGTGGAGGAAAACGGGAATAATAGCAATAGACCAGAAAGTAACAGAGAGAAACCAAAGATCCACACAGGCAAGCAGTCAAAAAGAGCTAAGGGGAGTCAATGATTCCCCTAGGGTCCACATGGATCCTTCCTGCCTACTTGTGTTTATCAATGAATTTCCCCACAGGGTTCTATATGCAGGTCCTGAAGCAGCTTTTAGCTATTAAACTAAATTAAAAAGAATTTATTTTTCATTTGTTGAGGTGACCTCACTTTTTTTTTTTTTTAGCCAAATGCAGCACCCAAAATAATTCCTCCTCTAGACCAACCCCCTTACGGAAGGGACCCTATCTGGGCCCGTGGAAATTAATCAAGCACGTCTCACTTTCTGGACTCCCCAGGTTAGCTGAAGTTCTGATGTTAGTCAGTGAGGAGTGCTAAAGATGGTGGATTCCGCCCCTTCTGGCGCCGAGCTCCAGCATCACCGGGCTGCTCAGTAAATCAGTTTTAGTGCAGATTCGCGTCTGCTCTCAGCCTGGTGCTGCTTCAGTTCGGCTTACCTGCTCCCCAAAGCTATGGGGCGGTGCAGGCAGCCAGATCGATGCCTAAAAATATAAAATACCCTTCCCTGTCTTCCAACCAAACCCTCCCTTCCTTGGGAAGTGTCCCTTCCTCTTGGCTCCACAGTGGCCCGGGTCTTATCCCTGGGTGGCTAGGGAAATCAGCTGCGTTGCCCAACCAAAATCACCCCTCTGGGTCACTGGTTGCTGATTAGCTCATTTGCTCTGTTCACACAAGGTCCAAGGGGCGCCAGGCAGCCAGATCCCCAGAAAATAAAACTTTTTCGCCCTGCCCGTGGCTCAAAATGGCCATTTTATTTTATTTTTTTCCCTAACCATGGGGCTCAGCCGCCTGTGCCAACCTCCACCGGCAGCCTCAAAACTCACGAATCTCCACCTTTTGGTCCACGCCGCTGACCCGCACAGATAGATGTCCCAAGCCTCTCTCTCCACGCATGCACAGCAAAGACCCCCGGGCAGGACCCCGTCCCCAATCCACCTTGCTCTAGGAGCTTGCAGTGTGCACCCTCCTACACTAACGCCATCTTCGGAAATATTACTGCTTAGTTTTGAAAACTGAAGAAACCACTGCATTGGCATAGCATTAGGTAAAAGCAGTGTATTGACATTGATTGTGAGTGAAAGCAAGTGCAGAGCAGCTAAACAAACTAGCATCTTTCTTACTTTTCAAACTTGAAGTACCTCCTGCATTCACAGAGAGTTCGGTGAAATCAGTGTCTTGAAGTTGATCGTAAGTGAATACACGTAAAGAAGCAGACAATGAAACAAGTTTCTTTATTGGTTTTCTAAACTGAAGAACTGACTGCATTCACCAAGTGTTAGGGAAAAGCAGTGCTTTGAAGTTGATTGTAAGTGAAAACACGTGCCTAGCAGCAAAAGAAACTTGAATCTTACTGACATTTCCAAAGTAGAGACACTGCAGCATTTGTATAGAAAAGGCAGTGTTTTAACATTGGTTGTAAGTGAAAACAAATGCATAGCAGCCAAAAAAGAAGAAACTTATTTACTTTCCAAACATGAAGAACTCCTGCATTTGCAGAGCATTAGGTAAAAGAAGGTTTTGACATTATGAGTGAAAGCAAGTGCATAGTAGTCACGGAAACTAGTATCTTACTTACCTATGAAAGATGAAGTACCTCCTGTATTCACAGAGATTTAGGTAAAACCAGTGTTTTGAAGGTGATCGTAAGTGAAAATACATGCATAGCAGCAAATGAAACACAAATCTTACTTAGATTTGAAAAGTGAAGAAACTATTGCTTTGGCATAGCATTAGGTAAAAGCGGTGTTTTGACATTGGTTGTTAGTGAAAACAAGGGCAGAGCAGCCAAGGAAACAAGTATCTTTCTTACTTTACAAACATGGAGAACCTTCAGGATTCATAGAACTTTTGGTTAAAAACAGGAGTTTGAAGTTGATTGTGACTCCAAGAAGTGCATAACTCCCAATGAAATGAGTATCCTGCTTAGACTTGAAAACTGAAGAAACCACTGCATTGGCATAGCATTAGGTAAAAGCAGGCTTTTGACATGAAAGTCATGGATCCCCTAAAGGCCATGGAGCTTGTGGAGCCTGTGAAACTGTGGAGCTCTTGGAACCTGTGTAAACTGTGGCATCCATGGAGCCTGTGGTTCCTGGGGAGCTTGTGGAGAATGTGGAAGCCTGTGGAGTCTCTGCAGGTGCATGGAGCCTGTGGTGCCTATGGACCCTGTGGAGTATGTGGAGCCCATGGAGGCCATGAAGCCCATGGACATCACAGATTCCATGGAGTCCTGTGTAGCTGTGGAGCCCATGAAGCCTGTGAATACAGTTGATGACTGTGGACACTGTGGAACTCATGGATTCCATGGGGCCCATAGGGCATGTTGAGGTATCATGCCTGAAGAGACTGTGTAGACTGTGAAGCCAATGGAATGCATGTAGCCCATGGATGCCTGTGGGGCCCATGGAGTCTAGGGAGTCCGTGGAGCCCATGGAGGCCTGTGGAGTGCATGTGGGCCCCTGGAGGCCATGGACTCCGGTGACACATGTGCAGCCTGTGGAGACCATAAAGCCCATGGAACCCGTGGAGCTGGTGTAGGATACTGCCTATAGTTGAAGGCTATTCCACATTACTTACATATACAGGGTTTCCCTCCGCTATGAATTATCTCATGGTCAGAGAGATTTGCTTTGCTATTGAAGGCTTTCCTACATTCCTTATATATACAAGGTTTCTCTCCAGTAAGTCTTCTCTGGTGTGTAATGAGGCTTGATTTTTGAATGAAAGTTTTCCCACATCCAACACATTCATAGGGTTTCATTCCAGTATGTATTCTCAGATGGTTAATGAGTTGTTCCTTCTGGCTGAAGACTTTTCCACATTCATTGCATATATAGGGTTTTTCTCCAGAATGAATGTTCTGATGTTTAATGAACTATTGCTTTTGGCTGAAGGCTTTTCTGCATCTTTAAATTCATTTTGTTTCTGTCCACTATGAGTTTTTTTCATTTTTGGTGAGAAATGATTTGTACCTAAAGGCTTTTTCACATGCCTTACATGCATGGGGGTCTTTGCATTAGGAAATCTCTTGTATCTGAGATTAGACATTTGAATTAAAGCTTTCCCACATATATATTATTTCTCTGCAGTAAGAATTTTCTGATCAATAAAGAGGTTTACTTTCAGGTTGAAGACTTCCCCACATGTATTACATTTCTCTGATTGTTCCACTGTATGGCTTTTGAAATAAGGAGTAAACAAATGACTGTAAAGAGCAGACTATATTCAGGACACTCATAGGCTTTCTCTCTAGTTTAAATTTTCTCATATTCCATGAGGTTTTGTTTCAACTGGAAGGATTCCCATGTTCATTACAATACTAACTAATGTATGAATATTTCATCCTCAATGAGATTTAAAGTCTGGCTGAGGATTTCCAATATTCCTTATGTACACAGGGTTTTAATACTGCATGTTTTTTTAACTTTATTTTGTACATTTAATAATTGAAAATGTAAACAATTAAAAACTAAAAAGTAAACACAGATGAATAAATATATACATTTCTCAATTAAATGTAATGGATACATGTAAATATTTTTTTTGAATCAAACAATATATTACACAATATATTTGGTTTATAGTAATGCACTCATACAGTATTTGTCCTTTTGTGTCTGGCTTGCTTCACTCAACAAAGTGTCCTCCAGGTTCATCCATGTTGCCATATGCTTTATGACTACATTTCTTCTTACAGCTGCATAATATTCCATCATGTGAATAGACCACAGTTTGTTTATCCATGACATCTGCACACTGATGTTCATAGCCACATTATTCACCATTGCCAAAAGGTGCATGTTTTTTTTATGTGGCTCTAGCTTTCCCAAATACATGAAATCCCAAATGAGTTCTCTGAAGGATTAATTCTCACATATCTCATGAGGTTGAATTTCCAAGAAAACTTCACACTCATTACATTTCAAGTGTACAACTACCATGTGGGCAAACTTTCAAAAGTCATTTTCTTCGTTCTTTTTTCCTTACATAGATTCCTTCATGCTTAGGAAAGAATGATGGAAATACCTCTAAGTGAAGTTCCATTATTAGAAGTGTTATTTTGAGGAAACAATGCTTGCAGTCAGAGAACATATTTTCCTAAGTTTCTTACATTCCCTGCCTTCATCTTAAATCTGTACTGTTGTAGAAATGGAAATAGATTTACTCACAAGCTTTTGGTTATGTGGTTCTTTCTGCTTCTTAATGCCTTATGTTCTTCATAGTATGTGGGGTACAGCAAAAGCAGTGCTACAGGGAAATTTATAGCATTGAATTCATTCATTAGAAAAGAAGAAAGATCTAATATCAATCATCTAGTCATCCAATTTGCGAAGTGCAACAATATCTCCTTTTTATTTGTTCTATCATTCATGGCCCTTCTTGCTTCAAATGAGCATCACATCCAGTTGGTGACTTCATAAGTAGGAAATGGGGAAGTGATACAGCACTTGATTTATGATGGGACAGAAGAACACCACATAAATCAATCCTGGTACCTTCAGGCTTCTGAAGGATAAGAAAGGTGCAGCTTCCAAACCAAGTGAGTAAGGTGGCCCCAGAACAAAGGCCAAAATGGCAACCCAGGAAATCTTGAACACATTGTTTTGGACTGACTATTTTTGCTCAATTTTTTTTCCTTCTATTTATTTGGATGAGATGCACTATTTAATATTCTTTAAATTTTACCCAGGAAATTATAACACTTTTGTTTGCCTTTCCAAATCTGCACTTTTTCTTTGTTATATACTTGCCAAATAATGTTTTTAAAACATTTTATATACTGTATTAGTCAGCCAAAGGGGTGCTGATGCAAAATACCAGAAATATTTTGGTCTTTGTAAGAGGTATTTATTTGGGGTAGAAGCTTACATTTACCAGGCCATAATGCATAAGTTTCTTCCTTCACCAAAGTGTGTTACCCCATCTTGAAGCAAGACAGCTGCCGATATTTGCCAGGGTTCAGGCTTCTTGGGTTCCTGTCTTCCCAGGGCTGCATTTTTCTCTGATGTCTGTTCCTCTGTTTCCTCCACAAGGTCAGCTGTAGACTATGAGGCTCTTTAAGCTTTGCCTCTCTCCAAAAGGCCAGCTGTGAACTGTCAGGTGAATGGCTTTTCTTTTTTCGCTGCGGCTTTCCATCCTTGTTCATCAGAACTCCAACATCAGAAACTAATCCAGCTCTTTACTTTGCCATGTCCTTTTATATTTGACACCCCGCCCACCAAGGGGCAGGGCTCAACACCCTACTGATAGTGGCTCAATCAATGCCCTTATCATAACTTAATCATACCCAGATTAACAGACCAGTTTAAAAGCATCATCCAATATCTATTTTTGGAATTCATAATGATACCCAACTGGTACATATCCATTTATCCATCTTATGGTATATATTATTTTATGGTGTATTTTAACACTTTATTGATGTTCTAGGCCACAGATATCATTATTAATTGATCCATTCAATAGTCATTTATATATATATGAATTTAATTAACAGATATTGTTCTTCAATCCATCCTGAATCTTGAACCTTCTGAGATTATTTTCTTTCTGCCTAATGAAATATCCTTTTACATTTCTTTTAAAATGAGTTGCTTCTAACATATTTTAATAGGTTTTACTCATCTGTAAAAGTATTTATTTCACTTCTTCCTGAAGGATTACAATGAATTACATCTCAGGCCCTCGATGACCTCCACTGCTTTTGAGAGCAGCCTTAGGTTTGAATTTCTCCATTCTTTTTAATGTAATCAGTTATTTGGAGAAGAAATTAGGGACTTTCAGTTTTACAATCTGTTTCCTGCCACCCCACCCTGCAGGCAAAATCTGTGTGGTCTGGCACTGGGGATGGAAATAATGGCACAACTCTCTGACTTACACACATGATTTTGAAACTAAGATTTGGTGAATAAGCAGAGTATATTGAGTTCTTCTTGGGACCATTCTAGTGACCAGTACAATGGTAGTCAGCACCCAATTTTGCTCAACAAAGCCACACCCAAAGCACAGCCACTGCTTCAAGAGTTCCCATTTCTCCCAGACTTAGGAAAATCCTCCTGATCCTGGTGCCCTGGGTTAATGCCCTCATTTGAGTCTTGTGTAGACCCTAGAAATGTATGTTCTTACTAAACCATTGCTATGTGTGTAAGCCTTTTGTATGTCAGACATTTTGGTTGGATTCAGATAAGGGTCCTTTCCATTATGTCACTTTTGTTAGATTGCTTTAGTTTAGTTAAAGGCCTCTTTGGGAGTTGGAGGTTATCCTGAGTACTGTTGTGGCAATGGATGTAGGCCATTTTAAATCAGCACACACCACTCAGAACTAGAGTGGGAGAGAGTGTGGTCTATAGTGTGAACTGTGGTCTATGGTTGGTGGCAAGGCTCCAGGATGTGTAAGTTCATTGAGGTTGGTGGGCCACACTGTGGGAGATGTTTGTGTGGGATGTGGTGGGAGGTGTGAGAGGTGGGCAACATGGGAATCCCAGTGGGTTCCATGTAATATTTTAGGTAATCTAAGCACCTCTTAAAATATATGTATATATATATATATATAAATAACATTTTTGTAAGCAAATACACATATATGCATATATATTTAAAAAATAATAATAATAAAGACAAGCAAAAGTAAAAAAAAATAAAAATAAAAAAAAATAAAAATAAAGGCCTCTGATTAAATTTCAGGCACCAGAATCACCCCAATATATGTGCTAAAGTCCTACATACATGGAACACACAGAGAAAGAGTGCTGCCATGTTTACCCTGCCATGTGGGGGAGTGCTCCAGGATCTCCTACAGCTGTGGAGAGACACAGAAACCCTGAGAGGCTGAGAGAGAGGTCAGAGACAGGAGTCATGTAGCAGCTTGAAACTGAAAACATCCAGGCCAGAGGGGAAGGGAGAGGTTTGAGCAATTGTGTCTGAATGTCCACTGCTGAGCTCAGGAGAAAGTGAGTTTCGATGAGAAGGCAGAGAGAGACAGGCAGGCCGAACATTTTACCTTGGCATGTGTCCAGCAGCAGCTGATCCTTGATAAGAGAGCATTTTTTATAATGCCTCGATTTTACATTTTTCACAGCCACAGAACTATATGCTTTAACCTTAAAAAATTCCAATAGAAGCCAAACAATTTCTGGTATTTTGCATTGGCAGCACTTGGGAAACTCAAACAGCTAGGGGCACAGGTTTGTAGAGCTGCCCTGTTCCTAAATGGCAGTGTGATGATGCTGCCCAGTGAATTCACCTGTAAACTGGGGGTGGCTCCAGACTGGTGTGAATGAATACTCTTTAGAATGAGGTGGAATTGCTCTTGGCCTGCAAGGCCTGCAAGACAGGGAGTCAGGAAGGGGAGTCACATGGTTTGGAGACTAGTCTAAAGTCACAGATGCCCCAGTAAAATGACCAGCCTCAGGCAGGGGTTGGCCAGGTGGGCAGGGGCAGATAAACCATGGGACCTGGGGTCTTTTCAGCAGAGGACTCAGGGACCAGAAAGAAGACTTCCTGCTCCTGCTCCTTTTACACTTCCCTCCTTCCCTTGGCCTCCAGCGTGGACCCTCTGAGGAGGCTACTCTTACTGTACCCCTCCTGGGTCTCAGGCAGGTCTCTTGCTTCCAGTTCTGCATTCACCTTCTCCAATCTTGGGGCAGCTAAAGAGCAATGCTGAGATGAAACCTTTTGGTGCCAGGAAGGAAATGTCAAATTCACATTACAGCACTGGCTACAGCAATAACTTCACCAGAATGAGCAACATTAGTCCAGTGTCCCTAATAAATAGTACGGGGATCCCAGAACGTCCTGGGACCTTGGGCTGACAAGAATAGAAGTTAGGTTGTGAGATAGTGTAATTTTTGCAGAAAACCTCAGAGGGTGCATATGTCAGATATTTCTCAGACTAATTAAATATTAAATTTTCAACACATTTTTAACAGTGTTGAAAATGATGCAGACCTCCTCAATCCCAGAAAAGAAAGGAGAGGTTGGATGGGAAGAAGCTGATGAACAACTGAAGAGCCTGGAATATAACACATGTTCACTGTACTTCCCCCAAGCCACAGTAGCAATGTCCTGGTTTGGAAACAAACTTTCAGAGCCCCAATGAAAACCAATATCATAGGTTCTGGATCCACAAAGGAGGACAGGGAGAAAGCCCTGTTCAGCACTCACAGCCTCAGTTAGTGATGTGAGTCATTCTATCCCGTCTTCACTGGGCAGTAAGGAGCAGGAAGTACATCTTCTCCTGTGCTGCTAACAGCCCTCTATCTGGACACAGAGTTGCCTTCAGAATTTTGTGTCCATTCTCTCATGCCCATGCTCACTTTGCTGAGGATGGCCTCCACATGTCTAAGCAGTTGAGGAGGATGAAGAGGGGAGTGAGCACTTTTCCTTTATGGCCGACTGTATTTGCAAAGGGTGAGGGGAAGTACCCTCCCAGTAATATTGCAGATGCTAATCAATATCTTCAAATAAAGCACTTTGTATGATTTCATTGTGTACAATTTTCATAAATTCTTTTAAATTATAACCAAATTATCCATTCAAAGAGTATAAAAATAATTTATGTCTGTTATGGCAAACAGCCAAATTACTTCTCTAGCCTCAACTCCCATTCCTCCTTCATCAATATTATATGCATTGGCAGATTCTTTGGGGTACAAATTTCTGTTTGTAAATACATGCATTCTCTAGTTTCATCCATCCCACACCCTATCACATATGAGAGAAATATTGGAGTACAACTTAAGAATATAAATAAATTTTCTAACTTCTTAAAATACTTGTGATTAGAAGAATATCATCTAATTATGAAAGGATCATTTCTATTTAAAATAACAAGGAAATTTGGATTTAAGGTGAAAGCAGGCCACTGTAGTTCAGTGGCAGTTAAACTTCAATCCACAACAGAATCAGGTGAAGAAACTGAAAAAATATAAATGGTTGGGTTTCCTTATAAGAAAATGCTGCAATAATTCTCCACAATATTTTTAAAATGGTAATTTTTAAAATGCATACCCAGAATGTAATGGATTGAAGAACCAGTGAAAACAACCAGGATAATTTGAAATAAGTGGAAAGTGCATCTTTACATAAACTAAGAGAAATCTCGAGTTTGGATGCATAAATAAGTGGTAACAACTTGAATACAGATGAGTGTGGAAGAAGATGTGGGAGGAGCAGATTTCAGAACAAACTGCAAGTGCACTTTTCCGAGAGGAGAAAGACATCCTGAATTGCACAGTCACAGATGCTTCCTTAAAAGATTGGCAGCAATTGTACAGACTGGAGGTGGAGATTCTTTGGAGATTTGCATTCATTAATTAACAGGGTTTCCCTCCAGTATGAATGGTGTAATGTTTAATGAGATACTGCTTCTGGCTGAAGGTCATTCCACTTTCCTTACATATATAGGGTTTCCCTCCACTATGAATTTTCTCATGATCAGTGAGATTTGATTAGCTAATGAAGGCTTTAATATATTCCTTACATATATAGTTTTTTTTCTCCAGTTTGTCTTCTCTGGTGTGTAATGAGGCTTGATTTCTGTATGAAAGCATTCTCACATCCATTACATTCATAGGGTTTCTATCCAGTGTGTATTCTGAGATGGTTAATGAGGCTTTCCCTCTGGTCAAAGGCTTTTCCACGTTCATTGCATATATAATGTTTTTCTCCAGAATGAATCCTGTGATGTTTAATGAACTATTACTTTGATTGAAGGCTCTTCTGCATTCTTTACATTCATTTTGCTTTTGTCCACTTTGAATTTTTTTCATGTTCTGTGAGACAGGTTTTGTACCTAAAGGATTTTTCACATGCCTTACATGCATAGGGTTTCTTGGCAGCAGAAAATCTCTTGTATCTGAGATTTGACATTTTAATTAAAGCTTTCCTACATATATATTATTTCTCTTCAGTAAGAATTTTCTCATAAATAAAGAGGTTTTCTCTTAGGTTGAAAACTTTCCCACCTGTCTGACATTTCTCTGCATGTTCCCCTGTATTGCTTTTAAAATGAGGAGTAAAAAATAACTGTAAAGTGGCAACTACATTGAGGGCACTCATATGATTTCTCTCTAGTGTGAATTTTTGCATATTCCATGAGGTTTTCTTTCAAATGGAAGCATCCCCATGTTCATTACAATACTAACCAATGTATGAATATTTCATGCTCAATAAGATTTAATGCCTGTCTGAAGGATTTCCAATATTCCTTACATACACAGGGTTTTATTTCTGCATGTTTCTTTGATGTGAATCTAGCTTTCCCAAATTGTTTCTCGGTAGGATTAATTCTCAGGTAGCTCATGATGTTTAATTTCCAAGAAAACTTCACATTCATTACACTTAAAGAGGAGGACTACCTTGTGGGACAAACTGGCAAAACTCATTGTCTTCATTCTTTTTTCCTTACGTAGATTCCCTCATGCTTAAGTGAGCATGATGCAAATTCCTTCAAAGTGAAGTTACAGTCATAGAAGTGTTATTTTGAGGAAACAATGCTTGTAGTCAGAGAAAATATTTTCCCAACTTTCTTACATTCTCTGCCTTCATATTAAGTCTGTACTTAACATCTTAAGTCTGTTGTGGAACTGGATATAGCTTCACTCACAAGCCTTTTGTTATGTGATACTTTCTGTTTCTTAATGTCCTATGCTTCTTCATAGTTTGTGGGGTTCAGCAATAGCAGTGCTTAGAGGGTAATTTATAGCATTGAATGAATTCATTAGAAAAGAGGAAAGATCCAGTATCAATCATCTAAGTGTCCAATTAGGGAAGCACAACAATCTCTCCTTTTTATTTGTTCTATCATTCATGGCTCTTCTTGCTTCATATGAACATCATATCCAATTGGGGGACCTCATAACTAGGAAATGGAGAAGTGATACAGTACTTGATTTATGATGGGGAGAAAACAACACCCCAGAAATCAACCCTGGAATCTTCAGACTTCTGAGGGATAAAGAAGGTTCAGCTTCCAATGATGCACGAGTAAGGTGGCCACAGAACAAAGGCCAAAATGGCAACCCAGGAAATCCTCAATACTTTTTTTTGACTGACTATTTTTGTTCATTTTTTTTCCTTCTATTACTTTGGAAGAAATGCACTATTTAATATTCTTTAAAGTTTACTTGGGAAATTATAACACTTTTACTTGTCTTTCCAAATCTGCACTTATTATTTGTTATTGACTTGCCAAATAATGTGTCTTAAAATATTTTATATCTGGTATTAGTCAACCAAAGTGTGCAGAAGCAAAATACCAGAAGCCTGTTGGTCTTTATACAAGGTATTTTTTGTGGGTAGAAGCTTACAGTTACCAGGCCATAAAGCATAAGTTTCTTCCTTCACCAAAGTCTATTACCATGTCTTGGAGCAAGACAGCTGCTGATATTTCCCAGGGCTGCATTTTTCTGTGGGCTCAGCTCCTCTGTTTCCTCCACAAGGTCAGCTGTAGACTATGAGGCTCTCTAAAGTTTGCCTCTCTCCACAAGGCCAGCTGTGAACTGTCAGTTGAATCATTGTCTCTTTTCCCAGGGGCCTTCTGTAATTGCACATCAGAACTCCAACATCAAAAACTACTCCAACTCTGTCCTTTGCCATGTCTTTTTATGTTTGAGACCCCACCACAAAGGGGTGCGGCTCAACACCCTACTGACTGTGGCCCAGTCAATGCCCTTATCATAACTTAATCAAGTCCAGATTAACAGACCAGTTTACAAACATAATCCATATCTATTTTTGGAATTCATAACAATATCAAACTGCTAAATATCCAGTTACCATCCTGTGCTATATATTATTTTATGGTGTATTTTAACACTTTATTGATGTCCTAAGCCACGGATATCATTATTACATTATCCATTCAATAGTCATTTAGATATAAGAATTTAATTAACAGATATTGTCTTTCAATCCATCCTGAATCTTGAACCTTCTGATATTATTTTCTTTCTGCCTGAAGAATATTCTTTTGTTTCTTTTTAAGTTAGTTGCTGCCAGCAATCTTTATTAGTTTTTATTCATTTTAAATGTATTTATTTCCCTTCTTCATGAAGGATTGAGATGTATTACATCTCAAGTCTCTAAGATCTCCATTGCTTTTGAGAGCACCCTTAGGGTTCAATTTACCCATTCTGTTGTAACCGTAATCGATCATTGGAGAAGAAATTAGGGTCTTTCACTTATACAATCTCCTTCCTGCCCCCCACCCCCCAGGCAAAATCTTTGTGCTCTGGCTCTGGGGATGGGAATAATGGCACACCTCTCTGAGTTACACACCTGATTTTGGAGGTAAGATTTGGTGGAGAAAGCACAGTATTTTGAATTTTCTTGGGACCATTCTAGGGGCCAGTGCAATGGTAGTCAGCATCCCATTTTGCTCAATGATGGCCACACGCAAAGTACACCACTGCTTCATGAGTTCCCATTTCTCCCAGACTTAGGAGACCCCTCCTGATCCCTGTGCCCCGGGTTAATGCCCTCATTTGGGTCTTGTGAGGACTCCAGAAAATTATGTTCTTTTAACCCATTGTTGTGTGTGTATGCCTTTTGTATGTAGGATATTTTGATTAGATTCAGATAAGGGACTTTTCAATCAGGTCACTTTGTATTAGATTGCTTTAGTTTAGTTAAGGGCCTCTGATTAGACTTCAGGCACCAAGATGGACCCCATTCATTGTGCTGAAGTCCTACATACATGGAACACTAAGAGAAACACTCCTGCCATGTTTACCCTGCCATGTGAGAGAGGGCTCCAGGAACTCCTACCACTGTGGAGAGACACAGAAATCCTGAGAGGCCGAGGGAGAGGCCAGAGCTGTAGTCATGGAGCAGCTTGAACATGAAGACATCCAGGCCAGAGGAGAAGGGATATGTGTGTGCAATTTTGTTTGATGTCCCACTGCTGAGCTCAGGGTGAAAGGGAGTCTGGAGGAGAAGGCAGAGAGACAGGCAGTACCAACATTTTGCCTTGGCAAGAGCACAACAGTAACTGACCCTTGTTAAGACAGCATTTTTGATGATGCCTTGATTTGGACATTTTCACAGCCTCAGAATTGTAAACTTTAACCCTAATAATTTCCAATAAAAGCCAACCTATTTCTGGTATTTTGCAATGGCAGTGCTTGGGAAACTGAAACTACTAGGGACACAGGGTTGGAGAGCTGCCCTGTTCCCAAATGGTAGAGTGAGGCTGCTGCCCAGTGAATTCACCTGTAAACTGTGGGTGTCTCTAGATTAGCAGGGAATGAGTACTGGTAAGATGGTGGGGAATATGCTCTTGGCCAGCAAGGCCTGCAAGTCAGGGAGTCTGGAAGGTGATTCACATGGTTTGGGGACTAGTATAAAGTCACAGATGAACCAGTAGGATGTACCTGCCTCAAGCAGGGGTTGGCCAGGTGGGCAGGGGCAGATAAAAGCATGGGATCTGGGGTCTGTTGCAGCAGAGGAGTCAGGGCACAGAGAGGAGACTTACTGCTCCTACTCCTTTTGCCCATCCCCCCTTCCCTTGGCCTGCAGCATTTACCCTCTGAGGAGGCTGCTCTTACTGTACCCCTCATGGGTCTCAGGCACGGAATAAGGTCTCCTCCTTCCAGTTCTATGTTCACCTTCTCCAATTTTAGGACAGCTAAAGAAAGAGCAATGCCAAGATTAAACATGTTGGTGTCAGGAAGGAAATGTCAAAATTCACATTACAGCATTGGCTACAGCCATAATATCACCAGAATGAGCAACATTGTGCCAGTGACCCTACTAAATAGCCAGAAATCCCAGAATGTCCTGGGAACTAGGGATGACAAGAATAGAAGTGAGGTTCTGAGAGAGGGCAATGTTTGCAGAAAACCTCCGAGGGTGCAGATGCCAGATATTTCTCAAACAAATTAAATATTAAATTTTCAACACATTTTTAACAGTGTTGAAAATGATGCAGACCTCTTCAATCCCAGAAGAGAAAGGAGGGGTTGGATGGGAAGAAGCTGGTGAACAACTTAAGAAGCTGGAATGTAACACATGTTCACTGCAGTTCCCCCAAGCCAGAGAATGAATGTCCTGTTTGGGATACAAACTCTCAGAGCCCCAATGAAAACCATCATCTTAGGTTCTACATCTGCAAAGGACGACAGGGAAAATCCCCTGTTCAGCACTCAAAGCCTCAGTTAGTGATGTGAGTCACTCTAGCGGGTCTTCCCTGGGGAGTAAACAGCAGGAAGTCTGCCTTCTTCTGTGGTGTTAAAACACTCTAACTGGACACGTGTAGATAGCAGTGTGGCCTTCACACAGTCACGTCCATGCTCCTAGTGCTCTGTGCTCACTCTTACTGAGGGAGGCATCCACTCATCCAGGCAGCTGAGGAGGGGCCCAAGGGAGTGAGCAATTTTCCTTTATGGGCGACTGTATTTGCAAAGGGTGAGGGGAAGTTCCCCTGCCCACTCCCAGTAATGTTGCAGATACAAATCAATATCTTCAATCATCCACTTTGTATGATTTCATTGTGTACTATTTTCATACTTTCTTTTAAATTATAATCAAATGATCTGTGCAAAGAGTATAAAAATAATTTATATCTGTTATGGCAAACAGCCAAATTACTTCTCTAGCCTTAACCCCCATTCCTCCTTCCTCAGAAGTATCTGCTTTGGCAAATTCCTTTGGGTACCTATTTCTGTTTGTAAATACATGCATTCTCTAGTTTCATCCATCCCACACCCTGTCACATATGAGAAAAATATTGGAGTACAACTTAAGAATATAAATAAATTTTCTAACTTCTTAAAATACTTGAGATTGCAAGTATATCATCTAATTATGAAAGGATCATTTCTGATTTAAAATAATAAGGAAAATTGGAGTTAAGTAGAAAGCAGGCCACTGTAGTTCAGTGGCTGCTAAACTTGAATCCACATCAGAATCAGGTGAGGAAACTGAAAAAATAAAAATATTTGGGGTACGTTATAAGAAAATGCTACATGAAACAGGCAAGATGGCATCGATTTAAGAGTGTACTCATTGACTAGCTGTCTGGGGATGGCCAATTGTGGATCGGGTCCAGCCCATGGGTCTGTGCTGTGGATGCATGGAGTGAGAAGCTTGGGCATTCTATCAGTGGGTAGATTGACAGCGTGGAGTGATCGGTGGCGATTCATGAGTTTAGAGCACACCTGTGGTGTTTAACACAGATGGCTGAGCCACCCCAGAGGGAAAATGGCTGGTTTGAGCTGCTAATCCTGCACCTGCAACTCCCACTCCTGGTGTGAGGGAGCATACTCTGGTGGAGGGAGGGCTCTGGCAGAAGGTGGCAAGGTATTCAGCTTCTGTAGATTTGGGTGCCTGGACCCCCTCATAGCTTTGGGGTGCAGATAAGCTGGCTTGAAAGAGTTCCAGCCTGAGGGGAGAGGTGAATCTGCTGAGGAAGCCTGATTTACCCAACAGCCCACTGACACTGATGCCTGGCCCCAGAGGGGGCAGAGTCAGACAATTTTATCGCTCTGCAATGACAAGCATGAGAGGTTCAGCTCCCCTGAGGAGGCCAGGAAGTGGGAAGGCCCTAATTAGTTTCCACGGGGATATTTGGGGTCCCTTCATTGAAGGGGCTGATCTAGCAGAGACTTCTTTGGGTCCCTTATATTGCCAAAAAAAAAAAAAGAAAAATACAGTCACTTTAAAAAATGAATTCCTGTTCTTAATTTAGTTTAATACAGAAAATCTGCCTCAAAACCTGCAGATAGAACCCTGAAGGGAAATTGATAAATCCAAGCAGGCTGAAAGGATCCACAAGGACCCTAGAAGGAACACTTCTTCCTTAGTTTTGTTTGACTGCTTGCTTGTGTGTTTCTTTGGTTTTTCTCTATTTGTTGTCTCTTGCTTTTCTTTCCTCTTTCTTCCCCCCTTTCTGTTTTCCTTCATTTTTTTAAAATTAGGTGCTGCCAGGTTACCTCTTCTTTGCTGTTCTTGCTCTTCAGTGATTTCCCATTCTCTGCCTATATTGATATTGTAACCCATGCTATCTCTTATCCTTCCTTCATCTCTCTGCCTTCTGCTTACTGTTGTGGTTATTAGACACCATACTTTTTTATTAGCCCACAACTTAAGGGCTTAATAGACTTTCTATTCTTTCTATTTTGTTTTCTTCTTATTTTATTAATATTAGCTTTTTCCTTTTAGCCCCTTCTTTACTCTTTCTCTCCCTCCTCATCATTCTAGACTTTTAAATCATTATATATATATTAATCTATTTGATTTCCCAGTCCATTGTAAGTACTCCACTTTTTTTCCTATTACTCTACACTGCATACACAAGTTAAATTTTCATTTCACTAAGTCCTATTTGGACCCTCTTCTAACTTTTATCAATATTACTATTATCCTTCTTCCTTTCTCACATCTTTTGATTCCTCTGGCACTATATTTTTGCCTTCAAGGTAACATAGAAAGAAACAAGGAAACAAAATAAGAAGAAAATATGTCAAAGAGAACACTTAACACACACACAGAAACACCAACTAAATAAAACTCAAGAGGAGAGAGAGAAGCTCATCAACTGAATAAACTCAGCAAGTTAAAATGATGACTAGAGGGAAACAAAAAATTACAAACCACACTGAGAAACAGGAAGACACGGACCACTCCAATGAACAAACTAAACACCAGGAATATATGCAGAACATCGAACAACTAATCAAAGATTCCCAAACAAATATCATGAACCAACTTAAAGAAGTGAAGGAAGAGATTAAGGATATAAAGAAGACACTGGGAGAACATTCTGAAGAAATTGTAAACAAATGCAAAAAGATAACAGATATGCTGGTGATCACTGGCACAATCCAAGAAATAAAAAGGATGCTGGATTCACATAACAGCAGATTTGAACAGGCAGAAGAAAGGATTAGTGATGTGAAAGACAATACAGCTGAAACCAAACAGATATTAGAATGGATAGTCAAAAAATAGAAAAAATCCAGCAGGGACCCAGGGATTTAACTGATAACACAAAATACACAAACATATGTGTTA
This sequence comes from Tolypeutes matacus, assembly GCA_026826555.1. NCBI lineage: Eukaryota > Metazoa > Chordata > Mammalia > Cingulata > Chlamyphoridae > Tolypeutes > Tolypeutes matacus. The sequence continues at coordinate 318,978 of JAKSZT010054234.1, read as the reverse complement.
TGGGCATCCCAGAAGGAGAAGAGAAGGGAAAGGGAACAGGAGTGTTGAAGGAAATAGTGGCTGAAAACTTTCCAACCCTATTGAGAGAGATGGATGTGCAGATCCAGGAAGCAAAGCACACCCCAAACCATATAAATCCCAACAGGCTTACTCCAAGACATATACTTGTTAAAATGTCCAATGCTCAAGACAAAGAGAAAATACTCAAGGCAGCAAAAAAAAGAGAACCATCACATACAAGGGAAGCACAGTAAGATTAAGTGCTGATTTCTAATCTGAAACCATGGAGGAAAGAGGACTGTGGTATGACATAGTCAAAGTGCTGAAAGAAAAAAAATCCTGCCACAAATTCTGTATCCAGAAAAACCGTCATTCAAAAATAATGGAGAGTTCAAAATATTCATAGATAAACAGAAATTAAGAGAGTATGTCAATAAGACACCGGCACTTCAAGAAATTCTAAAGGAAGTTCTACAAGTTGAAAGGAAAAACCAAGAGTTAGGAGAGTTTAAAAACAAATAAAAAGACAAAAACAGAATCAAAACAACGTATAACATACATTAATCCAAAGAAAATATGGCTGAAGTAAGAAATTCATTGCGAGGGAAGTGGCTGTGGCTCAATCAGTAGGGCTCCCGTTTACCATATGGGAGGCCCCGGGTTCGGTTCCCGGGGCCTCCTGGGGAAGGCAAGCCCACCCGCACGGCGTGGTTAGCTGACCCAGCGAGCACAAGCAGCAAGGGGGGAATAAATGAATAAATAAATAAAATCTTAAAAAAAAAAAAAAAAGAAATTCATTGCGAGTAATAACACTGAATATTAATGTATTACATTCACCACTCAAGAGACACAGATTGGCAGAATGGATAAAGAAATATGATCCATCTATATGCTGTCTACAAGAAACCCACCTCCAACCCAGGAATACAAGGAGGCTGAAACTAAATGGCTGGAAAACAATTTTACAAGCTAACAAGTGCCAAAAAAGGGCAGGAGTAGCTATTCTAATATCAGACAAAATAAACTTTAAATGCAAAATTATTGTAAGAGACAAAGATGAACCCTATATGTTAGTAAAAGGGGTAATCACTTAAGAAGAGAGAACAATCATAAACATTTATGCACCTAATTGGGGTGCCACAAAATTCATGAGGCAAACTCTGGAAAAGCTATGTGGAGAAATAAGTGCCTCTACACTTATAACAGGGGACTTTAATACACCATTATCATCATTAGACAGAACATCTAGAAAGAGAATCAACAATGAAACAAAGACTCTCAACAATACATTAAACGACCTGGACTTGATACACATATACAGAAAAATACACCCAAATACAGCAGGATTTACATTCTTCTCGAGTGCACACGGATCATACTCCAAGATAGACTACATGCTAGGCCACAGAAAAACTCTCAACGAAATCAGAAAGATTGAGATTATACAAAGTAATTTCCCTGATCACAATGGAATGAAATTGTAAATCACTAAGGGCCCAAAAAACAGGTTAGACACAAGAATATGGAAGTTAAATAACACACTATTAGACAAGCAGTGGGTCAAGGAGAAAATCTCAAAAGAAATAAGTAACTACCTTTAAATTAATGAAAATTACAACACAGCATAGGAAAACCTATGTGATGTAGCCAAAGCTGTCCTGAGAGAGAAGATCATAGCCAAAAATACATATATTAAAAAAGAAGAAAGAGTTAAAATTGAAGACTTAACTGCACACTTGGAGGAATTGGAAAAACAGCAGCAAACTAAACCTAAAGGAAGTAGAAATAAGAAAATAACAAAGATTAGAGCAGAACTAAATGAAAAAGAGAATAAGAAAGCACTAGAAAAAATAAACAAAAACAAAAGCTGGTTCTTTGAGAATATCAATAAAATTGACAAACCCTTAGCCAGACCAACAAAGAAAAAGAGAGAACAGATGCAAATACACAAAATAAGGAAGGAACAAGGAGATGTCACTATTGACCCCACAGAAATAAAGAGTATCATAAGAGGATACATTGAAAAATTATATGCCAACAAGAATGATAATTTAGAGGAAATGGACAAGTTTCTAGAAATGCACAACTGCCTACACTGATGAAAGAAGAATTTGATGAACTCAACAGTCCAATTACAGGTAAAGAGATAGACTCAGTCATCAAAAACCTCCCAACTAAGAAGAGCCCAGGACCAGATGGCTTCACAGCTGATTTCTACCAAACATTGCAGAAAGAGCTAATGTCAATTCTACTTAAGCTCTCAAAAAAATAGAAGTAGAAGGACTATTGCCTAACTCATTCTACGATGCCAACATTACCGTAATACCAAAACCAAACAAAGATACCACTAGAAAGGAAAAATACAGACCAATTTCTCTATGAACCTCAATGCTAAAATCCTCAACAAAATACTTGCTAATCACGTTCAACAACATATTAAAAGGATAATACAGCACGACCAAGTGGGTTCATCCCGGGTATGCAAGGATGGTTCAATATAAGAATGTCAATCAATGTAATACACCACAAAAACAAACTGAAAGAAAAAAATCACATGATCATCTCTATAGATGCAGAAAAGCCATTCAATGAAATACAGCACTCTTTCCTGAAAAGAACACTGCAAAAGATAGGAATAGAAGGAAATTTTCTGAATATGATAAAAGGTATATATGAAAAATCAAAAGCTAACATCAGCTTCAATGTTAATTCTGAAAAGCCTTCCCTCTGAGATTGGGAACAAGACAAGGATGCCCACTAACACCACTCCTATTTAACATTGTCTTAGAAGTACTTGCTTGAGCACTGAGGCAAGAAAAGGAAATAAAAGGCATCCAGATTGGAAAAGAAGAAGTAAAAATTTCATTGTTTGCAGACGACATGATCCTACACATAGAAAGCCTGGAGAAAGCTACTACAAAGCTTCTTGAGCTTATAAAGGAGTTAAATAATGTTGCAGGCTATATGATCAATGCTCAAAAATCAGTAGCATTTCTGTACACCAATAATGAAGAATCAGAAGAGGAAATCAAGAAAAAAATGTTATTTACAATAGTAACAAAAAGAATCAAATACCTAGGAATAATTTAACTAAAGATGTAAAGGACTTATACACAGAAAATTACACAACACTGTTAAAGGAAATCAAACAAGATTTAAATAAATGGAAAAATATTCCCTGCTCATGGATAGGAAGATTAAACCTCATCAAGATTTCTATCCTACCCAAACTACTCTACAGATTTAATGCAATCCCAATAAAAATCAACACTATATATTTAAGAAACAGGTAAAACAAACTACAAAATATATTTGGAAAGGTAAGAGGCCAGAAATTGCCAAAGACATATTGAAAAAGAAAAATGAAGTTGGAGGTATCACATTACCAGACTTTAAAACATATTGCAAAGCTACAGTGATCAAAACTGCATGTTATTGGCACAAGGATAGACCTACTGATAAATGGAATTGAATTGAGAGTCCTGATATAGATCCTCGCATATACAATCATCTGATATTCCACAAGGCTACCAGCCCACTCAGTTGGAAGAGAATGGCCTCTTTAACAAGTGGTGCTTGGAGAACTGCATATCCATATTCAAAAGAATGACAGAAGAAGAGCATCTAACACTGTATACAAAAATCAACTCAAGATGGATCAAAGATCTAAATATAAGAGCCCAAACCATAAAGACCTTGGAAGATAAGGTTTGAAAGCATCTACAGGACCTTCTAATATGAAATGCTTTCATGAACTTGACAGCCAAAGCACGAGAAGCAAGAGAAAAAATAAATAAATGGGATCTCCTCAAAATTCAAAACTTCTGCACCTCAAAGTACATTATTAAGAAAATAAAAGTCACCCTACCCAATGGGAGAAACTATTTGGCAACCATATAGCTGATAAGAGCCTAATATCCTGCATATATAAAGAAATCCTACACCTTGAATATAAAAAGACAAACAACCCATTTAAAAAATGGGCAAGTGACCTGAAAAGACACTTCTCCAAGTATTGTATTTCAACATGGAGGTAGACAGTGCCAGGAATGATCCAAAGAAAGTTTGGGATCAGGGGACCTCACTCCATGAGGAATGCAGGCAAGTTTATTTAGGCTGAAGCTGCTTTTTATGCTACAAAGCTGATAACAAAAGTAGGGCATCCTTCAATAGTTCCTCAGCTAGGTGCGTGAGAGCACTGCCTGTTTCTGTGTTCCCAGACAATGTTGCTTGGGAATTCAGACAATAACATCTTAGTGGTGTGTTCATTCCACTCGGCCTTCTCCCACTGATGTCTGCATTATGCAGTGTCCTTGGAGACATTTCCTAATGTTTCTCTGCCAGCAAGCATGTTTTTAAATGCTTAACCCTTTATGCTCTGGCTCTCAACATCTTTTCCAACAATTCACCTTTTTTTGTTTTTGGTCCAGGGTGACTGTGCCTGTCTTAGGTTGCCCTCATCTGAAGGTCTTAGCCATCACTGGCCACCAGTCAAGCTCCATAGAGATGGGTCTTGAGAGTTAAGTGTTTTAAGCAGATTCAAGTGATTGGCATGGCTAGTCTTTTCAGCCCTTTTAATGCAGGACAGCAGGGCTTTGAGAATCCCTCTTTATACAGTTAACAGTAGCAGAGCACCAATGATCACAACACCAAAGTAATCAAGTACAGAGGTTGATTTCCACCAATGTAAGGGTTTATTGCAATTGATCTGTCACTGATTGCCAAAATTCGCTACCTGAAAGTGTAGTAAGTTGATTCTGAAACATGCTCAAAATCCTTTTTTGAAATCTGTAATTTCTGTAGATAAATTTGTGTGATGACCTAATAAATGATTTTTAATTTTTTCCCATTCATAGTGGGAATCATTGTATGAGAGAGGAGTGATACATAAAGCACTTTTATTCCAAACACACTTCAAACCTTGTTTTAAACTTAGATTATATATTTGATCTCTCATATGTGTAACAGCCATCTCTAAGTCATTAAGCCTATTATTAATTTGCTCATCTATATATAAATGACTATGCCATAGCTCACTAGCATTATGATGCCAATTTTTAACATATTATTGTGATTGGACATTCTCATGTAGGTCAGTTCCTGTCACAGCAATAATACCTATAAGCCCTAATACAGCAGCTATTATTAATCCAATTAAACATTTGTTTTTTTTTTCAAATAATGGTTTAGAAAGTGCCAAAGGATTTTACTCTGAGGGGAAGACTCTCAACAGCGATTCATGAGAACCAGATGCCATATTCCATGATGCCGTCATCCTATTTGAAATACAGTAGTACTCTCCAGTAAAACAGATTTTGATACACAAATGTAAAGGGAGAAATTGCTGCAGAAAAACCATCTTTGATCAATGCTCACTTTTCCCACTATAAAAACAATGGGATCCCATGCACATACTTTAAGAAATTAAGTGGATTTTCTTTTTAAACTGGTAATATTAGTTTTACTGCTTTGCCATTCAAAAATTGGGCTAGTTCCCAAAAATAATTTCCACAAATAATTTTTAGTTTTGTTAAGTTTGGTGTCTCATAGTTGTGGGTTAAATCTTCCCTGATGAGTCCAATTTAGAGATATATTTATATTTATGATGTTCCCAAAATTCTAAAAATAATGATAGCTTTTGTTAATTGTTTTTGTTGAATTACAAACTTTTCAACTTATGATTGTGATTACATTAGGTTTTGGTATCCCCATAAGGGCCCAATTCTTTACAATTCTATATGAATTATTAAAGAGAACAACATCAGGTGAAACATGGCATGTATGCCATTTATCACTTTGTACTATGATTTTGGGACTGTATACATGGATCCATGGATCTTATGCAGTTAGGTCATTCAAGAAAAGGCAAGGTTAAATTTTCAATAAATTTCCCTTCCTCCTCAGGTTTTAGAGGAAGGCAAGAATCAATGGGCCCAGGGAAATGAAAAGACTGATTAATATAAGCAGGGTAGGATTTGTCCTCCAGGTCAACAATTCTAAAAGAGGAGAGTTAGTAATATAAGCCCAATATGTATAACCATATGAAAGTGCACTACTTACTGCTGTGGTTGTCAAGGTAATCATAGCAAAGAATAATTGTGTTAGAGTGACATTCTGCCTTTTAAAAGCTACCATCTTTTCTGCTTCTTGTTTCAGCTCCTTTGGCTTGTTTATGTCTAGGTTTCAGATGTCTGGACAGGACCCAAAGCTGGTCTCCATTATCTGTAATGATAAGAGCAAAACCTTGACCCTATATCCTAACTTAACTTCTGCCTTATCCCATTGATTATTATTTTTATGCTTTCAGTAAACTAGTTGACCAATATTTGTTTCTGTATTATTGCCTGATTTTTCTCAGAAATGCTTTGCTGCTGATGTATATGATTCTGACCTTTGGATTAAAAATTTTATTGTAAATAATGCTTGATATAATTGTTCTTGAACTTCATCATTTCCCCCTTTTTTGTTTTTGTAGCACTTATATAGAGAAGTTTAACTGTTAATTTTTTATTATAAGTATACATATATTCACAGTCTTACTAAATCAGGAGATACCCTGATATACTTGGCTTATTTTTGGCTAGAGTCCTGGATAGATACAAGATAAATGTTAATATATATTTAGTTTCATAAGATTATATAGACAATAAGGGTGAGAAACAAATAATATAACTAATTAAAAGATTAAGTCAATATAAACAAAGTTATAGAATGACAGATAAATAGAGCAGTCTTATATATACTTAGTAATATTTAGCTTTTAGCGGGAAGTGTTGAATTGTTGAAGTAGCAACTGATACTAGAGTTTTGGATGACTGTGAGTTAATGAATTTGATACTATAGATGCCAACTTGTGAGTATTTTGCTAATTCCTGAGGAGGGGACTGCCTTGTCAGGAAGGAACACAACACTCCTTGGGCAATACATTTTAACGTTTATGCATCCATCCCTGGGAGAATGCCAACTCCCCCAGGAAGGAATACAACACCTGTTAAAATGCACTTTTAAAAAATTTTGTTACAAAACATCCCTGATGTGCTTACTATTTTAATTTCTAATATTTTTCCTGAAATGTGAAAAGTGTTAACTTGCAAGGAATTGGTTTGTTGATTAACAAAGTTTTCTGCATGATGTTTTACTTTAGGCTTGAACAATTCTTACTAAACATTTTTTAAAAGATATTTAGTTTCAGGGCTTTTCAAATTTAAAACAAAAGATTTATATATATACTTAATAAAATACCTTTATGTGTAACATATATGTTGTTAAATTATTTATATATGCAATGTATTGTGTCAAAGTTTTGATTAGTATTTAAGTATATTATACATAATTCATAACTATAGTAGTTTATAAAACAGACATCCAATGAATAAACTTTTATTTCTTAAGCATTTAAGATTCTTAGTAGCATGATTAGAATGACCTCAATTTTTTTATTTTGTATAGTTTGAGGTATAGGTAAAAACAAATTAGTATTTCTTATTTGAGCTGTGGGGTAATACATTAACTTGTCATTTTAATACTTGCATTGGTTTTGTTGTTAACATTATAATTAGAATTGGGGCTGTTGCTTACAGTGTTGAATATAAACTTGATTTATTGTTGGCTATTTTACAGGAAGTGGAATGTGGGCTGGCTTGACTTAAGAAAATATTAAAGAAAGCTTTAGCAAGTTTTAAAACAAAGGAATAGTGATATTAATCTTTTGCAACAAACTAGCAATATTTGCAACCACTGCATGCTGCAGTGGTGTTATTTTATTTTACTTTAATTTGCTGTTATGCACTACCCTGGCAGCATTTAATGGCTGCTTTCTTCTTGTAGTTATAAATAAAAATTATGATTAATGACATTATATTTACTATTATATTGAAACATTATTATATTTTCAGGAATTTTATACACTTTTAAAGTATTCATATGAACTTTTTATTCATATAACTTTGTTATAAAATCAGAAAATTTCTTTTAATTATACAACAGTTTTAAATACTTCATTCAACGGATATCACATGAACTTAACTATTTTTAGTATTTTACTTTTTTTTAAGGTAAAAGACCAAGTTATTTGTGACAGCTTGAAATAAAAGCTATCTTTCAGGATTTGACTTTGAGAAAGCAGGTTCAAACATCGTGTTCTTTTTAAAAGTGATAATGGTTGGTGGCAAGGCTCCAGGATGTGTAAGTTCATTGAGGGTGGTGGGCCACACTGTGGGAGATGTTTGTGTGGGATGTGATGGGAGGTGTGGGAGGTGGGCAACATGGGAATCCCAGTGGGTTCCATGTAATATTTTGGGTAATCTAAGCACCTCTTAAAATATATGTGTATATATATATATAAACAACATTTTTGTAAGCAAATACACATATATGCATATATATTTATATATCATTTTGCAAATGTTTGTATATATTGTAAGAATTTTTATTTTTACCCATAATAAAAATTTAAAAAAAAAGAAAAAGGCAAAAAAAATAAATAAATAAAAGTGATAAGAGCTGTTTCTTCATGGAAATGATAAGGATAAAGTACAAGAAGCTATTTTGATAAAACAGACTTTATTACATACTGATTATTGAGGAGAAAATCTTTGTAAACTTTTACTAAAACAGACTACTGACATGAGAAACTTTGAGGAAGGATAGAACTTTAACTTTATATTATTATATTATTTGACATTAAAGCTTTTAAATTTTTATACATAGAGTGCTTAAATTTTAATTAGCTTTGGCCACAAAAATTCCTTTTTCACAAGCCTTTTGCACTTTTATATTTATTCAGGTTTGTCCCACATTTACTTTGTTTTAATAACTAGTTATTTCATCTTAGTATAAAATTACTTTCTTTTCTTTAATAATATAAGCACATTCTATATACCTTCCACACTTGTTACCACAATGATTTTGGCAACTATTTCCAAGCAAACTTTT
>JAKSZT010054234.1:220781-310034 GCA_026826555.1 Tolypeutes matacus | reverse complement strand
TCCAAGCAAACTTTTGACAACACATAATTACCATCAACATTAAACAAACTTGTTAGACTAATGATTTAATTTGAGTATAACTATTTTTATTATTTTAATCTAATATCCATATTTATTTATTAATATAAATGCTTATTTAATTTTTGGCCATTTGAATAGAGCTCTTATAATAATTTTCATTTATTAATTTTTTATTAACATCTGGAGGTATCAACACATATGCTGACACTGAACAAACAGACAAATACAAAAAAAGAATTATGACACACTAACAGAAACATAATGCTTACTAATTTTACCCATAATTTTCACTCCTTTGGTATGGCTGTCTTCAAGCCCTTCATCATTTCACATCTTTGATTTTACTGCTTTTAAGATTTTTTCTGGAATCTGTATTACCTGTAATATATAAGCTTGTTCTTTGAAACACTTTTGTTCGTAATCAGCAAACAGCCAGGACAACTTAAACAGCATAAATGCAGCTTAGCTCTAATTTAGCAGTTTATACAGATATTTAGCATGTATATTTTGGATTACTACTCTTTAGGGGTACACTTAGGCTCAAAGTTCAGATTTCTGGGATAGGCCCTTTAATTCCTGCTCTTAATTTTGGGTATCTTCAGTGAAGGAGTAATAAACTAAGTGTCAGCTGAGGAAGGATCGACAGCTGTACTGCTTTTGGTGACTGCCTTAAGTTCTGTTACATGCCAGAGTGAACTGCTTTGTTGCTGATGGGGTAGATTTGAGCAAGGCTAGGAAATGTGCTCATATTGTTTGTCTGAGGGCCTTGAGCAAAGCCCACTTGGAAGTCTCTCAACTTATTAATGAGACTACCATTTTTATGATATTTAGAATGGGATTCCTTGGCCCAGTGTAACCCTCTTTGGCATTTTGGACACACAAGAGTTGGTATTGATTTATTATTGCCCCTAAATGGAGCTCTTACACTAGTTTTGGCTTGGCAATCTTTTTTCATATGACCTGGTTTCCCACATTTAAGGCAATTTAAATTAGTAATCATAGGACTACGTCCCTTTAGAACAGCTGCAAGAAGGTTCATGTTATAGGTATTAGGCCCAATGTTTTGTCATATTTTTATATAATCCTCTAAAGTCCTTCCATTTGCCTTTATCATATATAAAGCCTTTATACACTCACTGTTAGCATTATCAAAACCAACATTAGAATAAGCATTTCTTTAAGATCAGATTGAGTTACTGTCTTGTTGACTGCATCGGTCAGCCTTGCTTCAAATTCAGCCTAGGGTTCTGTATCTCTTTGAACAATTTTTGAAAATGATTGTACAGCCTGTCCAGGGGTGGAGATTCATCACCAGGCAGCTAGGCAGCACAATCGCACTTGTACAATGGCAATATCATCTTACTGAGCTTGGTGAGGAATCCTAGCCCATTGACCTGTTCCTAATATTTGTTCAGCCATAATAGGCCCTGGTGGATTTTGCTGTAGATTTCATCATCTACAATGTTAACTTTATCAGCCCACCAAGTTTTAAAATGGAAAAATTCTGCTGGACTAAGAACAGCTTGAGCTATCAAATCCCAATCCCAGGATATTAATCTGTTTGCTTGTGCCATTTCTTGCACCAATTCTTGAGTAGAAGGAGAACTTACACCATATTGATTGCATGCTTGTTTTAAATTTTTGATAGTTTTAAAAGGCATAGGAGCATGCTCATATTGTACACCCCGATGGGGATTGTTAGCATCTACTGGAATTTGAGTTACGGTTACTGGAAAAGTAAAAAAAAAAAAGTGCATAGCCTCTGAATTTTCTTCTCTACTTCCCTGTGCTATACTTTTTATAATTGAAGAGAATGGTGATTGCACAAAAACAAAACTTTTGGAGGGTCATCAAATGTAAAAAATGGATCAGTAGATACCGTAGGAGGCAGAGACACTGGTGCAAAAGACAATAAATTATCTTTTGGAGCAGATGGCTTAATGACCACTGGAAAAGTTCCACAAACTCCCTTTTTCTTTTTTTCTTTCCATTAGGGATGAGTTTATCTGTTTTTGCCTGTTCATTAATTTTTTCATTAAAATCATCATTAGCTTGCTCTGCTATAGTTTTAGCAATAGCAGTATCCATTTTAATATCTTCATTTTCATATGACTGTAATGGTTCAAGAGCAACAGAAATAAGACTATGCAAAGACCATACATAACAATGTTTCTGTACAAGAGAAAAGAGTTTTAGTAACTCTAGGGTCATCACAGATATCCCTGTATTCTTTAACAGGGTTTTCAAAATTGGGAATATTCCTCTAACCAAGTCGACTGATTACCCATTTCCCTGATGATCAAGATTATTTGACTCACCAACAGAATGCAAGGACCATCTGACCCAGCAGTCCTTCTTTCCATGGCACTGATGCAGAGAAACGACTAGTTGTGCCCCACCTAGGCGCCAACTGTTGTAATTCAATGTGGATGGAGATGGTGCCAGGAATGATCCAAAGAAAATTTGGGATCAGTGGATCTCACTCAATGTGGAATGCAGGCAAGTATATTTAGGCTGAAGCTGCTTTTTATACTGCAAACCCGATAACAAAATTAGGGTGTCCTTCACTAGTTCCTCAGCTAGGTATGTGAGAGGACTGACTCTTTCTGTGTTCCCAGACAATCTTTCTTGGGAATTCAGACAATAAAATCTTTGTGATGTGTTCATTCTGCTCTGCCTCCTCCTACTGATGTTTGCAGTCTGCAGTGTCTTTGGAGACATTTACTAATGTTTCTCTGTCAGCAATCATGCTTTGTAAATGCTTAACCCTTTATGCTCTGGTTCTCAGGATCCTTTCCAACAACAGATGAGTGTGGAAGAAGATGTGGGAGGAGCAGATCTCAAAAGAAACTGCAAGTGTACTTTTCCAAGAGGAGAAAGACATCATGAATTGCACAGTCACAGCTGCTTCCTTAAAAGATTGGCAACAATTTGCACAGAGTGGAGGTGGAGATTCATTGGAGATGCACATTCATTACATTCACAGGGTTTCTCTCCAGTATCAATGTTTTAATGTTTAATGAGATACTGCCTTCTGCTGAAGGCAATTCCAAATTCCTTACATATATAAGGTTTCCCACCACTATGAATGTTCTCATGGTCAGTGAGAATTGAATTGCTTCTGAAGGCATTCCTACATTTCTTACATATTTAAGGTTTCTCTCCAGTTTGTCTTCTCTGGTGTGTAAATGAGGCTTGATTTCTGAATAAAAGCTTTCCCACATCCATCATATTCATAGGGTTTCTCTTCAGTATGTATTCTTAGATGGTTAATGAGGTTTTCCTTCTTATTGAAGGCTTTTCCACATTCTTTGCATATACAGGGTTTTTCTCCAGAATGAATGCTCTGATGTTTAATGAACTGTTGCTTTTGGCTGAATGCTTTTCTGCATTCTTTACATTCATTTTGTTTCTGTCCATATGAGCGTTTTTCATGTTCTCTGAGATATGATTTGTACCTACAGGCTTTTTCACATGCCGTACGTGCATAGGGTTTCTTTACAGTAGGAAATCTCTTGAATCTGAGATTTGACATTTGAATTAAAGCTTTCCCACATGTATATCATTTCTCTTCAGTAAGAATATTCTAATGAATACAGAGCATTTCTCTCAGGTTGAAAAGTTTCCCACATGTATTATATTTCTATGCTTGTTCCCCTGTATGGCTTTTAAAATGAGGAGTAAAAAATGACTGTAAAGAACAGACTACATTCAGGACACTCATATGGTTTCTCTCTAGTTTCAATTTTCTCATATTCCATGAGTTTTTGTTTCAGATGGAAGTATTCCCATGTTCATTACAGTACTAAATTATGTGTAAATATTTCATGCTCAAGTAGATTTAATACCTGGCTGAAAAATTTCCAATATTCCTTACATACACAGGGTTTTACTCCTGCATGTTTCTTTGATGTGACTCTAGCATTCCAAAATTCATGAAATCCCAAATGGTTTCTCTGAAGGAATAATTGTCAGGTATCTCATGAGGTTGAATTTCCAAGAAAACTTCACACTCATTACCCTCAAAGGGGAGGACTACCATGTGGGGCAAACAGGCAAAACTCATTCTCTTCATTCTTTTTTCCTTACATAGATTCCGTCATGCTTAGGTAAGCATGATGCAAATTCCTTCAAAGTGAAGTTACATTCATAGAAGTGTTATTTTGAGGAAACAATGCTTGCGGTCAAAGAATATATTTTCCCAACTTTCTTACATTCTCTGCCTTCATCTTAAGTCTGTACTTTTGTGGAAATGGATATAGCTTCACTCACAAGCCTTTTGTTTTGTGGTTCTTTCTGCTTCTTAACGTCCTACACTTCTTCACAGTTTGTGGAGTACAGCAAAATCAGTGCTTAGAGGGAAATTTATGGCACTGAATGCATTCATTAGAAAAGAGGAAAGATACAATATCAACCATCTGAGCATCCAATTTGGGAAGTGCAACAATATCTCCTTTTTTTCATTCTATCATTCAAGGCTCTTCTTGCTACAAATGAACTTCACATTCAGCTTGGTGACTTCATAACTAGGAAATTGGGTAGTGATAGAGCACTTGATTTATGATGGGGACAAAACAACAGCACAGAAATCAACCCTGGAACCTTCAGGCTTCTGAAGGATAAGAAAGGTTCAACTTCCAAAGATGCACGAGTAAGCTGGACCCAGAACAAAGGCCAAAATGGCAACCCAGGCAATCCTGAATACATTGTTTTGGACTGACTATTTTTATTCAATTTTTTTCTTCTATTTATTTGAATGAGATGCACTATTGAATATTCTTTAAAGTTTACTGGGAAATTATAACACTTTTGCTTGCCTTTCCAAATATGCACTTATTATTTGTTATTGACTTGCTAAATAATGAATTTTAAAACATTTTATACCCTGTATTTTTCAGCCAAAGTGGTGCTGATGCAAAATATCAGAAATATGTTGGTCATTATAAAGGATATTTATTTGCAGTAGAAGCTTACACTTACCAGGCCATAAAGCATAAATTTTTTCTTTCACCAAAGTCTGTTAGCCCGTCTTGGAGCAAGACAGCTACTGACATTTGCCAGGGATCAAGCTTCTTGGGTTCCTCCCTACTCAGGGCTGCATTTCTCTCTAGGCTCAGCTCCTCTGTTCCCTCTAGAAGATCAGCTGTAGACTATGTGTCTCTCTAAGCCTTGCCTTGCTCCACAAGACCTGCTGTGAACTGTCAGGTTAATGGTTCATCTCTTTTCCCCAGGGCATTCTGTCCTTGCTCATCAGAACTCCAACATAAAAAATTACTCCAACTCTGTGCTTTGCCATGTCTTTTTATGTTTGAGACACCAACCTCCAAGGGACATGCCTCAACAATCTACCAACTGTGGCCCAGTCAATGCCCTTATCAAAACTTAATCATGCAAAGATTAATGGACCAGTTTACAAACATAATCAAATATCTATTTTTGGAATTCATAACCATATCAAACTGCTACATATCCATTTACCCATCTTATGCTATATATTAATTTATGGGGTATTTTAGCACTTTATTGATGTCCTAGGCCATGGATATCATTACTTGATCCATTCAATAGTCATTTAGATATATGAATTTAATTACCAGATATTATTCTTCAATCCTTCCTGAATCTTGAACTTTCAGAGATTATTTTCTTTCTGCCTGAAGAATATTCTTTTACATTTCTTTTAAAGTGAGTTGCTGTTACCAAACATATTAGTTTTTATTCATCTATAAAATATTTATTTCACTTCTTCCTGAAGGATTGAGATGATTTAAATCTCAGTACTCCATGTTCTCCACTGTTTCTGAGAGCACCCTTAGCATCAAATTTCTCTGTTCTGTTGTAAATGCAATCAGTTCTTTGGAGAAGAAATTAGGAGCTTTTAGTTTTACAGCCTGCTTCCTGCACTCCACCCCCAGGGTAAAATCTGTGGGCTCTGGCTCTGGGAATGGGAATAATGGCACAACTCTCTGAGTTACACACCTGACTTTGGAGCTAAGATTTGGTGGAGAAAGTACAGTATATTGAGTTCTTCTTGGGACCATTCTAGGAACCAGTGCAATGGTGGTCAGCACACTATTTTTTTTCAATGATGGACTCAACCTATGTACAGCCATTGCTTCATGAGTTCCCATTTCTCCCAGACTTTGAAGACCCCTCTTGATCCCTGTGCCCTGGGTTAATGCCCTCGTTTGAGTCTTGTGTGGATGCTGGAAATGTATGTTCTTACTAACCCATTGCTGTGTGGATAAACCTTTTGTATGTAGGACATTTTGTTTAGATTCAGATAAGTGGCCTTCTGATTAGGTCAGTTTGTGATAGAATGATTTAGTATAGTTAAGGGCCTCTGGTTTGATTTCAGGCACCAGCATGGACCCCAATCATTGTGCTGAAGTCCTACATACATGGAACACACAGAGAAAGAGTGCTGCCATGTTTACCCTGCCATGTGGGAGAAGGCTACAGGATCTCCTGTAGCTGTGCAGAAACACATTATCCCTGAGAGGGTGATGGAGAGGACAGAGGCTGGACTCATGGAGCAGCTTGAAGCTGAAATCATTCAGGCCAGAGGAGAAGGGACAGGTGTGAGCAATTGTGTCTGAAAGCCCACTGCTGAGCTCTTGGAGAAGTGAGTTTTGAGGGGAAAGCAGAGAGAGACAGACAGGCCCAAAATTTTGCCTTGGCAGGAGTCCAGCAGCAGCTGACCCTTGTTAAGACAGCATTTTTGATGATGCCTTGATTAGGATATTTTTCACAGCCTCAGAACTCTAACTTTTAACCCTAATAAATTCCAATAAAAGCCAACCAATTTCTGGTATTTTGCATTGGCAGTGCTTGGTAAACTGAAACAGCTAGGGACACAGGTTTGGAGAGCTGCCCTGTTCCCAAATGGTAGAGTGATGCTGCTGCCCAGTGAATTCACCTGTAAACTGTGCATATCTCCAGACTAGGTGGGAATGACTACTGGCAAGATGGAGGGGGACGTGCTCTTAGCCATCAAGGCCTGCAAGACAGGTAGTCAGGCAGGGGAGTCACATGGTTTGGGGACTAGTCTAAAGTCACAGATGCCCCAGGATGATGTACAGCCTCAGGCAGGGTTTGGCCAGGTGGGCATGGGCAGAAAAATGCATGGCACCTGGGGTCTGGTGCAGCAGATGAGTCAGGGCACAGAGAGGAGACTTCCTGCTTCTGCTCCTTTTTACCTTCCCCCCTTCCCTTGGCCTCCAGCATGGACAATCTGAGTTGGCTGCTCTTATTGTACCCCTCTTGGGTCCCAGGCACAGACTCAGTTGTCCTGCTTTCAGTTCTACATTCATCTTCTCCAATCTTGGGGCAGCTAAAGGAAGAGCAATGCCAAGATGAAACTTGTTGGTGTCAGGAATGAAATATCAAAATTCACATTACAGCATTGGCTACAGCAATAACATCACCAGAATGAGCAACATTAGTCCAGTGACCCTAAGAAATAGTACAGGAATCCCAGAAAGTCCTGGGACCTAGGGCTGACAAGAATAGAAGTGAGGTTGTGAGAGAGTGCAATGTTTGCAGAAAACCTCAGAGGGTACAGTTGCCAAATAGTTCTCAGACTATTAAATATTAAATTTTCAATACATTTTTAACAGAGTTGAAAATGACACAAACCTCGTCAATCCCAGAAGAGAACGGAGGTGTTGGATGGGAAGAGCTGATGAACAACTGAAGAAGCTGGAATGTAAGATGTGTTCACTGCAGTTCCCCCAAGCCAGAGAGGGAATGTCCTGTTTGGGAACCAAACTCTCAGAGCCCTAGTGAAAACCATAATCATAGGTTCTTGATTGGTAAAGGAGGAAAGAGGGAAAGTCCTGCTCAGTACTCACAGCCTCATTTAGTGATGTGAGTCCCTGTAGCGGGACTTCATTGTGGATTAAGCAGCAGGAAGTCCATCTTCTCCTGTGGTGTTAACAGCCCTCTAACCAGACACGTGTAGAGAGCAGTGTGACCTTCACATTGTTGTGTCCATGCTCCTTGTGCTCCGTGCTCACTCTTGGCGAAGCCACCACACATCATGGCAGCTAGGGAGGGGGCTGAGGGGAGTGAGCATTTTGCCTTTATGGGTATTGTATTTGCAAAGGGTGAGGGGAAGTGGCCTCCCCCAGTAATTTTGCAGGTGCAAATCAATATCTTCAAATCAACCACTTTGTATGATTTCATTGTGTACTGTTTTCAAATTTTCTTTTAAATTATAACGAAATTATCCATGCAAAGAGTATAAAAATAATTTATGTCTGTTATGGCAAACAGCCAAATTCCTACTCTAGCTTCAACCCCCATTCCTCCTTCCTCAGATTTGTCTGCATTGGCACAAATTTCTTTTGGGTACAAATTTCTGTTTTTAAATACATGCATTTTCTAGTTTCATCCATTCCACACCCTGTAAGATATGAGAAAGATATTGGAGTACAACTTTAGAATATAAACAAATTTTCTAACTTCTTAAAATACTTGAGATTAGAAGTCCATCATCTTATTATGAGAGGATCATTTCTGATTTAAAATAATAAGGAAAATCAGAGTTAAGTAGAAAGGAGGCCACTGTAGTTCAGTGGCTGTAAAACTTGAATCCTCATCAGAATCAGGAGAAGAAACTGAAAAACTATAAATGGTTGGGGTGCCCTATAAGAAAATGCTACAATAATGGGCAGCATTATTTTTTTAAATGGTATTTTTAAATGCTTAACCAGAAAGTGATGGATAGAAGAACCAGTGAAAACAACCAGGATAATTAGGAATAAGTGGAGAGCCCATCTTTACAGAAATGAAGAGAAATCTAGAGTTCTGATGCATAAATAAGTGGTATCAAATTGAACTTAGATGAGTGTGGAAGAAGATGTTGGAGGATCAGATTTCAGAACAAACTGCAAGTGCACTTTTCCAAGAGGAGAAAGACAAGCTGAATTGCACAGTCACAGCCACTTCCTGAAAAGATTGGCAACAAGTTGCACAGACTGGAGGTGGATATTCTTTGGAGATTCACATTCATTACATTCACAGGGTTTCTCTCCAGTATCAATGTTGTAATGTTTAAGGAGATAGTGCCTCTGGCTGAAGTCTATTCCAAATTCCTTACATATATAGGGTTTCCCTTCGCTTTGAATTTTCTCATGGTCAGTGAGATTTGATTTACTACTGAAGGCTTTCCTACATTCCTTACATATAAAGGGATTCTCTACAGATTGTCTTCTCTGGTGTGTAATGAGGCTTGATTTCTGAATGAAAGCATTCCCACATCCATCACATTCATAGGGTTTCTCTCCAGTATGTATTCTCAGATGGTTAAGGAAGTTTTCCTTCTGGTTGAAGTTTTTTCCACATTCCTTGCATATATAGGGTTTTTCTCCAGAATGAAAGCTCTGATGTTTAATGAACTGTTGCTTTTGGCTGAAGGCTTTTCCTCATTCTTTACATTAATTTTGTTTCTGTCTACTATGCATTTTTTCATGTTTTGTGAGATATGATTTGTACCAAAGACTTTTTCACATACCTTACATGCATAGGGTTTCTTAGCAGTAGGAAATCTCTTGTATCTGAGATTTGTCATTTGAATTAAAGATTTCCCACATATATATGATTTCTCTTCAGTAAGAATTTTCTGATGAATAAAGTTGCTTTCTGTTAGGTTGAAAACTTTCCCACATGTACTATATTTTTATGATTTCCCTTTGTATGGCACTCAAAAGGAGGAGTAAATAATGGCTGTGAAGAGCAAACTACATTCAGGACAATCATATGGTTTCTCTCTAGTTTGAATTTTCTCACATTCCATGAGGCTTTTTTTCAGATGGAAGGATTCCCATGTTCATTACAATACTAATGTATGAATATTTCATGCTCAGTGAGATTTAATGCCTGGCTGAAGGATTTCCAGTATTCCTTACATATGCAGGATTTTATTTCTGCATGTTTCTTTGATGTGACCCTAGCATTCCCAAATTCAATGAAATCCCAAATGGTTTCTCTGAAGGATTAATTCTCAGGTATCTCATGAGGTTGAATTTACAAGGAAACTTCAGACACATTACAGGTAAACAGGACTACAATAAAGGGCAAACTTGCAAAATACATCATCCTCATTCTTTTTTCCTTACATAGATTCCCTCATGCTTATATAAGCATAGTGCAAATTCCCTTGTTGGAAAAGATGTTGAGAGCCAGAGCATAAAGGTTTAAGCATTTAAAAAGCATGCTTGTTGGCAGAGAAACATTAGTAAATGTCTCCAAGAACACTGCATACCACAGACATCAGTGGGAGGAGGCAGAGAGGAATGAACACACCACTAAGATATTATTGTCTTAATTCCCAAGAAAGGTTGTCTGGGAACACAGAAACAGGGAATGCTCTCAAGTACCAAGCTGGGAAACTAGTGAAGGATGCCCTACTTTTGCTATCAGCTTTGCAGTATAAAAAGGAGCCTCAGCCTAAATAAACTTGGCTGCATTCCACATGGAGTGAGGTCCCTTGGTCCCAAACTTTCTTTGGATCATTCCATGCACCGTCTACCTCTATGTTGAATTACAATAGATGGCACCCAACATGGGGCATGGCTAGACTTTTCTCTGTATAAGTGCCATGGAAACAATGACTACTGGGTGGGACGGTCCTTGCATTCTGTTGTTGATTCAAATAATCTTGATCATCAGGGAAATGGGTAATCAGCCAACTCGGTTAGAGGAATATTCCCAAGTTTTGAAAACCCTGTTAAAGAATACAGGGGTATCTGTGATGACCCTAGAGTTACTAGAACTCTTTTCTCTTGTACAGAAACATTGTTATGTATGGCATTGGTATAGTCTTATTTCTGTTTCTCTTGAACCATTACAGTCATATGAAAATGAAGATATTAAAATGGATACTGCTATTGATAACACTGTAGCAAAACAAGTTAATGATAATTTTATGAAAATATATCTGAAAAAATTATTGAACAGGCAAAAACAGATAAACTCATGTCTAATGGGAAAAAAAAGAAAAAGGGAGTTTATGGAACTTTTCCAGCGGTTGTTAAGCCATCTGCACCAAAAGATGATTTATTGTCTTTTAAACCAGCATGTGTGCCTCCTAAGGTATCTAGTAATCCATACTTTACAACATTTTATGACCCTCCAAAAGTTTCTGTTTTTGTGCCAGCATCATCCTTTTCAATTATGAAAAGTATATCACAGGGAAATAGAGGAGGAAATTCAGAGGCTATGCTATTTGTTTTTACTTTTCCAGTAACAGTAACTCAAATTCCAGTAGATGCTAAGAATTCCCAATGGGGTGTAAATTATAAGCATGCTCCTATTCCTTTTAAAACTATCAAAATTCAAGAAAAGCATGCACTCAATATGGTGTAGATTCTCCTTATACTCAGAATTGGTGCAAGAAATGGCCCAAGCAAACAGATTAATACCCTAGGATTGGGTTTTGTTAGCCCAAGCAGTTCTTAATTCAGCAGAATTTTTACAATTTAAAACTTGGTGGGCTGATGAAGATAATATGTAGCACAATGAAATCAACAGCAAAATCCACCAGGGCCTATTACTGCTGAACAAATATTGGGAGCAGGTCAATGGGCTGAAATTCCTTGCCAAGCTCAATATGATAAAGTTGCCATTTTATGAAAGCAATTGTGCTGCATAGCTGCCTGGCAAAGAATCTCCACCCCTGGAAAGGATGTACAATCATTTTCAAAATTGTTCAAGGAAATACTGAAACGTATCCTGAAGTTGTAGCAAGGAGGGTAGATTTAGTCAACAAGAAATTAACTAAACATGATCTTAAAGGAACGGTTGCTCTAATGTAGGCTTTTAATAATGCTAACAGTAAGTGTAAAAAGGCTTTATATCTGATAAAGGCAAATGGAAGTACATTACAGGATTATATAAAAACATGCCAAAACATTGGGCCAAACACCTTTAACATGAAACTTTTTTTAGCTGCTCCAAAGGAATGTAGTCCTGTTGTTAATAATTTAAATTGCTTTAAATGTGAGAAACCAGGTCATATGAAAAAATATTGCAGAGCCAAACTAGTGTAAGAGCTCCATTTAGTGGCAAGAATAAATCAATAGCAACACGAATGTGTCTGAAATGTCAAAAGGGTTAAACTGGGCCAAGGAATGCCATTCTAAATATCATAAAAATGGTATTCTCATTAATAAATTGGGAAACTTCCAAGAGGGTCTTGCTCAAGACCTTCAGACAAAAAATATGAGCACATTTCCCAGACTTCCTCAAATCTACCCAGTCAGCAATAGAGCAGTTCATCCCAGCCTATAAAAGAACTTAAGGCAGGAACCAAAAGCAGTTCAGCTGTCGATACTTCCTCAGCTAAAACTAAGTTTATTACTCCCTAACCCTAACACTAACCCTAATCCTAACCTAACCCTAACCCTAACTAACCCTAACCAACCCTAAACCTAACCCTAACCCTTACCCTAGCCTAACCCTAACCCTAACCCTAACCTTAACCCTAATCCTATCAAAATAGCTTCTTGTAATTTAACCTTATTGTTTCCACAGAGAAACAGGTCTTATCACTTTTAAAAAGAACAGAATGTTTGAACCTGCTTTCTCAAAGTCAAATACTGAAAGATACCTTTTATTTCAAACTCACATATAAGTTGGTCTTTTACCTAAAAAAAAGGTAATGCTAAAAATAGTTAAATTCATGTGATATAAGTTGATTGAAGTATTTAAAACTGTTGTATAAATAAAAGAAATTTTCTAATTTTATAACAATTAGTTATATGAATAAAACGTTCATATGAATACTTTAAAAGTGTATAAAATTCCTGAAAATTTAATAATGTTTCCATATAATATTAAATAAAAATATAATGCTATTAATAATAATTTTTAATTATAAATACAAAAAGAAAGAAACCATTAAAGGATGCCAGGGTAGTGCATAACAGTAAATTTTAGTAAAATAAAATAACACCAGTGCAGCATGCAGTGGTCCCAAATATTGGTAGTTTGTTGCAAAAAATTAATATCCAGTTATGTGGCTATCACTATGTTTTAAAACTTGCTAAAGATTTCTTTAATATTTTCTTAAACAAGTCAAGCCAGCCCACATTCCCCTCACTGTAAAATAGCCAACAATAAATCAAGTTTATAGTCAACACTGTAAGCAACAGCCCCAATTCTAATTATAATGATAATGACAAAACCAAGGCAAGTATTAAAATTACAAGTTAATGTATTACACCACAGCCCAAATAGGAAATACTAATTTGTTTTTACCTATGTCTCAAAATATACAAAATAAAGAAATTGAGATCATTCTAATTATGCTATTAAGAATCATAAATGCTTAAGAAATATAAATTTATTCATTGGATGTCTGTTGTTGTATAATCTACTATAGTTATGAATTATGTATAATATACTTAAATAATAAAACTTTAATACAATACATTGCATACTTAAATAATTTAATAACTTGTTTTTTACATGTAAATGTGTTTTATTACATGTATATGTAAATCTCTTGTTTTGAGTTTCGACAGTCCTGAAACTAAATGTATTAAAAAAAACAAGTCTGGCAAGTATAGTTCAAGCCTAAAACTAAAGCATCATACAGAAAACTTTGTTAATCAACAAACCAATGCCTTGCCAGTTAACACTTCAAATTTCAGGAAAAATATTGGAAATTAAAATATAAAGTAGATGAAGGATGTTTTGTAATAAATTTTAAAAAATGAAGTGCATTTCAACGGGTGTTGTATTACTCCCTAGAGGGGCTGGCCACTCTCCCAGGGATTGATGCATAAACGTTAAAATGTACAGCCCAGGGAGAGTTGTGGTCCTTCCTGAGGAGGCTGGCCCCTTCCTCAGGAATTAGCAAAATACAAACAAGTTGGCATCTATAGTATCAAATTCATTAATCCTAAACAGAGTCAACCAAAACTCTAGTATCAGTTGCTACTTCAACAATTCACTTCCCAGGTAAAAGCTAAATATTGGTAAATACATATAAGACTGCTCTATTTATCTGTCATTCTGTAACTATGTTCAATATTGACTTAATCTTTTAATTACTTATGTTATTTTTTTCTCATCTTAATTGTCAATATAAGCTTATTAAACTAAATATATATTAACATTTATCTTGTATCTGTCCAGGACTCTAGCCAAAAATAAGCCAAGTATATCAGTGTATCCCCTGATTTAGTAAGCCTGTGAATGTATGTATACTTATAATAAAAAATTAACAATTAAACCACTATAAATGCTGCAACATCAAAAAGAGCAAAATGGTGAGGTGCAAAAACAATTATATCAAGCATTATTTACAATAAATTTTTAAATCCAGAGGTCAGAATCATATACATCAGCAGCAGAGCATTTCTGGCAAAAATCAGGCAATAATACAAAACCAAATATTGGACAACTAGTTTACTGAAAGCATAAAAATAATAATCAATGGAATAAGGCAGAAGTTAAGTTAGGATATAGGGTCGAGGTTTTGCTCTTATCATTACATATAAAAGAGACCAGCTTTGGGTCCTGTCCAGACATCTGAAACCTAGACATAAACAAGTCAAGGAAGCTGACACAAGAAGCAGAAAAGATGGTAACTTCTAAAAGGCAGAATGTCACTCTAACTCAGTTATTCCTTGCTATGCTTACCTTGAAAACCGCAGCAGTAAGTAGTGCACTTTCACATAATTATACATATTGGGCTTATATTACTAATTCACCTCTTTAGAATTGTTGACTTGTGGAGACAAATCCTACCTTGTTTATATTAATCAGTCTTTTCAATTTCCTGGGCCCATTGATCCTCTAAAACCTGAAAAGGAAGGGAAATTTATTTAAAATTTAACCTTGCCTTATTTTAAATGACCTAACTGCATAGGATACATTGATCCATGTATACAGTCCCAAAATCATAGTACAAAGTGATAAATGGCATACATGCCATGTTTCATCTGAGGTTGTGCTCTTTAATAATCCCTATAGAATTGTAAAGATTTGGGCCTTATAGGGATACCAAAACCTAATGTCACACAACCATAAGTTGAAAAATTAGTAATTCAACAAAAACAACTAATGAAAGCTATCATTATTTTTAGAATTTTGTGGACGTCATAAGTATAAATACATCTCTACATTGGACTCATCAGTGAGATTTATCCCACAACTATGGGACACTAAACTTAACAAAACTAAAAATTATTTGTGGAAATTATTTTTCAGAGCTAGCCCAATTTTTGAATGGCAAGGCAATAAAACTAAAATTACCAGTTTAAAAAGAAATTCCACTTAGTTTCTTAAAATATGTGTACGGGATCCCATTCCTTCTATGGTAGGAACAGTGAGCATTGATCAAATATGGTTTTTCTGCACCAATTGCTCCCTTTACACTTGTGTATCAGAATCTGTTTTACAGGAGAGTTCTACTGCAGTTCTAATAGGATGATGGCATTGTGGAATATGGCTTCCAGTGCTTATGAATCGCTGCTGGCAGTCTTTCCCTGAGAGCCAAATCTTTTGGCACTTTCTAAATCATTATTTGAAAAGAAACAAACATTTAATTGGATTAATTATAGCTGCTGTATTAGGGCTTATAAGTATTATTACAACCACTGCTGAGGCAGGACTTGACCTACATGAGAATGTCAAAACACAACAATATATTAAAAATTGGCATCATAATGCTAGTGAGCTATGGCATAGTCAGGCATATATTGATGGGCAAATTAATAATAGGCTTAATAACTTAGAGATGGCTGTTACACAAATGGGAGATCAGGTGTATAATCTAAATTTAAAACAAGGTTTGAAGTGTGATTGGAATGAAATTGCTTTTTGTATCACTCCTCTCCCATACAATGATTCCCGTTATGAATGGAAAAAAATTAAACATCATTTAATGGGTCATCACACAAATTTCTCTATAGAAATTACATATTTGCATAAAAGGATTTTGAGCATGTCCAGAATCAACTTACGATGCTTCCAGGTAATGAATATTGGC
Source organism: Tolypeutes matacus (assembly GCA_026826555.1). NCBI lineage: Eukaryota > Metazoa > Chordata > Mammalia > Cingulata > Chlamyphoridae > Tolypeutes > Tolypeutes matacus. Next base: position 294,010 of record JAKSZT010054234.1, on the reverse strand, counting down.
AATCAGTGACAGACCAATTAAACAAAACATACCCCTTATATTGGTGGAAATCAACATCTGTAATTGCTAACTTCAGTGTGGTGATCATTGGTGCTCTGCTACTCTTAACTGTATTAGGAGGCATTCACAAAGCCCTGCTGTCCCACATTAATAGGGCTGAAAGGCCAGCCATGCCAATCACTTGATTCTGCTTAAAACCCTTGAATCTCAAACCCCTTTCCATGCATATTGGCTGTTGGCCAGTGATGGGTAAGACCTTGAGAGGAGGGCAACCTAAGACTGGCAGAGTCACCCTGGACAAAAAACAAAAAATGGGTAATTGTTGGAGAAGATGCTGAGAGTCAGAGCATAAAGGGTTAAGCATTTAAAAAGCATGCTTGCTGGCAGAGAAACATTAGTAAATGTCTCCAAGGACACTGCATACTGCAGACATCAGTGGAAGGAGACAGAATGGAATGAACACAACCCTAAGCTGTTATGGTCTGAATTCACAAGAAAGCTTGTCTGAGAACACAGAAACAGGCAGTGCTCTCACATACCAAGCTGAGAAACTAGTGATGGATGCCCTAATTTTGTTATCAGCTTTGTAGTATAAAAAGCAGCTTCAGCCTAAATAAACTTGCCTGTATTCCACATGGAGGGAAGTGCCCTGGTCCCAAACTTTCTTTGGATCATTCCCGGCACCATCTACCTCCACCTTGAATTACATCATTCCCTCAAAGTGAAGTTACATTCATAGAAGTGTTATTTTGAGGAAACAATGCTTGTGGTCAGAGAAAATATTTTCCCAACTTTCTTTCATTCTCTGCCTTCATCTTAAGTCTGTACTGCTGTGGACGTGGAATAGCTTCACTAACAAGCATTTTGACATGTGGTTCTTTCTGTTCTTAATGTCCTAGGCTTTTTCATAGTTTGTGGGGTGCAGCAAAAGCATTGCTTAGAGGGAAATTTATACCATTGAATGCATTCATGAGAAAAGAGGAAAGATCCAATATCAATAATCTAAGTGTCGAATATGGGAAGTGCAACAATATCTCCTTTTTATTTGTTCTATCATTCATGGCTCTTCTTGCTTCAAATGAGCATCACATACAGTTTGGTTACTTCATAACTAGGAAATGGAGAAGTGATACAGCACTTGATTTATGATGGGGACACACAATAGCACATAAATCAACCCTGGAACCTTCAGGTTTCTGAAGGATAAGGAAGGCAGAGCTTCCAAAGATGCATGAGTAAGGTGGCCCCAGAACAAAGGCCAAAATTGCAACCCAGGAAATCCTGAATACTTTGTTTTGGACTGACTATTTCTGTTAAAATTTTTCTTCTTCTATTTATTTGGATGTAATGCACTATTTGATATTCTTTAAAGTTTACTGGGGAAATTATAACACTTTTGTTTGCCTTTCCAAATCTGCAGTTATTATTTGTTATTGACTGGCCAAATAACATATTTTAAAACATTTTATATCCTGTATTAGTCAACCAAAGGTGTGCTAATGCAAAATACCAGAAATCTCTGGGACTTTTTAAGGGGTATTTATTTGGGTTAGAAGTTTATAGTTACCAGGCAATAAAGCATAAGTTTCTTCCTTCACCAAAGTCTGTTACCCCATCTTGGAGCAAGACAGCTGCCGACATTTGCCAGGGTTCAGGCTTCTTGGGTACCTCTCAACCCAGGGCTGCATTTCTCTCTGGGCTCAGCTTCTCTGTTTCCTCCACAACGTCAGCTGTAGACTAAGAGGCTCCCTAAACTTTGCCTCTCTCCAGAAGTCCATCTGTGAACTGTCAGGTGAATGACTTGTCTCTTTTCCCCAAGGCCTTCTGTCCTTGCTCATCAGGACTCCAATGTAAAAAACTATTCCAACTCTGTTCTTTGCCATGTCTTTTTATGTTTGAGACCCCACCCACCAAGCGGCAGGGCTCAACACCCTACGGACTGTGGCCCTGTCAACGCCCTTATCATAACTTAATCATGCACAGTTTAACAGACCAGTTTACAAGCATAATCCAATATCTATTTTTGGAGTTCATAACAATATCAAACTGGTACATATCCATTTACCCGTCTTATGCTATATATTATTTTATGGTGTATTTTAACACTTTATTGATGTCCTAGGCCATGGATATCATTATTACTTCATCCATTCAATAGTCATTTAGATATATGCATTTAATTAACAGATATTGTTCTTCAATCCACCCTGAATCTTGAACCTTCTGAGATTATTTTCTTTCTGCCTGAAGAATATTCTTTTACATTTCTTATAAGTGAGTTGCTGCTAGCAAACTTTATTAGCATTTACTCATCTGTAAAATTATTTATTTCACTTCTTCCTGAAGGATTCAGATGAATTAAATCTCAGGCCCTCAACAATATCCACTGCTTTTGAGAGAACCCTTAAGGTTGAATTTCTCCATTCTGTTGTAAATGTAATCAGTTCTTTGGAAAAGAAATTAGGGGACTTCGTTTTTACAACTTGCTTCCTGCTACGCCATCCCAGGCAAAATCTGTGTGCTGTGGCTCTGGGGATGGGAATAATGGAACACCTCTCTGAGTTACACACCTGATTTTGGAGCTAAGATTTGGTGGAGAAAGCACAGTATATTGAGTTCTTCTTGGGAACATTCTAGGGACCAGTGCAATGGTGGTCAGCAAACAATTTTGCTCAATAATGGTCACACCCAAAATACAGTCATGGCTTCATGCATTCCTATTTCTTCCAGACTTAGGAGACCTCTCCTGATCCCTGTGCCCTGGGTTATTCCCTTTGTTTGAGTCTTCTGTGGACACCGGAAATGTATGTTCTTACTAACCCATTGCAGTGTGTGTAAGCCTTTAGTATGTAGGACATTTTGGTTAGATTCAGATAAGGGACCTTTCCTTTAAGTCACATTTTGTTAGGTTGCTTTAGTTTAGTTAAGTGCCTCTGATTAGATTTCAGGCACCAGGATGGACACCAATCCTTATGCTGAAGTCCTACATTCATGGAACACACAGAAAGAGTGCTGCCACGTTTACCCTGCCATGTGGGAGAGGGCTCCAGGATCTCCTACAGCTGTGGAGAGTCAGGGTAGAGAAACCCTGAGAGGCTGTGGGAGAGGCCAGAGTTGGGAGTCATCAAGCAGGTTGAAGCTGAGGATACCCAGGCCAGAGGAGAAGAGAAAGATGTGAGCAATTGTGTCTGATGGTCCACTGCTAAGCTCAGGGAAAAAGTGAGTTTGGAGGAGAAGGCAGAGAGAGACAGGCAGGGCCAACATTTTGCCTTGGCAGGAATCCAGGTGCAGCTGACTCTTGTTAAGACAGCATTTTTGATGATGCCTGGATTTGGACATTTTCACAACCTCAGAACTGTAAGCTTTAACCCTAATAAATTCCAATAGAACCAACCTATTTCTGATATTTTGCATTGGCAGCGCTTGTCAAACTCAAACACCCAAGGACGCAGGTTTGGTGAGCTTCCCTGTTCCCAAATGGCAGTGTGATGGTGCTGCCCAGTGCATTCACCTGTAAACTGTGGGAACCTCCAGACTAGGCAGGAATGAACACTGGTAAGCCGGACGGGGAAGTGCTCTTGGCCAGCAAAGCCTGCAAGAGAGGGAGTCAGACAGGGTATTTACATTGTTTGGGGACTAGTCTAAAGTCACAGATGGCCCAGTATGATGTACCTCACTCAGGCAGGGGAAGGCAAGGTGGTCAGGGGCAGATAAAAGCCTGGGACTGGGGTCTGGTGCAGCAGAGGAGTCAGGTCACAGGGAGGAGACATCCTGCTCCTGCTCCTTCTGCAGTTGCCTCCTTCCTTTGGTCTCCAGTGTTGACCCCCTGAGGAGGCTGCTCTTACTGTTCCCCTCCTGGGTCTCAGGCACAGAATCAGGTCTCCTACTTCCAGTTCTACATTCAACTTCTCCAATCTTGGGACAGCTAAAGAAAGAGCAATGCCTAGGTGAAACCTGTTGGTGTCAGGAAGGAAATGTCAAAATTCACATTACAGCATTGGCTACAGCAATAACATCACCAGAATGGGCAACACTATCCAAGTGACCTTAATAAATAGTACAGCAATCCCAGAAAGACCTGGAAACTAGGGCTGACAAGGATAGACGTGAGGTTATGAGAGAATGCAATGTTTCCAGAAAACCTCAGAGGGTGCAGATGGCCATTATTTTCAGACTAATTAAACATTAAATTTTCAACACATTTTTATCAGCATTGAAAATGATGCAGACCTCTTCAATCTGAGAAGGGAACAGAGAGGTTGGATGGGAAGAAGCTGAAGAACAACTGAAGAAGTGGGAAAGTAACATGTGTTCACTGTAGTTCCCCCAATCCAGAGAGGGAATGTCCTGTTTGGGAACCAAACTCTGAGCCCCAATGAAAACCATCAACATAGGTTCTGGATCCACAAATGAGGACAGGGAGAAAGCCCTGCTCAGCACTCACAGTCTCAGTTAGTGATGTGAGTCACTCTAGCGGGTCTTCACTGAGGAGTATAAGCCACAGGAAGTCCATCTTCTCCTGTGGTGCTAACAGCCCTCTAAACAGATACGTGTAGAGAGTAGTGTGGACTTAACATGGTCACATCTATGCTACTCATGCTGCATGCTTACTCTTGCTGAGGGAGGCCTCTAACCACTCAGACAGGTGGGGAGGGGGCCGAAGGGAGTGAGCAAATTTCCTTTACAGGGGACTTTATTTGCAAAGCTGTGTGGAAGTGCCCCCCTAGTAATGTTGCAGATTCAAATCAATATAATCAAATCAACCACTTTTTATGATTTCATTGTGTACTATTTTCATTTCATTTAAATTATAACCAAATTTTCCGTGCAAGGAGTATAATAATAATTTATGATACTTACCTGGCAGGGGAGACACCATGATCACGAAAGTGGTTTTCCCAGGGTGAGGCTTATCCATTGCACTCCGGATGTGCTGACCCCTGCGATTTCCCCAAATGCGGGAAATGGGGGACTGCGTTCACGCTCTCCCCTGTTAAAAATAATAATAATATAAAATAATAATAATAATTTATGTTTGTTATGGTACACAGTCAAATTACTTCTCTAGCCTCAACCCCCATTCCTCCTTCCTCATAATTATTCTCACTGGCAGATTCTTTGGGGTACACATTTCTGTTTGTAAATACATGCATTCTCTAGTTTCATCCATCCCACACCCTATCACATATGAGAAAAATATTAGAGTACAGTTTAAGAATATAAATAAAATTTCTAACTTCTTAAAATACTTGAGATTAGAAGTATACCATCTAATTATGAAAGGATCATTTCTGATTTAAAATAATAAGGACAATTGGAGTTAAGTAGAAAGCAGGTCACTGTAGTTTAGTGGCCATTAAACTTGGATCCACATCAGAATCAGGTGAAGAAATTGAAAAAAATATCAATGGTTGGGGTGCCTTATAAGAAAATGCTACAAAAATGTGAAGCATCACTTTTAAAATGGTAATTTTTTAAATGCTTACCCAGAATGTAATGGATTTAAGAACCAGTGAAAACAACCAGGATAATTTGAAATAAGTGGAAAGCCCATCTTTACATAAATTAAAAGATCTCAAGTTCTGATGCATAAATTAGGGGTAACAAATTGAACACAGATGAGTGTGGATGAAGATGTGGGAGTAGCAGATCTCAGAACAAACTATAAGTGCACTTTTTCAAGAGGAGAAAGACATCCTGAATTGCACAATCACAGCCATTTCCTTAAAAGATTGGCAACATTTTGCACAGACTGGAGGTGGAGATTCTTTGGAGGTTCACATTCATTACATCCACAGGGTTTCTCTCCAGTATGAATATTGTAATATTTGTGGAGATACTGCCTCTGGCTGAAGGCTATTCCACATTCCTTATATATATAGGGTTTCCCTCCACTATGAATTTTCTCATCGTCAGTGAGATTTGATTTACTACTGAAGGCTTTCCTATATTCCTTATATACATAGGGTTCTATCCAGTTAGTCCTCTCTGGTGTGTAATGAGGCTTGATTTCTGAATGAAAGCTTTCCCACACCCATCACATTCATAGGGTTTCTCTCCAGTATGTATTCTCAGATGGTTAAGGAAGTTTTCCTTCTGGTTGAAGTTTATTCCACATTCCTTGCATATATAGGGTTTTTCTCCAGAATGAATGCTCTGATGTTTAATGAACTGTTGCTTTTGGCTGAAGGCTTTTCCTCATTCTTTACATTAACTTTGTTTCTGTCCACTATGCGTTTTTTCATGTTCTGTGAGGTATGATTTGTACCTAAAGGCTTTTTCACATGCCTTACATGCATAGGGTTTCTTTGCAGTGGGGAATCTCTTGTATCTGAGATTTGTCATTTGAATTAAAGCTTTCCCGCATATATATGATTTCTCTTCAGTAAGAATTTTCACATGAATAAAGAGGTTTTCTGTCAGGTTGAAAATTTTCCCACGTGTATTACGTTTCTATGCTTGTTCCCCTGGATAGCTTTTAAAATTAGGAGTAAAAAAATGACTGTAAAGAGCAGCCTACATTCAGGACACTCATATGGTTTCTCTCTAGTTTGAAATTTTTCATACTCCATGAGGTTTTATTTCAGATGGAAGCATTCCCTTGTTCATTACAATACTAACTAATATATGAATATTTTGTGCTCAATGAGATTTAATGCCTGGGTGAAGAATTTCCAATATTCCTTTCATACACACGGTTTTATTCCCACATGTTTCTTTGATGTGACTCTAGCTTTCCCAAATTCATGAAATCCCAAATGGTTTCTCTGAAGGATTACTTCTCAGGTATCTCATGAGGTTGTATTTCCAAGAAAACTTCACTTTCATTACACTTAAAAGGGAGGACTACCATGTGGCACAAAATGTTAAAACTCATTGCCTTCATTATTTTCTCCTTACATAGATCCTCTCATGCTTAGGTAAGCATGATGCAAATTCCTTTAAAGTGAAGTTACATTCATAGAAGTGTTATTTAGAGGAAACAATGCTTGCAGTCAGAGAAAATGTTTTCCCAACTTTCTTACATTCTCTGCCTTCATCTTAAGTCTGTACTCTTGTAGAAGTGGATATAGCTTCACACACAAGCCTTTTGTTATGTGGTTCTTTCTGCTTCTTAATGTCCTATGCTTCTTCATAGTTTGTGGACTGCAGCAAAAGCAGTGCTTAGTGGGAAATTTATAGCATTGAATGCATTCATTAGAAAAGAGGAAAGATCCAATATCAATCATCTAAGCCTCCATTTTTCGGAAGAGCAACATATCTCCTTTTTATTTGTTCTATCATTCTATCATTCTTCTTGCTTCAAATTAGAATCACATCCAGTTTGATGACTTCACACCTAGGAAATGGGGAAGTGATGCATCACTTGATTTATTTTGGGGACAAAACAACACCCCATAAGTCAACCCTGGAACCTTCAGGCTTCTGAAGGATAAGAAAGTTGCAGCTTCCAAAGATGCACAAGGAAGGTGTCCCCAGAACAAAGGCCAAAATGGCAACCCAGGAAATCCTGAATACTTTGTTTTGGACTGACCATTTTGGTCAATTTTTTTTCTTCTATTTATTTGGATGAGATACACTATTTAATATCCTTTAAAGTTTACCAGGGAATTATAACACTTTTGCTTGCCTTTCCAAATCTGCACTTATTATTTGTATTGACTTGCCAAATAATGTAATAATGTATTTTAAAACATTTTATATCCTGTATTAGTCAGCCAAAGGTTTGCTGATGCAAAATACCAGAAATCTCTTACTCTTTATAAGGGATATTTCTTTGGGGTAGAAGCTTACAGTTACCAGGACATAAAGCATAAATTTCTTCCTTCACCAATGTCTGTTACCCTGTCTTGGAGCAAGACAGCTGCAGACATTTACAAGGACTTCTTGGGTTCCTCTCTTCCCAGGGCTGCATTTTTCTCTGGGCTTAGCGCTTCTGGTTCCTCCACAAGGTCAGGTGTAGACTATCAGGCAAATGACTCACTTCTCTTCTTCTGGGGCCTTTTCTCTAACATCAAAACTGCTTCTCAAAAAAACTGCTTCAACTGTCCTTTGCCATGCCTTTTATATTTGATTCCCCCACCCATTAAGTGGTGGGGCCCAACACCCTACTGATGTGGCCCAGTCAATGCCCTAATCATGCCCAGATTAACAGATCAGTTTATAAGCATGATCCAATTATATTTTTGGAATTCATAATTACATCAAATTCCCCAATGGTTACATTCCACCTTCTGAATTCCAAAAATACACTACCATTCTCAAAAAATCTTTAATCATTAAAAATTCAAGTATAAAATCGTATCATAGGCATTTTAAAGAAATACAGTTCACCTTGAGGCAAAGTCCCGTCTGCTATTGACCTCTGAAACTTACAAAACCATCTAACTCCTTCTAATACACAATGGAAATTCAAAGGATAAACATTTTCAATATCATAAAGTGAAATTGTGATGTTAAGCATGAGTCATGGATCCTCTACAGTTCAGTAAACCTGCAGTGCATCCTCCATTCGATTTCAAAGTCTGAGTCATTCTTAAGATGATGTTTTTTTCTCCTTGGGATCACATGGAGACCCACCCTTTCCATGGTCTTGCCCAATGGCAATTTCTTGGTTCCACCCTCATCAAGCATCTGGGTGTTGACCAAGCTCCAGAACTCACCACCCAAGAGTGTTGGGGTGATTGCCACACCTTACCCAATCTTTGGGTTAGAGTCTTAGCCCCCCTAATACAGTGAGGTAAAGATAACATCCCCCTTAACCTTTGGCATACAGGCTCAACCCTCTCAGAGCAACGGGTTGACCACCTGGCCTTCCCTAACATTTGGCATACAGGTTCAACCTGCTCAGAGCAATGGATTGACCATCTGGCCTTCTCTAATCCATCAGGGACAGGTTCACCACTCTCAGACTATGGGGTGTTGACCTTAACCGCCCTAATCTTTGAGGAATGTGCTCCACCCTTTCTGCACCCTGGGATGGCAAAACTCTCCCAGAACATCAGGTGGGGACATCCAACCTCTTCACCTGCTAGGGAAAACTCACCCTCTCTGTACACATGGGTGGGGCCCCTCTGTTGGCCCAAGGAGATGTCTTAAGTCCAGATCTCTGCTTCCACAGTTTTCTTCTTAAAGATGATTATCCTTCAATCTCTCCTTTCCATGTTCTCTTTTGTAAGCTGACAGTGGTTTTGTTCATGCAGCTCTCTCAACATATTTTCTGGTTTAGGATGCAGGAAGCAGGGGTCCAAGTCAGCAGACAGTAAGACTTTTCACAAGTCTTTCCTAGATAACTGCATCTTCAATTCTGATTTACAAGTTCCAAGTTTAGTCAAGTCTTCAAATGTGGCATTTTCATCTGGGAATTTGATTTCCAGAAACTTGGAAGTTACAGAGTCAGTTTCTGTTTTCTTTGTGCCCAAAAGTTCAGTCCTTAGTGTATTTTGCTCATCTAGTATTTTGCTATAAGCTGCAAGGAGAAGCCAAGTTTACCTTGGATAGTTCTTCAGCTAAATGCTCCAGTTTGCCATTTTCAAATTCTGTCTTCCACATAACACCAGGAGTTAATCTTGCTAAGTTCTCTGCAACTTTAAAACATGGATCACCTTTCCTCCAGTTTCAAATAATAGTTTCATCATTTACTTCCAAGGCATCATAGAAAGTCTCTTTAATGTCCATATGACTACCTACAGTCTCTTCAAAGTGATCTAGGCCTTTTCCATCAAGCATTTCACAATTCCTCCAAAGGATAACCCTTCCCTTACCCATTTATAAAACCATTCCAACATTTTGGTATATGCAAATGCAGTTCCCCACTCCTTGGTACCTAATTCTATATTAGTCAGCCAAAGGGGAGCTAATGTGAAATACCAGAAATGGGTTAGTCTATATAAAGTGTATTTATTTGGGGTAGAAGTCCACATATACCAGTTCATAAAGCATTAAGTTTCTTCTCACCAAAGTTCATTGTCACGTATTGGAGCAAGACAGCTGCCGATGTTTGCAGGGTTCAGGCTTCTTTTGTTCCTCTCTTCCTGGGGCTGCATTTCTCTGTGGGCTTAGCTCTTCTGGTTCTTCCACAAGGTTAGCTGTAGACTATCAGGCAAATGGCTCACTTGTCTTCTTCTGGAGCTTTTTCTCCAACATCAAAACTGCTTCTCAAAAAAAAAAAAAAAAACCTCCTTCAACTGTCCTTTGCCATGCCTTTTATATTTGATTCCCCCACCCACTAAGTGGTGGGGCTCAATGCCCTACTGATGTGGCCCAGTCAACGCCCCAATCATGCCCAGATTAACAGATCAGTTTACAAGCATGATCCAATGATATTTTTGGAATTCATAATTACATCAAATTATCAAATTCCCCAACGGTTACATCTGGTGTGTAATGAGGCTTGATTTCTGAATGAAAGCTTTCCCACATGCATCACATTCATAGGGTTTCTTTCTAGTATGTACTCACAGATGGTTAATGAGGTTTTCCTTCTGGTTAAAGGCTTTTTCACATTCATTGCATATATAGGGTTTTTCTCCAGAATGAATGCTTTGATGTTTAATGAATTATTGCTTTGGCTGAAGGCTTTTCTGCATTCTTTACATTCATTTATTTTCTGTCCACTATGAGTTTTTTTCATTTTCTGTGAGATATGATTTGTTCCTAAAGGCTTCTTCACATGCCTTACATGTATAGGGTTTCTTTGCAATAGGAAATCTCTTGTGTCTGAGATTTGACATTTGAATTAAAGCTTTCCTGCATTATATGATTTCTGTTCAGTAAGAATTTTCTGATGAATAAAGAGATTTTCTGTCAGGTTGAAATCTTTCCCACATGTATTACATTTCTATGCTTGTTCCCCTGGATAGCTTTTAAAATTAGGAGTAAAAAAATGACTGTAAAGAGAAGCCTACATTCAGGACACTCATATGGTTTCTCTCTAGTGTGAATTTTCTCATATTCCATGAGGTTATGTTTCAGATGGAAGCATTCCCATGTTCATTACAGTACTAACTTTTGTATGAATATTTCATGCACAATGAGATTTAATGCCTGGCTGAAGCATTTCCACTATTCCTTACATACACATGGTTTTACTCCTGCATGTTTCTTTGATGGGACTCTACCTTTCCCAAATTCATGAAATCCCAAATGGTTTCTCTGATGGTTTAATTCTCAGGTATCTCATGAGGTTGAATTTCCAAGAAAACTTCACACTCATTACACTTCAAGGGGAGGACTTCCATGTGGGGCAAACTGGCAAAATTCATTGTCTTAATTCTTTTTTCCTTATATAGATTCCCTCATGCTTAGTTAAGCATGAAGCAAATTCCTTCAAAGTGAAGTTACATTCATAGAAGTGATATTTTAAGGAAACAATGATTGCAGTCAGAGAAAATATTTTCCCAACTTCTTACATTCTCTACCTTCATCTTATGTCTGGACTCTTGTGGAATTGGATATAGCTTCACTCACAAGCCTTGTGTTATGTGTTTCTTTCTGCTTTTTAATGTCCTGTGTTTCTTCATAGTTTCTGGGATGCAGAAAAAGCAATACTTTGAGGGAAATTTATAGAATCGAATACATTCATTAGAAAAGAGGAAAGATCCAATATCAGTCATCTAATCGACCAATTTGGGAAGCACAACAATATCTCCTTTTTATTTGTTCTATCATTCATGTCTCTTCTTGCTTCAAATGAGCATCACATCCTGTTTGGTGACTTCATACCTAGGAAAAGGGGAAGTGATATGGCACTTGATTTATGACAGGGACAAAACAAAACCCCATAAATTAACCCTGGAATCTTCAGGCTTCTGAAGGTTAAGAAAGGTTCAGTTCCAAAGGTGCACGAGTAAGGAGGCCCCAGTACAAAGGCCTAAATTGCAACCCAGGAAATCCTGAATACTTTGTTTTAGACTGACTATTTTTGTTCAATTTATTTTCTTCTATTTATTTGGATGAGATGCACTATTTAATATTCTTTAATGTTTACTGGGGAAATTATAGCACTTTTGCTTACCTTTCTAAATCTGCACTTATTATTTGTTATTGACTTTCCAAATAATGTATTTTAAAACATTTTATATCCTGTAGTCATCAGCCAAAGGGGTGCTGATGCAAAATGACAGAAATCTGTGGGTATTTAGAAAGAATATTTATTTGGGGTAGAAGCCTACAGTTTCCAGGCCATAAAGCATAAGTTTCTTCCTTCCCCAAAGTCTTTTACCCCATCTTGGTGCATGACAGCTGCTGACATTTGCCAGTGCTCAGGCTTCTTCGGTTCCTCTCTTCTCAGTGCTGCCTTTCTCTCTGGGCTCAGCTCTTCTGTTTCCTCCACAAAGTCAGGTGTAAATAATGATGCTCTCTAAGCTTTGCCTTTCTCCACAAGGCCAGCTGTGAACATGTGAATTGCTTGTCTCTTTTCCCTGGGGCCTTCTGTCCTTCTCATCAGAACCCCAACATCAAAAACTACTCTAGCTCTGTCCTTTGCCGTGCCTTTTTATGTTTGAGACCCCAGCCACCAAGGGGTGTTACTCACTGCCCTAACGACTGGGCCCAGTCAATGCCCTTATCATAACTTAATCATGCCCAGATTAACAGACCAGTTTACAAGCATAATCCAATATCTATTTTTGGAATTCATAACGATATCCAACTGCTACATATCCACTTACACATCTTATGATATATATATATATATATTTATTTATTTATGGTGTATTTTAACACTTTATTGATGTCCTGAGCCCCGGATATCATTATTACTTTATCTATTCAGTAGTCATTTAGATATATGAATTTAATTAACTGATATTGTTCTTCCATCCATCCTGAATCTTGAATCTTCTGAGATTATTTCCTTTCTGCCTGAAGAATATTCTTTTACATTTCTTTTAAAGTGTGTTGCTTCTAGCAAACTATTAGTTTTTACTCATCTGTAAAAGAATTTATTTCACTTATTCCTGAAGGGTTGAGAAGAATTAAATCTCATTCCCTCTATGGTCCACTGCTTTTGAGAGCTACCTTGAGGTGGAATTTCTCCATTCTGTTGTAAATGTCATCAGTTCTTTTGGAGAAGAAATTTGTGGCTTTTGGTTTTACAGCCTGCTTCCTGCTCACCCACCCCCAAGGCAAAATCTGTGCGCTCTGGCTCTGGGGATGGGAATAATGGCACACATCTCTGAGTTACACACCTGATTTTGGAGCTAATGTTGGGTGGAGAAAGCACAGTATATTGAATTCTTCTTGGGCCCATTCTAGTGGACAGTGCAATGGTGGTCAGCAAACAATTTTGCTCAATGATGGCCACACCCGAAATACAGCCTCAGCTTCATGTGTTTCCATTTCTCCCAGACTTAGGAAACCCCTTCTGATCCCTGTGCTCTGGTTTAATGCCCTCATTTGTGTCTCGTGTGGACCCTGGAATGTTTATTCTTACTAACCCATTGCTGTGTGTTTAAGCCTTTTGTATATAGGACATTTTGGTTAGATTCAGGTAAGGGACTTTTGGATTAGGTCACTTTTTGTTAGATTGCTTTAGTTTAGTTAAGGCCTCTTATTAGATTTCAGGCACCAGGATGGACCCCAATCACTGTGCTGAAGTCCTACATACATGGAACACAGCTTGAAGCTGAAGACATCCAGGCCAGAGGAGAAGGGAGATGTGTGAGCAATTGTGTCTGATGGCCAACTGCTGAGCTCAGGGATAAAGTGAGCTTGGAGGAGAAGGCAGAGAAAGACAGGCAGGCCCAACATTTTGTCCAGGAGCAGCAGACCTATATTAAGACAGCAATTTTGATGATGCCTTGATATGGACAATTTCACAGCCTCAGAACAGGTAAGATTTAACCCTAATAAATTCCAATAAAAGCCAAACTATTTCTGGTATTTTGCTATGGCAAAGGTTGGCAAACTCAAACAGCTGGGGACACAGGGTTGTAGAGGTGCCCTGTTCCCAAATGGCAATGTGATGCTTCTGCCCATTGAATTCACCTGTAAACTGTGGGTATCTCCAGACTAGGTGGGAATGAGTACTGGAAAGATGGAGGGGGAATTTCTCTTTGCCAGGAAGGCCTAAAAGACAGGGAGTCAGGCAGGGGAATCACAGGGTTTGGGGACTAGTCTAAAGTAACAGATGCCCCAGTATGATGTACCTGTCTCAGGCAAGGGTTGGCCAGGTGGGCAAGGGTAGATAAAAGCATGGGACCTGAGGTCTGGTGCAGCAGAAGAGTCAGGGCATGGAGAGGAGCCTTCCTGCTCCTGCTCCTTTTGCCCTTCCCTCCTTCCCTTGGCCTCCAGCATTGACCATCTGAGGAGGCTGCTCTTACTGTACCCCTGCTGGATCTCAGGCACATACTCAGATCTCCTGCTTCCAGTTCTACATTCATCTTCTCCAATCTTGGGGCAGCTAAAGAAAGTGCAATGCCATGGTGAAATCTGTTGGTGTCAGGAAGGAAGTGTCAACATTCACATTACAGCATTGGCTAAAGCACTAACATCACAAGAATCAGCAACATTAGGCCAGTGAATGTAATGAATAGTATGGGAATCCCAGAAAATCCTGGGACCTAGGGCTGACAAGAATAGAAGAGAGGTTGTAAGATAGTGCCATGTTTGCAGAAAACTTCAGAGGATGCAGATACCAGATATTTCTCAGAATAATTAAATATAAAATTTTCAACACATTTTGAACAGAGTTGAGAATGATGCAGACCTCTTCTACCCCAGAAGAGAATGGAGGGGTTTGATGGGAAGAGGCTGATGAACACCTGAAGAAGTTGGAATGTAACATGTGTTCACTGCAGTTCCCCCAGGCCAGAGAGGGAATGTCCTGTTTGGGAACCAAACTCTCAGAGCCCCAATGAAAACCATCATCATACATTCTCAATCCACAAAGGAGAATAGGGAGAAAGCAGTGCTCAACACTCACAGTCTCAGTTAGTCATCTGAGTCACTCTATCAGGTCTTCACTGGGGAGTAAGCAGCAGGAATTCTGTCTTCCACATTGGTGCTAACAGCCCTCTAACCAGACATGTGTAGAGAGCAGTTGCCTTCACATGGTCACGTCCATGCTCCTTGTGCTCCATGCTCACTCTTGCTGTGCGAGGCTTTGACTCGTCCAGGCAGCTGAAGAGAAGGCTGAGGGGAGAGAGCACTTTCCCTTTATAGGGGACTCTATTAGCAAAGGGTGAGGAGAAGAGCCCCCCACCCCAGTAATGTTGCAGATATAAATCGATATATTCAAACCAACCACTTTGTATGATTTCATTGTGTACTATTTTCATAATTTCTTTTAAATTATAACCAAATTATCCATGCAAAGAGTATAAAAATAATTTGTGTGTTATGGTAAACAGTCAAATTCCTTCTGTAGCCGAAATCCCCATTCCTCCTTCCTCAGATTTATCTGCATTGGCAGATTTTTGGGTACACATTTCTGTTTGTAAATACATGCATTCTTTAATTTTATCCATCCCACACCCTATCACCATGAGGAAAACAGTGCAGTACAACTTAAGAATATAAATAAATTTTCTAACTTCTTAAAATACTTGAGATTAGAAGTATGTCATATAATTATGAAAGGATAATTTCTGATTTAAAATAATAAGGAAAATTTGAGTTAAGTAGAAAGCAGGCCATTGTAGTTCAGTAACTGTTAAACTTGAATCCACATCAGAATCAGGTGAAGAAACTGAAAAAATATAAATGGTTATGGTGCCTTATAAGAAAATGCTACAATAATGGGCAGCATTATTTTTAAAATGGTAATTTTTTAATTGTTTACCCAAAATGTAATGGATTGAAGAACCAATGAAAACAACCAGGATAATATGAAATAAGTGGAGAGCCCATCTTTACATAAACTGAGAGAAATCTCGAGTTCTGATCCATAAATTACTGGTAACAAATTGAATACAGATGAGTGTGGAAGAAGATATCTCAGAATAAACTGCCAGTGTACTTTTCAAGAGGAAAAAGACATACTGAATTGCAGAGTCACAGCTGCTTCTTTAAAAGATTGGCAAAAAATTTGCACAGACTGGAGGTGAAGACTCTTTAGAGATTCACATTCATTATATTCACAGGGTTTCTCTCCAGTAGGAAGGTTGTAATGTATAATGAGATACTGTCTCTGGCTGAAGGCTTTTCCACATTCCTTACATATATAGGGTTTCCCTCCACTATGAATTTTCTCATGGTCAGTGAGATTTGATTTGCCACTGAAAGCTTTCCTATATTCCTTACATATATAGCATTTCTCTCCAGTTTGTCTTCTCTGGTGTGTAATGAGGCTTGATTTCTGAATGAAAGCTTTCCTACATCCATCACATTCATAGGGTTTCTCTCCAGTATGTTTACTCAGATGGTTAATGATTTTTTCCTTCTGGTTGAATGTTTTTCCACATTCATTGTATATATAGAGAATTTTTCCAGAATGACTCCTCTGATGTTAAATGAACTATTTCTTTTGGCTGAAGGTTATTCTGCATTTTTACATACATTTTGTTTCTTTCCACTATGAGTTTTATCATTTTTGGTGAGATATGATTTGTACCAAAATCCTTTTTCACATAGCTTACATGCATAAGAGTCTTTGCATTAGGAAATCCCTTGTATCTGAGATTTGACATTTGAATTAAAGCTTTCTCACATATATATGATTTCTCTTCAGTAACTATTTTCTGATGAATAAAGAGGTTTTCTTTCAAGTTGAAAACTTTCCAACATATATTACATTTCTTCGCTTGTTTCCCTGTATGGTTTTTAAAATGAGGAGTAAAAAAATGACTGTAAAGAGCAGACTACATTCAGGACACTCATATTCTTTCTCTCTAGTTTGAATTTTCTCATATTCCATGAGTTTTGTTTCAGATGGAAGCATTCCCATGTTCATTACAATACTAACTAATGTATGAATATTTCATCCTCAATGAGATTTAAAGTCTGGCTGAGGATTTCCAATATTTCTTATATAGACATGGTTTTACTCCTGCATGTTTCTTTGATTTGATTCTAGCTTTCCCAAATACATGAAATCCCAAATGGTTTCTCTGAAGGATTAATTCTAAGGAATCACGTGAGGTTGAATTTCCAAGAAAACTTCACACTCTTTACACTTAAAGGGAGAACTACCATGTGGGCAAAATGGCAAAACTCTTTCTCTTTATTCTTTTTCCTTACAGAGATTCCTTCATGCTTAGGTGTGCATGATGCAAATATATTCTAAGTGAAATTCCATTCATAGAAGTGTTATTTTGAGGAAACAATGCTTGCAGTTCGAGAACATATTTTCCCAACTTTCTTAGATTCTCTGCCTTCATCTTAAGTCTGTACTGTGGTGAAAGTGGATATAGCTTCACTCACAAGTGTTTGGTAATGTGGTTCTTTCTGCTTCATAATGTCCTATGCATCGTCATCATTTGTGGGGGGGGAGGCAGCAAAAGCAGTGCTACAGGGAACTTTATGGTATTGAGTGCAATAATTAGATAGAGGAAAGATCCAATATCAATCATCTAGGCATCCAATTTGGGAAGTGCGACAATATCTCCTTTTTATTTCTTCTAATATTCATGGCACTTCTTGCTTCAAATTAGCACCACATCCAGTTTGGTTACTTCATAACGAGGAAATGGGGGAGTGATATAGCACTTGATTTATGATGGGGACAAAAAACACCCCATCAATTAACACTGAAAATGTGCAGTTTCCAAAATGCATGAGTAAGGTGGCCCAGGAGAAAGGCCAAAATGGCAGCCCAGGAAATCCTGAACACTTTGTTTTGGACTGACTATACTTGTTCAATTTTTCCCTTCTATTTATTTGGATTAGATGCACTATTTAATATTCTTTAAAGTTTACTGGGGAAATTATAACACTTTTGCTTGCCTTTCCAAATCTGCACTTATTATTGTTATTGACTTGCCAATTAATGTATTTTAAATCATTTTATATTCTGTATTAGTGAGCCAAAGGAGTGCTGATGCAAAATACCAAAAATGTGTTGGTCTTTGTGAAGGGTATTTATTTGGGGTGGAAGCTTACAGTTACCAGGCCATAAGGCATAAATTTCTTCCTTCACCAGGTCTGTTACCCCATCTTGGAGCAAGAGAGCTGCCGATATTTGTTAGGGTTCAGGCTTCTTGGTTTCCAAGTCCTGTGTTTTTCTCTGGGCTCAGCTACTCTGTTTGCTCCACAAGGTCAGCTGTAGACTATGAGGCTCTCTAAGCTTTGCCTTTCTCCACAAGGCCAGCTGTAAACTGTCAGGTTTACAGGCTTGTGTCTTTTCCCCGGGGCCTTCTGTCCTTGCTCCTCAGAACGCCAACATCAGAAACTACTCCAGCTTTGTCCTTTGCCATGTCTTTTTATGTTTGAGACTTCACACACCAAGGGGCAGGGCTCAACACCCTACCGAATGTGGCCCAGTCAATGCCCTTATCATAACTTAAACATGCCCAGTTAACAGACCAGTTTACAAGCATAATCCAATATCTATTTTTGGAATTCATAATATCAAACTGCTACATATCCTTTTACCCATCTTATACTATATCTTATTTTATTATGAATTTTAACACTTTAATGATGTTCTAGACCACAGATATCATTATTACTTTTATCTATTCAAGTCATTTAGATATATGAATTTAATTAACAGATATAGTTCTTCCATTCATCCTGAATCTTAAGCCTTCTGAGATTTTTTCTTTCTGCCCGAAGAATATTCTTTTATATTTCATTTAAAGTGAGTTGCTGCTAGCAAACGGTATTAGTTTTTACTCATCTGTAAAAGTATTTATTTCACTTCTTCCCGAAGTATTGAGATGAATTAAATCATAGGCCCTTGATGATCTCCACTGCTTTTGAGAGCACCATTTGGGTCGAATTTCACCATTCTGTTGTGAATGTAATCAGTTCTTTGGAGAAGAAATTAGGGCCTTTCAGTTTTCCAGCCTGCTTCCTCTATGCCCCCACACACTCCATGCAAAATCTGTGTGCTCTGGCTCTTGGGATGGGAATAATGGAACACCTCTCTGAGTTACACACCTGATTTTGGAGCTAAGATTTGGTGGAGAAAGCACAGTATATTGAGTTCTTCTTGGACCATTCTAGGGAACAATGCGATGATTGTCAGCACACAATTTTGCTCACTGATGGCCACACCCAAAGTACAGCCACTGCTTCATGAGTTCCCATTTCTCTCAGACTTGGGAGACCCCTCCTGATCCCTGTGCCCTGGGTTAATGACCTTGTTTGAGTCTGGTGTGTACCCCAGAAAAGTATGTTCCTACTAACCCATTGCTGTTTGTGTAAGCCTTTTTTATGTAGGGCAGTTTGGTTAGGTTCAGATAAGGGTCCTTTTGACTAGTCACTTTTTGTAAGATTGCTTTAGTTTAGTTAAGGTTCTCTGATTAGATTTCAGGCACCAGGATGGACCCCAATCATTATGCTGAAGTCCAGCATACATGGAACACACAGAGAAAGAGTGCTGCCATGTTTACCCTGCCATATGAGAGAGGTCTCCAAGATGTCTGACAACTGTGGAGAGACATAGAACCCCTGAGAGCCTGAGGGAGAGGCCAGAGGTTGGAGTCATGAAGCCTCTTGAAACTGAAGACATCCATGCCAGAGGAGAAGGAGGGTTGTGATCATTTGTGTCCGATGGCCCACTGCTGAGCTCTGTGAGAAAGTGAGTTTGGAGGAAAAGACAGAGAGAGATAGGCATTCCAAACATTTTAACTTGGCAGGAGCCCAGCAGCTGATCCTTGTTAAGACAGCATTTTTAATGATGAGTTGCTTTAGACATTTTCACAGCCTCAGAACTATAAGCTTTAACCCTAATAAATTCCAATAAAAGCCAACCTATTTCTGGTATTTTGCATTGACAGCACTTGGCAAATTCAAACAGCTAGGGACACAGGGTTGAAGAACTGACCTGTTCCCAAATGGCAATGTGATGCTGCTGCCCAGGGAATTCACCTGTAAACTGTGGGTGTCTCCACACTAGGCAAGAATGAGTACTGGTAAGATGGAGGGGGAAGTGGTCTTGGTCAGCAAGGCATGCAAGACAAAGAGTCAGGCAGGGGAGTCACATGGGTTGGGGACTAGTGTAAAGTCACAGATGCCCCAGTATGAGGTAAATGCCTCAGGCAGGTGTTGTCCAGGTGTGCAGCATGAGATAAAAGCATGGGACCTGGGGTCTGGTGCACAGAGGAGTCAGGGCATAGAGAGGAGACTACCTGCTCCTGCTCCTTTTGCCCTTCCCTCCTTCCCTTCACCTCCAGGATTGACCATCTGAGGAGGCTGCTCTTACTGTACCCCTCCTGGTTCTCAGGCACAAACTCATGTCTCCTGCTT
Organism: Tolypeutes matacus; assembly: GCA_026826555.1. Classification (NCBI taxonomy): domain Eukaryota; kingdom Metazoa; phylum Chordata; class Mammalia; order Cingulata; family Chlamyphoridae; genus Tolypeutes; species Tolypeutes matacus. The sequence goes on along the minus strand of JAKSZT010054234.1, from coordinate 273,655 downwards.
CCAGTTCTACATTCACCTTCTCCAATCTTGGGACAGCTAAAGAAAGAGCAATACCAAGATGAAACCTGTTAGTGACAGGAAGGAAATGTCAAAATTCACATTACAGCATTGGCTACAGCAATAACATCACCAGAATGAGCAACATTAGGCCAGTGACCCTAATGAATAGTACAGAAATCCCAGAAAGTTCTGCGACCTAGGACTGACAAGAATAGAAGTGAGGTTATGAGAAAGTGCAATGTTTTCAGAAAACCTCAGAGGGTGCTGATGCCAGATATTTCTCAGACTAATTAAATATTAATTTTTCAACATATTTTTTAACAGTATTAAAATTATGCAACAACTGAAGAAGCTGTAATGTAACACATGTTCACTGCAGTTCCCCCAGTCCAGAGAGGGAATATCCTTTTTTGGAACCAAACTCTCAGAGCCCCAATGAAAACCATCATCATATGTTCTGGATACACAAAGGTGGACAGAGAGAAAGCCCTGCTCAGCACTCTGCCTCAGTTAGTGATGTGAGTCACACTGGCCGGCCTTCACTGGGGAGTAAGCAGCAGGAAGCCTGTCTTCTCCTGTGGTGCTAACAGCCCTCTAACTGGACATGTGTAGAGAGCAGTATGGCCTTCACATGGTCACATCCATGCTCCTCATGCTCCATGCTCACTCTTGCTGAGGGTGGCCTCTACCTATCCATGCAGCACAGGAGGACATCCAGGGAAGAGAGCCTTTTTCCTTTATGGTTGACTGTATTTGCAAAGTGTAAAGAGATGTGCCCCCTCCAGTAATGTTGCAGATACAAATCAATATCTTCAAGTCAACCATTTTGTATGATTTCATTGTGTACAATTTTCATAATTTCTTTTAAATTATAACCAAATTATCCATGCAAATAGTATAAAAATAATTTATGTCTGTATGGCAAATGGTAAAATTCTTCTCTAGCTTCAACCCCCATTTCTCCTTCTTCAGAATTATCTGCACTGGCAGATTCTTTGGGTACACATTTCTGTTTGTAAATACATGCATTCTCCAGTTTCATCCATCCCACAACCTATCACATATGAGAAAAATATTGGAGTACAACTTAAAAATATCAATAAATTTTCTAACTTCTTAAAATACTTGAGATTAGAAGTATATCATTTTATTATGAAAGGATCATTTCTGATTTAAAATAATAAGGAAAATTGGAGTCAAGTAGAAGTAGGCGACTGTAGCTCATGGCTGTTAAACTTGAATCTACATCAGAATCAGGTGAAGAAACTGAAAAAATATAAATGGTTGGGGTGCCTTATAAGAAAATGCTACAGTAGAGAGGCAAGATGGCATTGGTTTAGGAAGATCCTCACTGTTTAGCTCTCTTGTGATGGCTGATTGTGGGCAGGGTCCTACCCAAGGGTCTGTGCTGTGGGCACATGGAGTGAGAAGCTTGGGTGACCTAGCAGCAGGCATTGACAGTGTGGAGTTATCGGTGGAGATCCTTGAGGTTTGAGCCTGCCTGTGGTGGTTAACACAGATGGCTGAGCCCCACCCACAGGGACAATGGTTGACTTGAACCATGAATCCTGCAACCATGACTCACGCTTCCAGTTTGGGGCAGCATACTCTAAGGGAGGGAGGGCTTTGACAGAAGGTGTAGAGGGGTTTACCTTCTGTGGATTTGGCTGCCTGGACTCCCTCTTAACTTTGGGGATCAGATAATCCAGCTTGAAACAGCACCAGGCTGAGGGGAGAGACGAATCTGCTGAGGTAGCCTGATTTAACCAGCAGCCTGCTGACACTGAGGCCTAGCCCCAGAGGGGGGTGAGTCAGCTAATTTTATCGTTCTGCCCTGACAAACATCATAGCTTCACTCCCCTGGGGGGCTAGGAAGTGGGAAGGGCTTGATTAGTTTCCACTACCCTATTTAGGTTACCCTCATTGAAGGGGGTGATCTAGCAGAGGACGTCTTTTGAGTCACTTATATTGTCAAAAAAAAAAAAAAAAAAAAAAGAAGACACTTTAAAAAATGAATTCCTCTTCTTAATTTAGTTTAATACCAAAAATCTGCCTCAAAACCTGCAGACAGAACATGGAAGGGAAATTGATAAACACAAGCAGGTTGAGAAGACCCACAAGGACCCTAGAAGGAACACTTCCTCCTTAGCTTTGTTTGACTGCTTGCTGGTGTGGTTGTTTGATTTTTCTCTGCTTATTTGTTGTCTCTTGCTTTTCTTTCCTCTTTCCTCCCCCCTTTCTGTTTTCCTACATTTTTTAAAAATTGGGTGCTGCTAGCTTAGCTCTTGTTGCTGTTCTTCTTCCTCAGTGATTTCCATTCTCTGTCTATATTGATATTGTATCCCAAACTATCTCTTATCCTTCTTTCATCTCTCTGCCTTATGCTTTCTGTTGGGATTATTAGACACCACACTTTTTCATTAGACCACAACTTAAGGGGGCCAATTTCTATTCTATCTATTTTGTTTTCTTCTTATTTTATTAACATTAGCCTTTTCCTTTTAGCCCTTTCTTTACTCTTTCCCTCCCTCCTCATCATTCTAGCCTTCTAAATCATTATATATATATTCCTCTATTTGGATCCCCAGTCCATTGTAGGTACTCCATTTTTTTACTATTACTGTGCACTGCATAATATTAAACACAAGTTAAATATTCATTTCACTAAGTCCTATTTGGCCCCTCTTCTAACTTTTATCAATATTACTATTATCCTTCTTCCTTTCTCACAACTTTCGATTCCTCTGGCACTATTTTTTTGCCTTCAAGGTAACATAGAAAGAAGCAAGGAAACAAAAAAAGAAGAAAAAATGTCAAAGAGAAAATTTAACACACACACAGAAACACCAACTAAATAAAACTTGAGTGGAGAGAGAGAAGCTAATCAACTGAATAAACCCAGCAACATAAAATGATGACTATAGGACACGAAAAATTCCAAACCACACTGAGAAACAGGAAGACATGGACCACTCCAATGAAAAACTAAAAATCAGGAATATATGCAGAACATCAAACAGCTAATCAAAGATTCCCAAACAAATATCATGAGCCAACTTAATGAAGTAAAGGAAGAGTTTAAGGATTTAAAGAAGACACTAGGAGAACATGCTGAAGAAATTGTAAACATACGCAAAAAGATAACAGATATGATGGTCATCAATGGCACAATCAAAGAAATCAGAAGGATGCTGGATTCACATAACAGTAGATTTGAACAGGCAGAAGAAAGGATTAGTGATGTGGAAGACAATACAGTTGAAATCAAACAGATATTAGAATGGATAGACAAAAAAATAGAAAAAATCCAGCAGGGACCCAGAGATTTAACTGATAACACAAAACACACAAACATATGTATTATGGGCATCCCAGAGGGAGAAGAGAAGGGAAAGGGAACAGAAGGAGTGTTGGAGGAAATAGTGGCTGAAAATTTCCCAACCCTATTGAGAGAGATGGGTGTGCAGATCCAGTAAGCAAAGCACACCCAAACAGTATAAATCCCAATAGGCCACCTCCAAGACATATACTTGTCAAAATGCCCAGTGCTCAAGACAAAGAGAAAATACTCAAAGCAGCAAGAGAAAAGAGAAACATCACATACAAGGGATGCACAATAAGATTAAGTGCTGATTTCTCTTCTGAAGCCGTGGAGAAACAGCTAACACATAGTCAAAGTATTAAAAGAAAAAATCTTCCAGTCATGAATTCTGTATCCAGAAAAACTGATATTCAAAAATGATGTAGAGTACAAAATATTCATAGATAAACAGAAATTAAGAGAGTATGTCAATAGGAAACTGGCCCTTCAAGAAATACTAAAGGAAGTTCTACAAGTTGAAAGGAAAAATCAAGAATTAGAAGAGTTTAAAAACAACTAAAAGACAAAAACAGAAACAGAATAACACATGACTTCCATTAATCCAAAGAAATTATGGCTGAAGTAAGAAATCCATTGTGAGTAATAACACTGAATGTTAATGTATTAAATTCACCACTCAAGAGACACAGATTGGCAGAATGGATAAATAAATATGATCCATCTACATGCTATCTACAAGAAACCCATTCTCAACCCAGGAATTCAAGGAGGCTGAAAGTAAATGGCTGGAAAACTATTTTACAAGCTAATAATAATCATAAAAGGGCAGCAGTAGCTATTCTAATATGAGACAAAATAGACTTTAAATGCAAAACTATTATAAGAGACAAAGATGGACACTATATATTAGTAAATGTGGTACTCTCTCCAGAAGAAAGAACAATTGTAAACATTTACACACGTAATCAGGGTGCCTCAAAATTCATGAGTCAAACTCTGGAAAAGCTAAGTGGGAGAAATAAATGCCTCTACAAATATAGCAGTGGACTTTAATACACCATTATCATCATTAGGCAGAAGATCTAGACAGAGAATCAACAAAGAAACAAAGACTCTCAACAATACATCAGAGGATCTGGACTTAAAAGACATATACAGAACAATAAACCCAAGTACATCAGGATTTACATTCTTCTATAGTTCACATGGATCATACTCCAAGATAGACCACATGTTAGGATACAGAAAAACTCTCAATGAATTCAGATAGTTTGAGATTATACAAAGAAATTTCTCTGATGACAATGGAATTAAATTGGAAATTGCTAAGGGCCAGAGAAACAGGTTAGGCACAAGTATAGGGAAGTTAAACAACACACTCTTAGACAAAGAGTGGGTCAAGGAGGAAATCTCAAAAGAAATCAGTAACCATCTTGAAACTAAAGAAAATGACAACACCACATATCAAAACTTATGGGATGCAGCCAAAGCTGTCCTGAGAGGGAAGTTCATAATCATAAATACATATATTAAAAATGAAGAAAGAGCTAAAATTGAAGACCTAACTGCACACTTGGAGGAATTGGAAAAACAGCAACAAACTAAACTTAAAGGAAGTAGAAAGAAGGAAATAAGAAAGATTAGAGCAGAACTAAATGAAATAAAGAATAAGAAAACATTAGAAAAAATAAACAAAACCAAAAGCTGTTTTTTTGCGGATATCAATAAAATTGACAAACCCTTTGCCAGACTAACAAAGAAAAAGAGAGAATAGATGCAAGTACACAAAATAAGGAAAGAGCAAGTGAATATCACTATAGACCCCACAGAAATAAAGAGCATCCTAAGAGGATACTTTGAAAAATTATATGTCAGCAAGAATGATAATTTAGAGGAAATGGGCAAGTTTCTAGAAACTCACAAACAGCCTACATTGATGAATGAAGAAATTGATGAACGCAACAGTCCAACTACGGTAAAGAGATAGACTCAGTCATCAAAAACCTCCCAACTAAGAAGAGCCCAGGACCAGATGGTTTCACAGCAGAATTCTACCAAACTTTCCAGAAAGAGCTAATGGCAATTCTACTTAAGCTCTTCCAAAGAACGGAAATAGAATGCCTAACTCATTCTACGATGCCAACATTACCTTAATACCAAAACCAAGCAAAGATACCACTAGAAAGCAAAATTACAGAATAATTTCTCTAATGAACCTAGGTGCTAAAATCCTCAAAAAAATAATTGCTAATTGCATTCAACAACATATCCAAAAGATTATACACCATGACCAAGTGGGTTTCATCGCCAGGTATGCAAGGATGGTTCAATATAAGAAAATCAATCAATGTAATGCACCACATAAACAAACTGAAAGAAAAAAAACCTCATGATTATCTCTATAGATGCAGAAAAAGCATTCAACAAAATACAGAACCCTTTCTTCATAAAAACACTGCAATAGATAGGAATAGAAGGAAATTTTCTGAACATGATGAAGGGTATATATGAAAAACCCAAAGCTAACTCATCTTCAATGGTGAAATCCTAAAAGCCTTCCCTCTGAGATCAGGAACAAGACAAGGATGCCACTATCACCACTCTTATTTAACATGGTCTTAGAAGGTCTTGCTTGAGCACTAAGTCAAGAAAAGGATATAAAAGGCATCCAGATTGGAAGAGAAGAATTAAAAATTTCATTATTTGCAGATGACATGATCCTATACCTAGAAAGACCAGAGAAAGCTACAACAAATCTTCTGGAACATATAAAGGAGTTCAGTAATGTTGCAGGCTATAAGATCAATGCTCAAAAATCAGTAGCATTTCTGTACACCAATAATGAGCAATCAGAGGAGGAAATCAAGAAAAAAAATTCAATTTACAATACTAGCTAAAAGAATCATATACCTAGGAATAAATTTAACTAAAGATGTAAAAGACTTATATACAGAAAACCACACAAAACTGTTAAAGGACATCAAAGAAGACTTAAATAAATGGAAAAATATGATCTGTTTATGGATAAATATCCTAAACATCGTTAAGATGTCTATCCTACCCAAACTACACGACAGACTTAATGCAATCCCAAAAAAATCAACACTATATTTTTTAAGGAACTGGAAAAACTAACCACAAAATATATTTCAAAAGGTAAGAGGCTGTGAATTGCCAAAGACATATTGAAAAAGAAAAATGATGTTGGAGGTATCACATTACCAGACCTTAAAACATATTACAAAGCTACACTGATCAAAACTGCATGGTATTTGCACAAGGATAGACCTACTGACAAATGGAATCGAATTGAGAGTTCTGATATAGAGCCTCACATATACAGTCATCTGGTATTAAACAAGGCTACCAAGCCCACTCAGTTGAGAGAGAATGGCCTCTTTAACCAGTGGTGCTTGGAGAACTGGATATCCATATCCAAAAGAATGAGAGAAGCATACCATCTCACACCTTATACAAAAATCAACTCAAGATGGATCAAAGATCTAAATATAAGAGCCAAAACCATAAAGACCTTGGAAGATAATGTAGGGAAGCATCTACAGGACCTTGTAATAGGAAATGGTTTCATGAACTTCACAGCCAAAGCACGAGCAGCAAGAGAAAAAATAGATAAATGGGATCTCCTCAAAATTAAAAACTTCTGCACATCAAAGGATGTTATTAAGAAAATAAAAAGTCAGCCTACCCAATGGGAGAAAATATTTGGCAACCATATATCTGATAAGAGCCTAATATCCTGCATATATAAAGAAATCCAACACCTTGAAAATAAAAAGACAAACAACCCATTTAAAATATGGCCAGTGACCTGAAAAGACAATTCTCCGAGGAAGAAATACCAAGGGCTAAAAAGCACATGGAAAATTGCTCAACATCACTTGTCATCAGGGAAATGCAAATCAAAACTACAATAAGAAACCATTTACACCCATCAGAATGGCAGCTATTTAAAAAAATCAGACTCTATGTGTTGGAGAGGATGTGGAGGAATAGGAACCCTCATCCACTGCTGTAGTGATTGTGGAATGATCCAGCCACAGTGGAGGACAGTTTGCCAGTTCCTCAGAAAACTAACAATAGATCTTCTATATGATCCAGCAATTCCACTGCTGGGTAAATACCCAGATGAACTGAAAGCAAAGGCATGAACAGATACATGCACACCAATGTTCACAGTGGCATTGTTCACCATTGCCAAAAGTTGGAATCAGCCCCGGTGCCCATCAACATATGAATGGTTAAGCAAAATGTGGTACACACATACAATGGAATATTACTCAGCTGTAAAAAGGAATAAAGTGCTAACACACAGAATAATGTGGATAAATCTTGAAGACCTTATGTTGAGTGAAGCTAGCCAGGCATTGAAGGATGAACAGTATATGACCTCACTGCTTTGAACTGAGGAAAGTGAGCAGTCTCTGAGAACCTTTACCTGAAAAATAGGTTAAAAAGGGAGAGAAAGAGAAGAGTAGGCTCTGAGTCATCACCCATATGGACATAATCTATGGTAAATGATAGAATATAGTTGTATATTGAAGGATAGGACAGATGGGTAGTGATATTACTGGGTTTGGTGGTGCAGGCTTGACAGGTGGTTAGATTAGGAAGGGCAGGTTGGAATATCCAGGGCATGTAACTATGAATCTTGTCATTCCATGGGTAAAGACAGGGGAGGGCCATATGCCCCAGGGGGATGGGGAGGAAGGAACAGTTAAGATCAAATTGGGTATTTAGTGGTCATGGGAAAGGTTTTTCTTTATGTTACAGTAATGGACACAGGATATGGTAAATATCAAAAATTATTAAACTGTGCTGTCTAAAATGTATACTATACCATAAACAATTGATAACGTTTAGTTGTTATATTTTACTATCTGTATAACAGTTATAAAAATGCTAACATCCTTTTTTTTTAAAGGGTTTTAATATGGGGTGGGGTAGGGGGAGGGAGTTTGGGTACATGGGAGTCTCTCGATTCCGTGTGTGACTTTGCGGTGACCTAAAACATCTTTGAAAATTATATGAAAATTTGGGAGACACTGGGGAATTAGAGGGGGAAGGTGTCACGGTACACTAGACATTGGATAATAGAGTGATTAAAAAAATAGAGTAATTTTTTTAAAAAAGGATTTTTTTCCATTTTTTTGAAAGTCCCAATTAGCTAATAATATTTTATTTTTAGTTTATTTTTTTTTCTTCTGAGTTACCTCATATTTATCCCTTGCATTTAAGCTTATCATTATTATTTCTTTATCCTATTAATTGTATTTGTTTTTTATATGGGCTCCATGTTCAAGGAAAGTTAGATCACAGAAGGGTTACAATGGTGGCTACAGAGGATCATTGGTGGGGGGTGTCTGGTATGGGGGATTCTTGGGAGTAAGTTCATCTAAATATACATGAAAGATATATGAAATTGTTCAAATGATCAAGGGATAGGGCATGGACATGGTGGGTAGACAATCACTCAATAAATGAAGGATTCTTAATTCCCTGCCTGGAGAGCACTGCCACATTCTCCAAAGAAGCAGCAACAGTCCCCTGAGTGCAGGAGCAGTGTCTGGCAAAAGAGGATGGCTCACTATTGGGTTCTTGTTATTGATGATTATCCTAATGAGTCTTTGCTCTTGTAATTGAAACTTAGCCTACTGTTATGGGGTGCCTAAGGGTTGCCACCTGAGAGCTTCCTTGTTGCTCAAATGTGGCCTCTCTAAGCCAAACTCAGAATATGAATGCATTACCTTACCCCCAATGTTGGACAGGACTCCCGGGGATGAGCCTACCTGGCAACAAGGGATTAATACCAAGTGCCAACTGACAATATGATGGAAAAAGACCTTTAATAAAGGGGGGAAAGGTAAAGAGAAATGAGGTCATGAGGCCTAGAGACTTCAAAGAGAGTCAGGATGTCATCCCAGAGGTAACACTTATGCAAACCTCAGTAGGATCTCATAGAACACCAAAGTGGATATCACCCCACACAGAGGGGCTCCTGAGGGCCCTGAAGACACCCAGGTCCAACATAAGTGGGGATAGCCACAGAGATTGATGCCTTATTAGTGGGCTCTACTTTGGAATCTGTGCTCCTGAGAGTGACAGAGTTGGACTCCAATAAGTCCTCCCTGAACATGGTCCATCAATCCCTTCTATCCAAACCTATATGTGCTGCTGGAGTTTTTAGGTGTACTTCCAGAGCCTGGTGCCTCTGACCTACCTATGTACCAGGTGTGCATAGAATCTCAGTGGAGCTGCAACTCCTACCCTACAGCTCAATGGACTCATCCTAGTCACCTGGCGAGAAGACGACAATGGGCAACGGCCATCCCAGGGAACGGAGAGGGCCTGCAGCTGCAGGCAGGATAATCCCATCCACTGTATCAATGGGATATAAGCCCTCTCTCACTTGGTGGTGGAGTGGACATCACCATCCCAGTCCCCTCAGGATTGGGGGAAGAACTATGGACTAGAGTGGACTTAATGGTATTCTGTTGTAGGCCTATTGTGATTCAAGCAATGGAAAAATTATAACAGTGAGTTGGAGCTTGTGGCCACCAGTCACTTTTGGGGCAGTGAGGTGAAGGGCAGTTGAAAAACAGGTGTTTTTTTTTGACACTTGGGTGTTGTCCTGAGTGGAATTGCAGCAATGGATGTAAGCCACTTTACAACAGCATATACCATGCAGAATTGTGTGGCAAAGAGTGGGGTCTATGATGTGAACTGTGGTCTATGCGTGGAGGCAAGGCCCCAGGATGTATATATCCATTGTGGATCATGTGCCACACTGATGAAGGATGTTTGTGTGGGATGTTGTGGGAGGTGTGGGAGGTGGGGAACATGGGAGTCCCTGTAATTTCTGTGTAATATTTAGACAATCTAAGCACCTTTTAAAATGTTAATGCCACTGAATTATACTCTTAAAAATTGTCAAAATGATAAATTTTATTATATAGATGTTACCACAATAAATAATTTGAAAAAATAAATATATATATATATATAAAGAAATAACATTTATGTAAGCTAATGCATATATAATTTTACAAATATTAGTATGTATTGTGAAAAATTTGATTTTTACCCACAATAAAAAAAGAAAAAGAAAGAAAATGCTACAATAATGGACAGCATTATTTTTAAAATGGTAACCTTTTAAATGATTACCCAGTATATAATGGATTGAAGAACCAGTGAAAACAACCAGGATAATTTGAAATAATTGGAAAGCCCATCTTTACATAAACTAAGAGAAATCTCGAGTTCTGATGGATGCATGAATCAGTGGTAACAAATTGAACACAGATGAGTGTGGAAGAAGTTGTGGGAGGAGCAGATCTCAGAACCAACTGCAAGTGTACTTTTCCTAGAGGACAAAGTCATCATGAATTGCACAGTCACAGCCACTTCCTTAAAAGATTGGCAACAAGTTGCACACACTGGAGGTGGAGATTCTTCGGAGATTCACATTCACTATATTCACAGTGTTTCTCTCCAGTATCAATGTTGTAATATTTAATGAGATACTGCCTCTGGCTGAAGGCTATTCCATATTCCTTACATATATAGGGTTTCCTTCCACTATGAATTTTCTCATGGTCAGTGAGATTTGATTTGCTACTGAAGGCTTTCCTACATTCCTTACATATATAGAGTTTCTCTCCAGTTTGTCTTCTCTGGTATGTAATGAGGCTTGGTTTCTGAATGAAAGCTTTTCCACATCCATCACATTCCTAGGCTTTCTCTCCAGTACGTATTCTCAGATGGTTAATGAGGTTTTCCTCCTGGGTGAATGCTTTTCCACATTTATTGCATATATTGGGTTTTTCTCCAGAATGAATGCTCTGATGTTTAAGAAAATATTTCTATTTGCTGAAGGTTTTTCTGCATTCTTTACATTCATTTTGTTTCTGTCCAATATGAGTTTTTACATGTTCTGTGAGATATGATTTGGACCTAAAGGCTCTTTCACATGCCTTACATGTATAGGGTTTCTTTGCAGTAGGAAACCTCTTGTATATGAAATTTGATATTTGAATTAAAGCTTTCCCACATATATATGATTTCTCTTCAGTAAGAATTTTCTTATGAATAAAGAGGGTTTCTGTCAGGTTGAAAACTTTCCCACATGTATGACATTTATGATTTTTCCCCTGTTTGGCTTTTACAATAGGAGTAAAAAATGACTGTAAAGAGCAGACTACAATCAGGAAACTCATATGGTTTATATCTATTTTGAATTTTCTCATATTCCATGAGGTTTTGTTTCAGATGGAAGCATTCTCATGTTCATTACAATACTAACTAATGTATGAATATTTCATGCTCAATGAGATTTAATGCCTGGCTGAAGGATGTCCAATATTCCTTACACACACAGGGTTTCACTCCTGCATGTTTCTTTGGTAGGACTCTAGCTTTCCCAAATTCATGAAATCCAAAATGATTTTTCTGAAAAATTAATTCTCAGTTATCTCATGAGTTTGAATTTCCAAGAAAACTTTCCTCTCATTACACTTAACAGGGAGGACTTCCATGTGGGGCAAACTGGCAAAACTCATTGTCTTCATTCTTTATTCCTTACATAGATTCCCTCATGCTTAGGTAAGCATGATGCAAATTTCTTCAAAATGAAGTTGCATTCATAAAAGTGTTATTTTGAGGAAACAATGCTTCCCATCAGAGAACATATTTTCCCAACTTTCTTACATTCTCTGCCTTCATCATAAGACTGTACTGTTGTGGTTTGGATATAGGTTCACTCACAGGTTTTTTGTTATGTGGTTCTTTCTGCTTCTCCAATGTCCTATGCTTCTTCATAGTTTGTGGGGTGCAGCAAAAGCAGTACTTAGAGGGAAATATTTAGCATTGAAGGCATTCATTAGAAAACAGTAAAGATCCAATATCAATCATCTAAGCATCCAATTTTGGAAGTGCATCAATATCTCCTTTTTAAAATCCTATCATTCATGGCTCTTCTTGCTTCAAATGATCATCACATCCAGTTTGGTGACTTCATAACTTGGAAATGGGACAGTGATCCATCACTTGATTTATGATGGGAACAAAATAACACCCCATAAATTAAGCTTGGTTCCTTCAGTCATCTGAAGGATAAGAAAGGTGCAGCTTCCAAAGATGCATGAGTAAGTTGGCCCCAGATAAAAGGCCAAAATGACAACCCAGGAAATCCTGAACACTTTGCTTGGACTGACTATTTTTGCTCAATTTTTTTCTTCTATTAATTTGGAAGAGATGCACTATTTAATATTCTTTAAAGTTTACTGAGGAAATTATAACACTTTTGCTTGCCTTGCCAAATCTGCACTTATTATTTATTATTGACTTGCCAAATAATGTATTTTTAAACATTTATATCCTGTATTTTCAGCCAAAGGGGTGCTGATGCAAAATTCTAGAACACTGTTGGTCTTCATAAAGGGTATTTATTTGTGGTAGAAGCTTACAGTTACCAGGCCATAAAGCATAAGTTTCTTCCTTCACCAAAGTCTGTTACTCTGTCTTGGAGCAAGACAGCTGCCAACATTTGCCAGGGTTCAGGCATCTTTGGTTCCTCCCTTCTCATGGCTTACTTTCTCTCTGGGTTCCACTGTTTACTCCACATGGTCAGCTGTAGACTATTAGGCTCCCTAAGCCTTGCCTCTCTCCAAAAGGCCAGCTGTGAACTGTCAGGTGACTCACTTTTCTCTTTTCCCCAGGGCCTTCTGTTGTTGCTCATCAGAACTCCAACCTCAAAAACTACTCCAACTCTATCCTTTGCCATGTCTTTTTATGTCTGAGAACCCACCCACCAAGGGATGGGTTCAACGCCATACTGACTCTGGCCCAGTTAACTCCCTTATCATAATTTAATCATGCCCAGATTAACAGACCACCTTACAAGCATAATCCAGTATCTATTTTTGGAATCCATAATGATATCAAACTGCTACATATCCATTTCCCCATCTTATGCTATATATTATTTTATGGTGCATTTAAACACTTTACTGATGTCCTAGGTCAAGGATATCATTATTACTTTATCCATTCAATGGTCATTCATATATATATATTTAATTAATAGATATTGTTCTTCAGTCAATCCTGAATCTTGAATCTTCTGAGATTATTTTCTTTCTGCCTGAACAATATTCTTTTACATTCCTTTTACAGTGAGTTGCTGCCAACAAACTTTATTTGTTTTTACTCATCTGTAAAAGTATTTATTTCAATTCTTCCTGAAGGATTGAAATGATTTAAATCTCAGACCTCTATGATCTCCACTGCGTTTGAGAGCTCCCTAAGGGATGAATTTCTCCATTCTGTTATAAATGTAATCAGTTCTTTGGAGAAGAAAATAGGGGCTTTCAGTTTTACAACTTGCTTCCTGCCCCCCCCACACCGCCCATGCCAAATCTGTGTGCTCTGGCTCTGGGGATGGGAATAATGGAACACCTCTCAGTTACACACCTGATTTTGGAATTAAGATTTGGGGGAGAAAGCACAGTATATTGAGTTCTTCTTTGGACCATTCTTGGGAGCATTTGAAAAGGAAACAAGACCACACCAATTCTCCCCAGCAGGAACCCCAAGCTTATAAAATCTTTGTGGTAATTAAAAACCCGGCATCCATCTAGGCCTAATGGGGAAATGGCACCACTAGTGCTGGGAAAAGTTCAATCACTCCCCCCAACCCCCGCTGAGATGCTAATGGCAAATATCCACTTCTGTAACTCTGCTTGCTTGCTTTGCTCAAGACCCTATATAGAAATGTATATGTTTAAATCTACAAATCCTGTCTCTTGGCAGGTGTGTGAAAGTTTGGAGTGTTTGGGAAAAAAGTCTATAATGGCTGTAGATATAATGGCTGTAGCCTCCAGATTTTAGGTGTGACTCTTACTAAAGAGCATACCCAGTCCGGTAATAAAGGTTCCATTACATTTTTCTCCTGGGAATTGTTATTTATATGAAGTGTTCCACTTCATTCTGGAGGCCCCAGAGAGATAGACTGGAGCTGGTCACACTGAGGCCTTCAGGGGGAAGGCCTCTGAGGAACATTCCTCAGCCCCGGTATGTCCTCAGTCTCCATGGGAGATTATTAATTCAACCTAAGGAACCACCAGTTCTGTTCTGTTTTGGTAAGTCTGGATCCAGGGGAGACCGTTGGGCTGCCAGATGCACCTCTACTCCCGCTGCCTGACCACTGGGTGAGACGTCACCCGGGGCCTCAGAACAGCCACAAGGTTCGTGTGTCTGTGTGTGTAGCCAGCTGTCTCTGTAACGTTTCTGCTCATTTTCTGTTCTGTGCTCCTTTTGATTGTTACTATGGGTCAATCCTCTTCTTGTCCTACCACACCCTTACCTGTTTTCTAAAGAACTTTCAGGAATTCAAGAAGGCAGTGGCTGGATATGGAGCCAGGATCAACCTGGGGACCCTCTGAACCCTCTGTGAATTGGAGTGGCCCACATTTGGTGTGGGCTGACCATCTGAAGGAACGACAGACCTCCCAACAATCTATGATGTCCAGAGGTCACCCGGACCAGATTCCTTACATTGATGTGTGGATAGATCTTCTTACAGACACTCCCAAGAAACTAAAAATTTGTTTAGCAGGACAAAGGCGCCCGGCCCAGCCAGAGCCCCAACTTCCATTGAAAGCTCCCATTAAGAACCCCAGTCCTTTGGTCCTGCAAGACACTCCTGATGAACCACCTGCTTACTTACCCACCCCCAATCTACCTCTTGTCCCCCTCCACCTGCCCCCTCCCCTTCCATTCCTCCTCCTCTCACTCTAAACCAATCATCTACAGAAAGCCTATACCCTCCACTTCCCACACCCGCTGATACCTCTCTAACCAGCCCTTCCTTACATGATGGGGCACCCAGTATCAGGCTTCTGCAGATCCCCAAGGCTTGCCTGACTCAGTCCCCTTACTGCTTCTCTGCCAAGCGGGTCCAGGCCTGAGTGATGAAGGACTCCCATTCATGGTATATGCCCCCTTTTCATCTACAGACCTGTATAACTAGAAAAATCAAAATCCTCCATTCTCAGAAAAACCCCACAGCTTAATTTCTCTCCTAGAAACTATCATTTTCACCCATAATCCCACCTGGGATGACTGCCAGCAACTGTTACAGGTCCTATTCACTTCGGAGGAGAGAGATCATATCCAGAGGGAGGCTGTAAAAACCATCATGGGTTGAGATGGCCAACCCACTACTGATCCTACTCAAATAGAAACTGTGTTCCCCTCTACCAGACCAGACTGGAATTACAATCAGGATCAAGGTAAGGAGGCTCTTGAACTGGTTCACCAGACTCTCCTACGTGGCCTTTGAGCTACTTCCAGAAAGCCAACAAATCTTTCTAAGGTGAGTGAAACCACCCAAGGCCCTAATGAGTCACCCTGTGCCTTTTTAGAGTGTCTAATGGAGGCTATAGAAATTACACCCCTATAAACCCTGAGGCACCTGAAAATCATAGGGCTATAAATATAGCACTTGTATCACAGTCTGCTCCTGATATACAAAAGGAATTGCAAAGACTAGAGGGGTATGAGGGGAAGCTATTGTCTGAACTGATGGAGGGGGAACAGAAAGTGTATAACAATAGGGAGGATGCCAATACTGTAAAAACCAAGAAGGTGGCAAAGGTCCTGCTGAGCACAATGGAGACAGAGTGCACTAGGACCTCTTCCTCCCATGGATTCTCTGGGAACCAGAGAAAGCCAAGGCAAGGTAGACCAGGACTGCAAAAGGACAAGTGCGCTTACTGCAAATAAAAGTGACATGGGAAAAATGAATGCCCCAATGCCAGGGAGACCCCAGCCCAGCCCTGCAGTTCCTAGACAGACAGGGCCAGGGCTCACCAAGCCCCTGGGAGCCCTTGGTGAAACTAACAGTTGGGGGCAGCCCTGTTAACTTCCTGGTCAATACAGGTTTATATACTCCAACCTAAAATCAGACCCTGATCCCTTTAAAGCTGAACATACTCTGGTTCAAGAGTCCACCAAGAAGATACACTCTTATCCCTGGACCACCACCTGGACCATTAATCTTTGATCTGGGACCATCACCCACTTTTTCCTTATTATGCCCAACTGTCCCTACCCCCTGCTGAGATGAGACTTGCTACAAAAATTGAATGCCACCATCTCCTTCCTGGATGGTTAGATGAAACTAAAGTTTGGCACTCAGCCCCAGACCCTCCTAGTAACATGCCCTATCTCAGAAGAATATCTCCTAACAGGCCTCGAGACACCACCAGTGGCTAATCAGTTGCTGCAAGAATTCCAGCACCTGGTTCCGGGAGTCTGGGCCAAGACAATCCCCCCCCCCGGGCTGGTGTAGCATCAGGCCCCTGTGGTGGTGCAACTACTCAGCACATCTCTCCCCATCTGGATATGGCAGTATGTAATCAGCCACAAGGCCAGGACTGGAATTGAAAAACACATCAACCATCTACTTGATGCAGGTATTTTTGTTCCTTGCCAGTCCCCATGGAACACCCCCTTACTTCCTGTGCAAAAGCAAGGGAGCACAGACTATCTGCCAGTACATGATCTTAGAGAAGTAAATAAGAGTATTGAAACAATACACCCTGCTCTCCCTAACCCATACACACTTCCAAGCCAGGTTCCTCTGGAACATACTACCTACACTGTCCTGGATTTGAAAGATGCATTCTTTTCTATACCTTTGGCACCGGTTAGCCAGCTCATTTTTGCCTTTGAAGACCCTCGGCCTGGAGGATGTGGGCAGCTGACATGGACCAGGCTTCCCCAAGGATTCAAAAACTCCCCCACCTTGTTTGGTGAGGCTCTGGGGTGAGATTTTTCCCCCTTAAGAGAGCAGCATCCAGGTGTAACCCTACTTCAGTATGTAGATGACCTCCTTCTAGCTGCACCGGACTTGGACTCTTGCAAAGTAGCAACTCTCAGCCTACTCAAAGCCTTAGCAGAAATGGGATATCATGTATCTACCAAAAAGGCTCAGCTCTGCTCCCACTCCATAACATATCTTGGATATATCTTAAAAAAGGGGGAGCGGAGACTTTCACGCGACAGGATACAAGCTGTATTGGGCATCCCTGAGCCAACTTTGAAATGAGAGGTACATGAATTTCTTGGCACGGTGGGATATTGCAGACTGTGGATGACCAGATTTGCAGAAATTGTTAAGCCCCTTTACACCACCACAGCGGGCAAGGGAAGTGACTTTTTGTGGACCAACAAGCAGCAGGAAGCATTTACATGCCTGAAGACAGCTCTGGTGAGGGCTCCCACCCTCGGGTTACCTGACTTGTCCAAACCTTTTCACCTATTCATTGATGAAAGTCATGGGGTTAGCAAAGGAATCTTAACCCAGTCCAATGGGCCTTCACACTGACCAGTAGCGTATCTCTCAAAAAAACTGGACTATGTAGCTGCTGGATGGCCCAACTGCCTAAGAGCCATCATGGCCACTGTTCTTTTAGTTAAGGAAGCCTCTAAGTTAACCTTTGGCCAAAATCTGGTGGTAATGGCCCCAACATTTGGTGGAAGCCCTCCTCCACAGTCCCCCGGACCGCTGGATATCTAATGGCAGAATCACTCAATATCAAGTGTTATTGTTGAACCCACCCTCTGTGGTATTCTCAAAAAAGGAGGCATTAAATCTGTCCACACTGCTCCCTGACTCTAGTGCCTCCCAAGTGGCCCGCAACTGAAAATGCTTGCTGGAAATGCTGACAGGGCTATGCCCAGACCTCACCAATGTGCCTTTGCTGGAGGCTTCCCATAATCTCTGTGTAGATGTCAACAGTTTTGTTAAGGACGGAATCCATTACATGGGAGCGGCTGTTGTAGAGCCAAGCAAGACAATCTGGGCTCAATCTTTAAGCCATGGCACCTCCGCCCAATGGGCCAAACTAATAGCCCTTACTCAGGACTTTAAGATGGGCAAAAGACCAAACTGTCAATATTTACATGGGCAGTTGCTATGCCTTTGCTACAGCCCATGTACACGGTGCACTGTACCAAGAGTGAGGATTCCTAACATCTGGAGTAAAAGAGATTAAAAATGGAGCTGAAGTCCTAGCATTATTAAAAGCCATTTCATTCCCTGACCAAGAAGCCATTGTTCACTGCATGAGACACCAGAAGGGAAACTCTCTGCAGGCTGAAGGCAACCGACTAGCAGACAAAGTCACACGAGCTGCTGCCTTCCTACTGCTCACCCCTGTCCAAATGCTCCCGACAGTCCCTAGCCAGCAGCACCCAGTACTACACTACTCCCCAGAAGACATCAAGCAGGGGGAAGGTCTAGGAGCTAAAATTTCCCCAGAAGGTTTGTTAGTCCTGCCCGATGGTAGGACTGAAGCAGTGGGAAGGCAATTAGACAAAAGGCTGCATGACACCATGCATATAGGTGGCACTAAATTAATAGAACTAATAAAAAGAGACTTTTATTTCCCAGGTTTGTCTAAAATCAGCAAAAGCATCACATCAAGATGTGAAGTCTGTGCCAGAGTAAATCAAAGAGGAGGTGCCAAAGCTCCAGTGGGAACTTTGCTCCGAGGGATGGAACCAGGGGAGCACTGGGAGATAGACTTTACTGAAATAAAGTTGGAAAAATATGGGTATAGGTATCTCCTGGTGCTGGTAGATACGTTTTTGGGATGGGTGGAAGCCTACCCAACTAAAAATGAAACAGCCATGTAGTAGTTAAGAAGCTGATAGCAGAAATCATTCCGAGATTTGGGCTTCATCTTAGAATACAATCAGATAACGGTCCAGCCTCCATAGCACAGGTGACTTAACAATTGGCTAAAGCCCTGGGTATAAATTGGAAACTGCACTGTGCATTTCAGCCCCAAAGTTCAGGACAGGTTGAAAGGATGAACCGCAACTTGAAAGAAACCCTAACCAAGTTGGATCTGGAATCTGGTGAAAACTCGGTGAGTCTCTTACTTTTTGCCCTCCTTAAGGCCAGATGTACCCCCTACATGCAGGGCATTATGCCCTATGAAATATTATTTGGCAGACCTCCACCCCTGTTGCCCAAGTTGGGGTTGGAAAAAATATCTGAATATGACAACCAATATCTTTTCTCTACTCTAAAGGAATAGGACCGGATTAGGAAAATGGTCAATAGAACGGTTCAAGAAGCCCATCCCCCTTTTCCATGTACTTATCCTCCTTTATTTCAGGCACAGCCCAGAAATCTAGTCTGGGTACAGAAGCTCCAAGCTGGAACACTTGAGCCACGGTGGACCGGCCCATATGTGGTGATCCTTACAATGCCCACGGCAGTAAAAGTCATGGGGAAAAGACACTGGATACATCCATCCCAGGTAAAGGCTGCCAGGTCCTGTACGGTGGGCTCAGAGGCAGAAGAGTGGACAGTCACCAGAAAAGAAGACCCATTAAAGATCAAGATTCACTGAGTGAGTTAAGACTAAGGGTGGGGAAGAGGGAGTGATATGGCAACAGCCTGGCAAATGAGTTTGCTGCCCCTCTTGGTCATTAGCGTGTGTGTCAATATTTTTCGATTAACCTCTTATAACTGGAGTATTATAAGGACAAGGGACAGAAAGGTTCTAAATGTCACTGAAACTACTGGGAAAAATCCCACCCTCTCTTTCAACCTGTGTGCCCTCCTTGTTGAGAACTGGAAGAACCTAGACATGGAGCCAGATGGATCTCCTGCAGGTCACGGGTGTGGAGACAAATATTTAGAAAGAGGACTAACTGAGGCCAAGCTCTGTGTTTGCCCTTCAGATGGGCCCCAAGAATGCTATACTCGAGGGCAGTACCACTGTGCTCAATGGGGTTGTGAAACCCTAGCCCCATGGACTTCCAGAGATACTGCTATCAGCCTCTGCATGGGAGCATAGCCCCAGAACCCAACCATAGGGTCTGGTAACCCCATTCACATCTATATTATTAATGGGTTCAATAATGTCTGGGAAGGAAGCAAAACATGGGGCTTCAGACTATATGTAGTTGGCCAAGACCCTGGAGCTTCCAACGGGGTATTCTAAAACCCCCTCCACCAATCCAGTGGGCCCCAACTGGTACATTCTCCTTAACCCAGAATGAGTAATTCCACCCAAAAGAAAACCAGGACCCTTAAGGTCCCGCAAGGAAAAACCCCCCAGAACCCCCTTGTTGTCAATGTTGTCCTCTGTCTTCACTTTCTTAAATGAGAGCCAGCCAAATGCCACCAACGATTGCTGGCTCTGCCTAAACCCCCAACCCCCGTATTACATTGGAATAGGAGCAGATGGAAGCACTATCCCCAATACATCACTGTATGTTCAAAAGATATCAGTAAACAAGAGCCAAAGGTTATGTAAGTGGGGTCATGAGCCAATTCTAATTCTGGGGGACTTACAAAGTAATGGCACTGTTTTGCAACCTCCTCAACCAAAATCAATGCAACCTTCCTAGGCCCCCACTGTTCATCAGTTGTTTTCTCTGATGAAACTGATGAATCCTATTATTGGAAAGCCCCCAATGGTAACTGGTTCACCCGTACCCAAGGAATCACCCCTTGTCTCTCCCCCCAAACCTTGTCACAATCTAAGACTGAAAAAGACCCAGTCGTTTACATCCTGGTGCATAACATCCCACAGGTATACTGGTATTCAGGTGAAGGAGGCCATGAGCATTTTAGAACTATGAGTTGGTTTAAACGAGTTCCTATTCTCATTCCCATTATGGTCAGCCTTGGGATTGGGGGTCAACAGCCTTGGGAATGGCAGCCATGATCACTGGTAAAGAAAATTTTAACACCTTATCCACTCAAGTTGACTTAGACCAAAAAGAGTTAGAAAAATCAGTTAGTCGTCTTGAAAATTCCTTATCCTCTCTGGCCAAAATGGTTCTGCAAAATAGGAGTGGGTTAGATCTATTATTCTTAAGACAGGGAAGACTATGTATAGCCTTGGGTGAAACCTGCTCTTTCTATGCTAACGACTCAGGAGTGATAAAGGAAAGCCTCTCATTAGTCAGAAATAGGCTACAGGAATGAGAAGAACTCAGAACAAAAAGTTCATACTTGTACAAAAGCCTATATTCGTGGTCTCCATGGCCAACTACCCTAATCACCACTGCTGCAGGCCCACTTGTCCTCATTATGCTAGGATTTCTAGTGGGCCCTCTTTTCATTAACTGTCTCACTTCTTATATGCAAAAAAGAATACAAGCAGTAAAACTAATGGTGCTACACTCTCACTACACGCCTCTTGCTACTGACACAGAGTCAATGGTTTGACTAATGCCATTCCAGGAGTAGGGAATGAAAAGAGAACAAGACTGCACCAGTTGGCCCCAGCAGGAACCCCAAGCTTATAAAATATGTGTGGTCATTAAATCCCGGACACCCATCCATGCCTAATGGGAGAATGGTGGGCTTAATGGGGGAATGGCGCCACTCTTGCTGGGAAAAGGTCAATCACTTCCTGCACCCCTCCCCCCGTTGATTTGCTAAGGCAAATATCCGCTTCTGTAACTCTGCTTGCTTGCTTTGTCAGAACCCTATATAGAAATGTATATGTTTAAACCAACCCTGTCTCTTGGCACACGTGGGAAAGATTGGTGCGCGTGGGAAGAAAATCTATAAAGGCTGCAGCCTCCAGATTTTAGGCGTGACTCTTATTAAAGAGCACACTCCAGCTGGTAATAAAGTTTCCATTAAATTTTTCTCCTGGGAGTTGTTATTTATATGAAGTGATCCACTTCACAGTGCAACGGTGGTCAGCACACCATTTTACTCAATGATGGCCACACCCAAAGTACAGCCACTGCTTTAGGAGTTCCCATTTCTCCTGGACTTAGGAGATCCCTCCTGATCCCTGTGCCCTGGTTTAATGCCATCCTTTGAGTCTTGTGTGTACCCCGGAAAAGTATGTTCTTACTAACCCATTGCTGTGTGTGTAAGCATTTTGTATGTAGGGCATTTTGGTTAGATTCAGATCAGTGACCTTTCAATTAGGTCACATTTTGTTAGAATGTTTTAGTTTAGTTAAGGGCCTCTGACTAGATTTCAGGCACCAGGTTGGAACTCAATCATTGTGCGGAAGTCCTACATACAAGGAACACACAGAGAAAGAGTGCTGCCATGTGGGAGAGGGCTCCAGGATATCCTACAGCTGTGGAGAGACACAGAAACCCTGAGAAGCTGAGGGAGAGACAAGAGACTGGAGTCATGGAGCAGCATGAATCTGAAGACATCCAAGCCAGAGGATAAGGAAGAGTGTGAGTAATTGTGTCTGATGGCCCATTTTTGAGCTCAGGGACAAAGTGAGTTTGAAGGAGAAGGTAAAGAGAGACCGGTAAGCTGAACATTTTACCTTGGGAGGAGTCCAGCAGCAGCTGACCCTTGTTAAGACAGCATTTTTGATGATGTCTGGATTTGGACATTTTCATTCACAGCCTCAGAACTGTAAGCTTTAACCCTAATAAATTCCAATTAAAGCCAACCTATTTTTGGTATTTTGCATTGGCAGTGCTTGGCAAACTCAAACAACTAGGGACACAGTGTACTAAGCAGGATTGAGTACTGGTAAGATGGAGTGGTAATTGCTCTTGACCAGCAAGGCCTGCAAGGCAGGGAGTCAGGCAGGGAATCACATTGTTTGGTGACTTGTATAAAGTCACAGATACCCCACTATGATGTACCTGGCTCAGACAGGGGTTGGGTGGTGGGCAGGGGCAGATAAAAGCATGGGATCTGGGGTCTGGTAGAGCAGAAGAGTCAGGGCACAGAGAGGAGACTTCCTGCTCCTATTCCTTTTGCCCTTCCCTCCTTCCCTTGGCCTCCAGCGTTGACCCCCTGAGGAGGCTGTTCTTACTGTATCACTTCTGGGTCTCAGGCACAGACTCAGGTGTCCTGTTTCCAGTTGTACATTCACCTTCTCCAATCATGGGGAAGCTAAAGAAAGAGCAATGCCAAGATGAAACTGGTTGGTGTCAGGAAGGAAATGTCAAAATTCACATTACAGCATTGACTACACAAATAACATCACCAGAATGAGCAACATTAGGCCAGTGACCCTAAAAAATAGTATGGGAATCCCAGAAAGTCCTGGGACATATGGCTGACAAGAATAGAAGTGAGGTTGTGAGATGGTGTAATCTTTGCAGAAAACCTCAGAGGGTGTGGATTCCAGATATTTCTCAGATTAATTAAATATTAAATATTAAATCTGTCCTCCTGAGAGTGACAGAGTTGGATGCAAGTAAGTCCTACCTGCACATGGTCCATCAGTCCCTTCTATTCAAACCTATATGTGAGGCTGGGGTTTGTAAGTGTACTTCCAGAGACTAGAGCTTCTGGCCTGCCTACGTGCCAGCCATGCCTGGAATCTCAGTGGAGCTGCAACTCCTACTCTACAGCTCAGTGGACTCACCCAAGTCACCTGGTGAGGAGACATCAATGATAGACAATGGCCATCCCAGGGAATTGAGAGAGCCTGCAGCTGAAGGCAGGATAATCCCATCCACTGTATCCATAGGATATGCTTGGAGATGGAGTGGACATCACCTTTCCAGGCCCCTCAGGATTGGGGGAAGAATTATGGACTAGAGTGGACTTAATGGTATTCTGTTGTAGACATATTGGAATTCAAGCAATGGAAGAAATTATAACAGTGAATTGAAGCCAGTGGCCACTAGATGCTTTTAGGGCAGGGAGGGGAAGGGCAGTTCTAATACAGGGGCTTTTACAGGACTTGGGGATTGACCCTACTGACATTGTGGTGATGGATATAGACCATTTTACATCAGCGTATAGCATGCAGAACTGTAGGGAAGAGAGTGTGGTCTATGATATGAACTGTGGTCTATGCTTAATGGCAAAGCCCCAGGATATGTATATTCACTGCAGGTGATGTGCCACACTAATGAAAGATCTTTAGGTGAAATGATATGGGAGATGGAGATCATGGGAATCCCTGTAATTTTTGGGTAACATTTATGTAATCTAAGCATCTTTTAAAATATATATATGGAAAATAAATAAATAAATAATAAATAAATAAATAAATAAATAAATAAATAAATGAATGAAAGAGGTGAAAAATAAATAAATAAATAAATAAATAAATAAATAAATAAATAAATAAATAAATAAAGTTTGAACACATTTTTAACAGTGTTGAAAATGATGCAGACTTCTTCAATCCCAGAAGAGAACAGAGAGGTTGGATGGGAAGAAGCTGATGAACAATTGAAGAAGCTGGAATGTAACATGTGTTCACTGCAGTTCCCCCAAGCCAGAGAGAGAATGTCCTGTTTGGGAACCAAACTCTCAGAGCCCCAATGAAAACCATCATCATAGGTTCTGAATCCACAAAGGAGGACAGGGAGACAGCCCTGCTCAGTACTCACAGCCTCAGTTAGGGATGTGACTCAGTCTAGCGGTTCTTCACTGGAGAGTAAGCAGTAGGAAGTCTGTCTTCCCCTGTGGTGCTAACAGCCCTCTAACCGGACACGTGTAGAGTGCAGTGTGAACTTCACATGGTCACGTCCATGATCCTTGTCTCTGTGCTCACTCTTGCTGAGGCAGGCGTCCACCCATCCTGGCAGCTGTGGAGGGGGTTCGAGGAGAGTGAGCACTTTTCCTTTATGGGAGACTGTATTTGCAAAGGGTGAGGGGTAGTGCTCCCCCAGTAATGTTGCAGATACAAAACAATATCTTTAAATCAACCACTTTGTATGATTTCATTGTGTACTATTTTCATAATTTCTTTTAAATTATAAACAAATTATCCGTGCAAAGAGTATAAAAATAATTTATGTCTGTTATGACAAACAGCAAAATTCCTTCTCTAGCCTCTACACCCATTCCTCCTTCCTCAGAATTAATTGCATTGGCACATTGTTTGGGGTACACATTTCTGATTGTAAATACATGCATTCTCTAGTTTCATTGATCCCACACCCTATCATATTTGAGAAATATATTGGAGTACAACTAAAGAATATAAATAAAATTTCTAACTTCTTAAAATACATGAGAATAGAAGCATATCATCTAATTTTGAAAGGATAATTTCTGATTTAAAATAATAAGGAAAATTAGAGTGAAGTAGAAAGCAGGCCACTGTAGTTCAGTGGCTGTTAAACTTGAATCCACATCAGAATCAGGTGAAGAAACTGAAAAAATATAAATGTTTTGGTGTGCCTTATAAGAAAATGCTACAATAATGGGCAGCATTATTTTTAAAGGTGGTAATTTTTTAAATGCTTACCCAGAATGTAATGGATTGAAGAACCAGTGAAAACAATCAGGATAATTTGAAATAAGTGGAAAGCCCATCTTTACATAAACTAAGAGAAATCTTGAGTTTTGATGCATAAATTAGTGGTAACAATTTGAACACAGATGAGTGTGGAAGAAGATGTGGGAGGAGCAGATCTCAGAATAAACTGCAAGTACACTTTTCCAAGAGGAGAAAGACATCCTGAATTGCACCGTCACAGCCGCCTCCTTAAAAGATTGGCAACAAGTTGCACAGATTGGAGTTGGAGATTCTTTAGAGATTCACATTCATTACATTCCGAGGGTTTCTCTCCAGTATGAATGTTGTAATGTTTAATGAGATACTGCCTCTGGATGAAGGCTATACCACATTCCTTACATATATAGGGTTTCCCTCCACTATGAATTTTCTCATGGTCACTGAGATTTTATTTGCTACTGAAGGTTTTCCTACATTCTTACATATACAGGGTTTCTCTCCAGTTTGTCTTATCTGGTGTGTAATGCCGCTTGATTTCTGGATGAAAGCTTTCCCATGTCCATCACATTCTTAGGGTTTCCCTCCAATATGTATTCTCAGATGACTAATGAGGCTTTCCTTCATGTTGAAAGCTTTTCCACATTTTTGGTATATATAGGGTTTTTCTCCAGAATGAATGCTCTGATGTTTAATGAACTATTGTTTTTGGCTGAAGGCTTTTCTGCATTCTTTACATTCATTTTGTTTCTGTACACTGAGATTTTTCTTGTTCTTTGAAATATTATATATATCCTAAAACTTTTTAACATGCCTTACATGCATTGGGTTTCTTTGCAGTAGAAAATCTCTCGTATCTGAGATTTGACATTTTAATTAAAGTTTCCCACATATATATGATTTCCCTTCAGTAAGGATTTTCTGATTAATAAAGAGGTTTTCTGTCAGGTTGAAAACATTCCCACATGTATTACACTTCTATGTTTGTTCATCTGTATGGCTTTTAAAATAAGGTGCAAAAAATGACTGTAAAGAACAGACTACGTGTGAACACTCATATGGTTTCTCTCTAATTTGAATTTTCTCCCACTCCATGAGGTTGTGTTTCAGATGGAAGCATTCCCATGTTCATCACAATACTAACTAATGTATGAATATTTCATGCTCAATGAGATTTATTTCCTGGCTGAAGGATCTCCAATATTTCTTAATACACAGGGTTTTACACTTGCATGTTCCTTTGATGTAACTCTCACTTTCCCAAATTGATGAAATCCCAAATGGTTTCTCTGAAGGATTAATTCTCATGTATCTCATGACGTTGAATTTCCAAGAAAATTTCACCCTCATTACACTCAAAGGGGAGGACTACCATGTGGAACAAATTGGCAAAATTCATTGTCTTGATTCTTTTTTCCTTACATAGATTCCCTCATGCTTTGGTAAGCATAATGCAAATTCCTTCAAGGTGAAGTTACGTTCATAGAAGTGTTATTTAGGAAACAATGCTTGCAGTCAGAGAAAATATTTTCCCAACTTTCTTACATTCTCTGCTTTCATCTGAAGTCTGTACTGTTGTGGAAGTAGATATAGCTTCACTCACAAGCCTTTTGTTATGTGGTTCTTTGTACTTCTTAATGACTTATGTTTCTTCATAGTTTTTGGGGTGCAACAAAAGCAGTGCTTAGAGGGATATTTTTAGCATTGAATGCCTTCATTAGAAAAGAGGAATGATCCAATATCAATCATCTAAGCGTTCAATTTGTGAAATGCAACCATATCTCCTTTTTATTTGTTCTATGATTCATGGCACTTCTTGCTTCAAATGAGCATCACATCCAATTTGGTGACTTCATAACTAGGAAATGCGGAAGTCGTACAGCACTTGATTTATGATGGGTACAAAATAACACCCCATAAATGAATCCTGGAACCTTCAGGCTTCTGATGGATAAGAAAGGTACAGCTTCCAAGATGCACGAGTAAGGTGGCCACAGAACAAAATCCAAAAAGGCAACCCAGGAAATCCTGAACACTTTGTTTTGGACTGACTATTTTTCTTCAATTTTTTTTCTTCCATTCATTTGGATGAGATGCACTATTTAATATTCTTTAAAAATTACCAGGGAAATTATAACATTTTTGCTTTCCTTTCCAAATCTACACTGTTAGGGTTATTGACCTTCCAAATAATGTGTTTTAAAGCATTTTATATCCTGTATTAATCAGCCAGATGGGTGCTGATGCAAAATACCAGAAATCTGTTGGTCTTTATAAAGGGTATTTATTTGGGGTAGACTCATACAGTTACCAGGCCATAAAGTATAAGTTTCTTCCTTTACCAATGTCTTTTAACCCATCTTGGTGCAAGACAGCTGCCAAAATTTTCAGGGATCAAGTTTCTTGGGTTCCTCTCTACTCAGAGCTGCATTTCTCTCTGGGCTCAGCTCCTCTGTTTACTCCACAAGTTCACCTGTATACTATGTGGTTTTCTAAGCCTTGCCACTCTCCACAAGGCCAGCTGTGAACTGTCAGGTGAATGGCTCATCTCTTTTTCCCAGGGCATTCTGTCCCTGCTCATCAGATCTCCAACATCAAAAACTACTCCAACTCTGTGCTTTGCCATGTCTTTTTATGTTTGAGACCCCACCCACCAAGGGGCGGGGCTCAAAACTCTACGGACTGTGGCAAAGTCAATGCCCTTATCAAAACTTAATCATATCCAGATTAACAGACCAGGTTACAAGCATAATCAAATATCTATTTTTGGAAACCATAATGATATCAAACTGTTACATATCCATTTACCCATCTTATGCTATATATTATTTTGTGGTGTATTTTAGCACTTTATTGATGTCCTAGGCCATGGATATCATTATTATTTTATCCATTCAATAATCATTTAGATATATGAATTAATTAACAGATATTGTTCATCGATCCATCCTGAATCTTGAACCTTCTGAGATTATTTCCTTTATGCCTGAAGAATATTCCTTTACATTTCTTTTAAAGTGAGTTGCTGCTAGCAAACAGTATTAGTTTTTACTCATCTGTAAAATATTTATTTCACTTCTTGCTGAAGGATTGAGATGAATTAAATCTCAGGCCCTCCATGATCTCCACTGCTTCTGAGAGCACTCTTAGGGTAGAATTTCTCCACTCTGTTGTAAATGCAATCAGTTCTTTGGAGAAGAAATTAGGGGCTTTCAGTTTTACAGCCCGCTTCCTGCCAAACAGGGAAGATCTGTGGGCTCTGGCTCTGGGAATGGGAATAATGGCACACTTCTCTGAGTTACACACCTGATTTTGGAACTAAGAATTGGTGGAGAAAGCACAGTATATTGAGTTCTTCTTGGGATCATTCTAGGAACCAGGGCAATGGTGGTCAGCCCCCCATTTTGCTTAATGATGGCCTCACCCTATGTACAGCTACTACTTCATGAGTTCCCATTTCTCCCTGACTTAGGAGACACCTTCTGATCCCTGTGCCCTGGGTTCATGCCCTCGTTTGTCTCTTGCATGGATGCCAGAAATGTATGTTCTTACTAACCCATTGCTGTATGCGTAAGCCTTTTGTATGTAGGATATTTTGTTTAGATTCAGATAAGGGACCTTTTAATTAGGTCACTTTGTGATAGAGTGCTTTAGTTTAGTTAAGGGCCTCTGGTTAGATTTCAGGAACCTGGATGGACCCTAATCATTGTGCTGAACTCCTACATTCATGGAACACACAGAGAAAGAGTGCTGCCATGTTTACTTTGACATGTGGGAGAGGGCTACAGGATCTCCTACAGCTGTGGAGAGACACATTAATCCTGAGAGGTTGATGGAGAGGCATGAGGCAGGACTCATGGAGGAGCTTGAAGCTGAAGATTTCTAGGCCAGAGGAGAAGGGAGAGGTGTGAGCAATTGTGTCTGAAGACCCACTGTTGAGCTCTGGGGCAAGGGAGTTTGGAGGAGAAGGCAGAGAGAGAGAGGCAGGCCCAACATTTTGCTTTGGCAGGAGTCCATCAGCAGCTGACCCTTGTTAAGACAGCAATTTTGATGATGCCTTGATTTGGACATTTTCACCACCTCAAAACCATAAGCTTTAACCCTAAAAAATTCCAATAAATGCCAACCAATTTCTTTGCATTGGCAGTTCTTGGTAAACTTAAATAGTTAGGGACACAGGTTGGAGGGCTGTCCTGTTCCCAAATGGCACAGTGATGCTGCTGCCCTGTGAACTCTCCTATAAATTGTGGGGGTCTCCAGACTAGGTGGGAATGAGTACTGGTAAGATGGGGGGGAAGAGCTCTTGGCCATCAAGCCCTGCAAGACTGGGTGTTAGGCATGGGTGTGACATGATTTGGGACTAGTCTAAAGTCACAGATACCCCAGTATGATGTACCTGCCTCAGGCAGGTTTTGTTCAGGTGGGCAAGGGCAGTTAAAAACATGGGACCTGGGGTTTGGTGCAGCAGAGGAGTCAGAGCACAGAGAAAAGACTTCCTGCTCCTACTCCTTTTGCCCTTCCCTCCTTCCCTTGGCCTCCAGCATGGACACTCTGAGGTGGCTGCTCTCACTGTACCCCTCCTGGGTCTCAGGCACAGACTCAGGTCTCCTGCTCTCAGTTCTATATTCACCTTCTCCAATCTTGGGGCAGATAAAGGAAGAGCAATGCTGAGATGAAACCTGTTGGTGTCAGGAAGGAAATGTCAAAATTCACATTACAGCATTGGCTTCAGCAATAACACCACCAGAATGAGCAACACTATTCAAGTGACCCTAATAAATAGTATGGGAATCCCAGAAAGTCCTGGGACCTAAATCTGACAAGAAAAGAAGTGAGGTTTTGAAGTAATGAAATGTTTGCAGAAAACCTCAGAGGGTACAGATGCCAGATAGCTCTCAGACTAATTAAATATTAAATTTTCAACACCTTTTTTACAGAGTTGAAAATGATGCAGACCTCTTCAATCCCAGAAGAGAACGGAGGGGTTGGATGGGAAGAGCTGATGAACAACTGTAGAAGCTGGAATGTAACACGTGTTCATTGCAGTTTCCCCAAGCCAGAGAGGGAATGTCCTGTTTTAGAACCAAACTCTCAGAGCCCCAATGAAAACCATCATCATAGGTTCTTGTTCCACAAAGGAGGAAAGGGAGAAAGCCCTACTCAGCACTCAAAGCCTCAGCTAGTGATGTGAGTCCCTCTAGTGGGTTTCACTGTGGATTAAGCAACAGGAAGTCTGTCTTCCTGTGGTGCTAACAGCCTTCTAACCAGACACATATAGAGAGCAGGGTGGCCTTGACATGTTTGCGTCCATGCTCCTTGTGCTCTGTACTCACTCTTGCTAAGCGAGGTCTCCACATATCCAGGCAGCTGGGGAGGGCGTCGAGAGGAGTGAGCACTTTGCTTTTATGGGCAACTGTATTTTCAAAGGGTGAGGGGAAGTGACCCCCCCCCCAGTAATGTTGCAGATACATATCAATATCTTCAAATCAACCACTTTGTATGATTTCATTGTGTACTATTTTCAAATTTTCTTTTAAATTTTAACCAAATTATCCGTGCAGATTATAAAAATAATTTATGTCTGTTATGTCAAACAGCCTTCTCTAGTCTCATCCCCGATTGCTCCTTCCTCAATATTATCTGCATTTTCAGATTCTTTTGGGTACATATTTCTGTTTTTAAATACATGCATTCTCTAGTTTCATCCATCACATACCATATCACATATGAGAAAAATATTGGAGAACAACTTAAGAATATAAATAAATTTTCTAACTTCTTAAAATACTTGAGAGCAGAAGTATATCATCTAATTATGAAAGGATCATTTCTGATTTAAAATAATCATGAAAATTGGAGTGAAGTAGAAAGCAGGCCACTGTAGTTCAGTGGTTGTTAAACTTGAATCCACAACAGAAACAGTTGAAAAAACTGAAAAAATATAAATGTTTGGGGTGCCTTATAATAAAATGCTACAATAATGGACAGCATTATTATTATTATTATTATTATTATTATTAAAGATTTTATTTATTTATTTATTGCTTACCCAGAATGTAATGTATTGAAGAACCAGTGAAAACAACCAGGATAATTTGAAATAAGTGGAAAGCCCATCTTTTCATAAATTAAGAGAAATCTTAAGTTCTGATTCATAAATAAGTGGCAAGAAATTTAACACAGATGAGTGTGGAAGAAGATATGGGAGGAGCAGATCAAAGAACAAATTGCAAGTGCACTTTTCCAAGAGGAGAAAGACATCGTGAATTGCACAGTTATGTCCACTTCCTTAAAAGATTGGCAACAAGATCCACAGACTCGAAGTGGAGATTCTTTGGAGATTCACATTCATTACATTCACAGGCTTTTTCTCCAGTATGAATGCTGTAATGTTTAATGAGATACTGCCTCTGGCTAAAGGCTATTCCACATTCCTTACATATATAGGGTTTCCCTCCATTATGAATTTTCTCATGGTCAGTGAGATTTGATTTGCTACTGAAGGCTTTCCTACATTCCTTACTTATATAGGGATTCTCTCCAGTTTGTCTTCTCTGGTGTGTAATGAGGCTTGATTTCTGAATGAAAGCTTTCCACATCCACCACATTCATAGGGTTTCTCTCCAGTATGTATTCTAAGAAGGTTTATTGGGATTTCCTTCTGGTTGAAGGCTTTTCGACATTCATTGCATCTATAGGGATTTTCTCCAGAATGAATGCTCTGATGTTTAATGAACAGTTCCTTTTGAATGATGGCTTTTCTAAATTCTTTATTTAATTTTGTTCCTGTCCACTATGAGATATGATTTGTACCTAAAGGCTTTTTCACATGCCTTCCATGCATAGGGTTTCTTTGCAGTAGAAAATCTCTTGTATCTGAGATTTGTCATTTGAATTAAAGCTTTCCCACATATATATGATTTCTCTTCAGTAAGAATTTTCTGATGAATAAAGAGGTTTTCTGTCAGGTTGAAGAATTTCCAACATGAATTGCGTTTCTATGCTTGTTCCCCTGTATTGCTTTTAAAATCAAGAGTAAAAAAATGACTGTAAAGAGCAGACTACATTCAGGACTCTCATATGGTTTCTCTCTAGTTAGAATTTTCTCATATTCCATAAGGTTTTATTTCAGATGGAAGCATTCCCATGTTCATTACAATACTATCTAATGTATGAATATTTCATGCTCAATGAGATTTAATGACTGGCTGAAGAATTTCCAATATTCCTAATATACACAGGGTTTGCCTCCTACATGTTTCTTTGATGTGCTTCTAGCTTTCCCAAATTCATGAAATCCCAACTGGTTTCTCTGAAGGATTAATTCTCAGGTATCTCATGAGATTGAATTTCCAAGAAAACTTCACACTCATTACATGTAAAGGAGAAGACTACCATGTTGGGCAAACTGGCAAACCTCATGTCCTCATTCATTTTTCCTCATATAGATTCCCTCATGCTTGGTAAGTATGATGCAAGTTCCGTTTTTGGAAAACATGCTGAGAGCCAGAGCATAAAGGGTTAAGCATTTAAAAAGCATGCTTGCTGGCAGAGAAACTTTAGTGAATGTCTTCAAGGACACTGAATACAGCAGACATCAGTGGGAAGAGGCAGAGTGAAATGAACACACCACTAAGATGTTAATGTCTGAATATCCAAGAATTATTGTCTGGGAACACAGAAAAAGGCCGTGTCCTCAAGTACCAAGCTGAGAAACTAGTGAACGATGCCCTATTTTTGTTATCATCTTTGCAGTATAAAAAGCAGCCTCAGCCTACATAAACTTGCCTGCATTCCACATGGAGTGAGGTCCCTTGATCTCAAACTTTCTTTGGATCATTCCAAGCACCTTCTACCTCCACTTTGAATTACAACATATGGCACCCAAAGTGGGGCACGACAAGTCTTTTATCTGGATAAGTGCTGTGGAAACAAGGACTGCTGGGTCGGACGGTCCTTGCATTCTGTTGGTGAATCAAATAATCTTGATCATCAGGGTAGTGGGTAATCAGCCAACACAGTTAGAGGAATATTTCAAAGTTTTGAAAACCCTGTTAAAGAATACGGGGGTATCTGTGATGACCCTAGAGTTACTAGAACTCTTTTCTCTTGTACAGAAACATTGTTATGTATGGTCTTTGTATATTCTTATTTCTATTGCTCTTGAACCATTACAGTCAAATGAAAATGAAGATACTAAAATGGATACTGCTATTGCTACAACTGTAGCAGAACAAGCTAATGTAATTTTAATGAAAATGTATCTGAAAAAATTAATGAACAGGCAAAAACAGATACACTTATGTCTAATAAAAAGAAAAAAAAAGAAAAACGGAATTTATGGAACTTTTCCTGTGGTCATTAAGCCGTCCACTCCAAAAGATGATTTATTGTCTTATAAACTGGCATCTGTGCCTGCTAAGGTATCTACTAATCCATTCTTTTTTTTTTTTTTTTTTTTTTAAGAACAAGAAGGAGAAAATTTAATAAAATAAGAAAAATTCATTTCAATTATACAGATGATGTATGCTTATCAAGTTAAAAATATGTATGGTAAAAGTATTACAATGTTGTTTTTAAGTGCTGATCATAAAAAACAATAATAACTACAACACAAGACAGAGCATACAACAACGTTAAAAATAAAAAAACAAAACAGTTTTTACAACAAAACAACAAAAAACAACTCAAGAAAGTGAAATGCAAATATGTACCCTAAAAGGAGAGAACTTTAGCTTAGATTCCTCAAGGATGACTGCAAAGAGAGAGCTAAGATGTGTAAGAGTAAAGAGAAAGGAGATGGAAAGCTGTGCTTATTAAGGGAAAACACATGACAAATACTAGTGTTTCTACTTAGTTACATAGAAACAAGGAGTAAATATTTTTCAAAATAAAACATGTGACTTAAAAATATGAACTGAAGTCAGTTTCATTAAACAGGCAGAAAACCATGTTGTGTAGGAAACCATTTCATGAAATCTAGGTTAAGAATAATTGGCCAGTCTTTGAAAAACCTCTGTATAGAGACAGGAAAGAACCAACATTATGCATCATTTAGAACAAAAGGAAAAACCTTTCACTTTCATTACTGGGTAAGTAAGAAAGGGAATCAAAACAGAATCTATTTGCATTCACATTAAGAAACTACAATCACCAAGAACAAATTCCATCAACCTGAGCCTAAGATACTAATCCATTCTTTACAACATTTGATGACCGTCCAAAAGTTTCTGTTTTTGTGCCAACATCATCCTCTTCAATTATGAAAAGTATAAAACAGGAAGTAGAGAAGGAAATTCAGAGACTACACAATTTTTTTTTACATGTCCAGTAACAGTAACTCAAATTCCAGTAGATGCTAACAATCCCCAAGGGGGTGTACAATATGAGCATGTTCCTATTTTTTATTGTGTGTAAAAATCAATTTTTTCACAATATATACCAATATTTGTAAAATGATATATAAATATATATGCATGTATGTGCATTTGATTACAAAAATGTTATATATATATATTAAAATGTGCTTAGATTACCCAAATATTATACAGAATCTACAGGGATTCCCATTTCCCCACCTCCCACACCTCCCACAATATCCCACACAAACATCCCCCACAAGTGTAGCCCATCACCCTCAATCGACCTACACATCCTGGGGCCTTGCCATCAACCATAGACCACACTTCACATCATAGAACAACACTCTCTCCCACACAGTTCTGCATGGTGTGTGCTGATTTAAAATGGTCTACATCCGTCACCACAACGGAACTCAGGACAACACCCAAGTCCCGAAAAAGCCTCTGTATTTCAACTGCATTTCCCCTCCCTGCCCCAAAAGTGTCCAGTGGCCACCGGCTCCACCTCACTGTTATAATTTTTTCCATTGCTAGAATCACCATATGTGTACAACAGAATACCATTAAGTCCACTCTAGTCGATAGTTCTTCCTCCAATCCTGAGGGGACTGGGATGGTGATGTCCATTCCACCTCCAAGTGAGAGAGGGCTTATATCCCATGGATATGGTGGGTGGGGTTATCCTGCCAGCAGCTGCAGGACCTCTCCATTCCCTGGGATGGCCGTTACCCATCATCATCTCCTCACCCAGGTGACTTGGATGAGTCCATTGAGCTGTAGGGTAGGAGTTGCAGCTCCACTGAGATTTGATGCACATCTGGCCCATAGGTAGGCCAGAGGATCCAGACTCTGGAAGTACACCCAAAAACTCCAGCATCACATATAGGTTTGAATAGAAGGGACTGGTGAACCATGTGCAGGGAGGACTTATTTGAGTCCAACTCTGTTACTCTCAGGAGCACAAAATAGAGCCCACTGATAAGGTCTCAGTTTCTGGGGCAATCCCCACTTATATAGGACCTGGGTGTCTCCAGAGCCCTCAGGAGCCCCTCTCTGTGGGGTGATATGCACTTTGGTGTTCTATGAGATCCTACTGAGGTGTGCATAAGCATTACCTATGGGATGACCTCCTGACTCTCTTTGAAGTCTCTTAGCCACTTGAACTCATTTTTCTTTACATTTCCCCCCCTTTATTCAAGGTCTTTTTCCAGTCGTGTTGCCAGTTGGCACTTGGTATTAATCCCTCGTTGCCAGGGAGGCTCATCCCCAGGAGTCATGTCCACATTGGGGGGAAGGTAGTGCATTCATATGCTGTTTGGCTTAGAGAGAGGCCACATTTGAGCAACAAGGAGGCTCTCAGGTGGTGACCCTTAGGCACCCCATAATAGTAGGCTAAGTTTCAGTTACAAGAGCAAAGACTCATAAGGCTAGTCATCAATAACAAGAACTCATCCGGCGCCCATCCTCTTTTGACAGACACTCTCCCTGCACTCAAAGGACTCTTGCTTCTCCCTTGGAGAATGTGGCAGAGCTCTCCAGGCTGGGAATTAAGATTCCCTCATTTATTGAGTGATTGTCCACCTACCTGACCATGCCCCATTCTTTGATCATTTGAACAATTTTATATATCTTTCATGTATATTCAGATGAACTTAATTCCATGAATCCCCCCTCCGAGACACACCCCACCAATAATCCTCTGCAGCACCCATTGTAACCCTTCTGTGATCTAAATCTTCCCTGAACATGTAGCCCATATAATAACCAAATACACTTAATAGGAAAAAGAAACAACAATGATAACCTTAAATGCAAGAGATAAACACAAGGAAACTCAGGGGGAAA
Organism: Tolypeutes matacus; assembly: GCA_026826555.1. Taxonomy (NCBI): domain Eukaryota; kingdom Metazoa; phylum Chordata; class Mammalia; order Cingulata; family Chlamyphoridae; genus Tolypeutes; species Tolypeutes matacus. The sequence goes on along the minus strand of JAKSZT010054234.1, from coordinate 236,879 downwards.
AAAAAACAAAAACAAACAGGCACACAAACAAAAAACAAAACAAAATATAATTAGCAGATTGGGACATTCAAAAAATGGAAAAAAAAAACAAATAAATTCCTTTTTAAAAAAAAAAATTCTTTTTTCCTTTTGTTGCTGTATTATCGTATGTCAAGTGTACCATGACACCTTCCCCCTCTCATTCTCCAGTGTCTCCCAAATTTTCATTTAATTTTAAAAGAAGTTTTAGGTCACAGAAAAGTCACACACGGATTACCAGAGACTCCCACATACCAAACCACCCCCTTCCCCACCCCATATTAAAACAATATTTTTTTGGATGTTAGCATTGTTATAACAGTTATACAGATAGCAAAATATAGCAACTAAACATTGTCAATGGTTTACAGTATAGTTTACAATTTAGATGATACAATTTAATAAGTTTTGATGATATTTACCATGCCCTGCATCCATTACTGTAAGGTAATGAAAAACCTTTCCCATGACCACTAGATACCCCCTGTTTGTTCTTTTCTATTCCTTCCTCCCCCTTCCCTTGGGGCATATGACACACCCCTCTCTTGACTCATGGAATGACAAGATTCATAGTTACATACCTTGGGTATTCCAACCTGACCTTCCTAATCTACCCACCTGTGAACCCTGTACCACCAAACCCAGTAATACCACTGCCCATCTGTCCTATCCTTCAATATGCAACTATACTCGATCCCCTTAACATAGATTTTGCCCATATGAGTGATGGCTCATAGCATACTCTTCTCTTTCTCTCCATTGTTAACCTATCTTTCAGACAATGGCTCTCAGAGACTGCTCACTTTCCTCAGTTCAAATCAGGGAGGTCATATACTGTTCATCCTTCAATGCCTGGCTTGCTTCACTCAACATAAGGTCTTCAAGATTCATCCATGTTATTCCATGTGTTAGCACTTTATTCCTTCTTACAGCTGAGTAATATTTCATTGTATATATGTACCACATTTTGCTTATCCATTCATATGTTGATGGGCACTGGGGCTGATTCCAACTTTTGGCAATTGTGAACAATGCCACTGTGCATATTCGTGTGCATATATCTGTTTGTGTCTTTGTTTTCTGTTCTTCTGGATATTTACCCAGGAGTGGAATTGCTGGATCATATGGAAGATCTATTGTTAGTTTTCTGAGGAACTGCAAAACTGTCCTCCACAGTGGCTGAACCATACCACAGTCCCACTGACAGTGGATGAGGGGGTTCCTATTCCTCCACATCCTCTCCAACATTTAGTCTCTGCTGTTGTTTTAATAGCTCCCATTCTGATGGGTGCAAGATTGTATTTCATTGTAGTTTTGATTTGCATTTCCCTGATAGCAAGCAATGTTGAGCATTTTTTAATGTGCTTTTTAGCCATTTGTATTTCTTCCTTGGAGAAGTGTCTTTTCAGGTCACTTGACCACTTTTTAAATGGGTTGTTTGTCTTTTTATTTTCAAGGTGTAGGATTTCTTTATATATGCAGGATATTATGCTCCTATCAGATATATAGTTGCCAAATATTTTCTCCATTGGGTAGGCTGCCTTTTTATTTTCTTATTAACATCCTTTGAGTTGCAGAAGTTTTTTATTTCAATGAGATCCCATTTATCTATTGTTTTTCTTGCTGCTCGTGCTTTGGCTATGAAGTTCATGAAACCATTTCCTATTACAAGAACCTGTAGATGCTTCACTACACTATCTTCCAAGGTCTTTATGGTTTTGGCTCTTATCATTAGATCTTTGATCCATATTCAGCTGATTTTTGTATAAGGTGTGAGTTGGTATTCTTCTCTCACTATTTTGGATATGGATATCCAATTCTCCAAGCACCCCTTGTTAAAGAGGCCATTCTCTCCCAACTGAGTGTGCTTCATGGCCTTGTCAAATATCAGATGACTGTATATATGAGTATCTATATCAGAACTTTCAATTCGGTTCCATTGGTCAGTAGGTCTATCCTTGTGCCAATACCATGAAGTTTTGAACACTGTAGCTTTGTAATATGTTTTAAAGTCAGGTAGTGTGATACCTCCAACTTCATTTTTCTTTTTCAATATGTCTTTGGCAATTTGGGGCCTCTTACGTCTCCAAATATATTTTGTGGTTAGTTTTTGCAGTTCCTTATAAAATACAGTGTTGATTTTTATTGGGATTGCACTAAATCTATAGATTAGTTTGGGTACGATAGACATCTTGATGATGTTTAGTCTTCCTATCCATGAACAGGAATATTTTTACATTTATTTAAATCTTCTTTGGTTTCCTTTAACAGTGTTGTGTAGTTTTCTGCGTATAAGTCCTTTACATCTTTGGTTAAATTTATTCCTAGGTATATGATTCTTTTAGTTACTATTGTAAGTGGTATTTTTTTCTTGATTTCCTCCTCAAATTGCTCATTATTGATGCACAGAAATGCTACTGATTTTTGAGCATTGATCTTATAGCCTGCAACATACTGAACTCCTTTATAAGTTGTAGAAGACGTGTTGTAGATTTCTCAGGATTTTCTATGTATAGGATCGTGTCATCTGCAAATAATGAAATTTATACTTCTTCTTTTCCAATCTGGATGCCTTTTATGTCCTTTTCTTGCCTTAGTGCTTACACAAGTACTTCTAAGACAATGTTAAATAGGAGTAGTGATAGTGGATGCCCTTGTCTTGTTCCCAATCTCAGAAGGAAGGCTTTTAGGATTTCACCATTGAAAATGATGTTAGCTTTGGGTTTTTCTCAGAACTGGTGCAAGAAATGGCCCAAGCAAACAGATTAATACCCTGGTATTGGAATTTGTTAACACAAGCTGTTCTTAATTCAGCAGAATTTATACAATTTAAAACTTGGTGGGCTGATGAAGCTAATATTGTAGCACGATGAATTCAACAGCTAAATCCACCAGTGCCTATTACTGCTGAACAAATATTAGGAGTAGGTCAATGGGCTGAAATTCCTCTCCAAGATAAATATTATAATATTGCCATTTTACAAGTGTGATTGTGCAGCCTAGAGGCCTGGCAACAAATTTCAACCCCCAGACAGGCTGTACATTCATTTTCAAAAATTCTGCAAGGAAATACTGAACCATATGCTGAATTTGTAACAAGGCTGGTGGATGTAGTCAACAAGAAATTAATACAATCAATCTGATCTTAAAGAAATTCTTATTCTAATGTTGGCTTTTAATAATGCTAACATTGAGTGCAAAAAGGCTTTATGTCTGATAAGGCAAATGGAAGTACTTTACAGAATTAAACAAATACATGCCAAAACATTGGGCCTAATACCTATAACATGAACCTTCTTGCAGCTGCTCTAAAGGGACATAGTCCTGATGAAAATAATTTAAATTGCTTTAAATGTGAGAAACCAGGTCATATGACAAAAGATTGCCAAGCCAAAACTACTGTAAGTGCTCCATTTAATGGCAATAAGAAATCAATAACAAATCATGTGTATCCGAAATGCTGAAAGGTTATACTGGGTCAAGAAAAGACATTCTAAATATCATAAAAATGGTAGTCTCATTAATAAGTTGGGAAACATCCAAGGGGACCTTGTTCAAGGCCCTCAAACAATATGAACACATTTCCATGCCTTACACAATTCTACCCAGTCAGCAACAGAGCAGTACACTCTAGCCTGTAACAGAATTTAAGACAGTTACCAAAATCAGTACAGCTGTTGTTCATTACTCAGCTGAAACTAATGTTGTTACACCCAAACATTAACCTTAACCCTAACCCTAATCCTAACTCTAACCAAAACCTAAGCCTAACCCTAACTTAAACATAACCCTAACCCTAACCCTACCCTAACACTAATCCTAACTCTAACCCTAACCCTAACTGTAATTAACTCTACACCTAACCCTAACCCAAACCTTAACCCTAACCCTTACCCTAAACCTAAATAACCCTAAACCTAACCCTAACATTATCTAACCCTAACATAACTCTAACCCTAACCCTAACCCTAACAAAATAACTTCTTTTACTTTAACCTTATTGTTTCCATAGAAAAACAAGTCTTATGACTTTTCAAAAGAACACAGTGTTCGAACCTGCTTTCTCAAAGTCAAATCCTGAAAGATAGCTTTTATTTCAAACTCACATATAAGTTGGACTTTTACCTAAATAAAGGTAAAATGCTAAAAATAGTTATGTTCTTGTGATATAAGTTGAATGATGTATTTAAAACTGTTGTATAATTAAAAGAAATTTTCTAATTTTATAACAAAGTTATATGAATAAAAAGTTCATATGAATACTTTAAAAGTGTATAAAATTCCTGAAAATTTAATAATTTTTCCATATAATATTAAATAAAAATATAGTGCTATTAATCATAATTTTTACTTGTAACTACAATAAGAAAGCAGACATTAAATGCTGCCAGGATACTACATAACAGTAAAATACAGTAAAATAAAATAACAAAACTGCAGCATGCAGTGGTCCAAAATATTTCTAGTTGGTTGCAAAAAAATAATATCCAATTATGTCACTATCACTTTGTTTTAAAACTTGCTAAATCTTTCTTTAATGTTTTCTTAAACAAGTCAAGCCAGCCCACATTCCCCTTCCTGTAAATTAGCCAACAATAAATCAAGTTTATATTCAACACTGTAAGCAACACCCCCAATTCTAATTATAATTTTAACAACAAAACCAATGCAACTATTAAAATTACAAATTAATGTATTACCCCTCAGCCCAAGTAGGAAACACTAATTTGTTTTTACCTATGCCTCAAATGAAACAAATTTAAGAAATTGAGGTCATTCTAATTATGCTATCAAGAATCTTAAATGCTTAAGAAATAATAGTTTAGTCATTGGATGTCTGTTGTTGTATAATCTACTATAGTTATGAATTATGTATAATATACTTAAATACTAATCAAAATTTAATACAACACATTGCATACTTAAGTAATTTAATAACTTGTATATTACATGTAAATGTGTTTTATTAAATGTATATGTAAATCTCTTGTTTTGAATTTTGACCGTCCTGAAACTAAATGTATTAAAAAACAAGTCTGGCAAGTTTGGTTCAAGCCTAAAAGTAAAGCATCATGCAGAAAATTTTGTTAATCAACAAACCAATACCTTGCTAGTTAACACTTTTCACATTTCAGGAAAAATATTGGAAATTAAAATAGTAAGCACATCAAGGATGTTGTGTAACAAATTAAAAAAAAATAAAGTGCAATTCAATGGGTGTTGTATTCCTCCCTGGGGGAGCTGGCCCCTCTCCCAGGGATTGATGCATAAACCATAAAATGTTCTGCCCAAGGACTACTGTGTTCCTTCCTGAGGAGGCTGGCCCCTTCCTCAGGAATTAGCAAAATACTCACAAGTTGGCATCTACAGTATCAAATTCATTAATCCTAAACACAGTCAATCAAAACTCTAGTATCAGTTGCTACTTCAACAATTCAACACTTCCAGCTAAAAGCTAAATATTGGTAAGTATAGATAAGACTGCTCTATTTATCTGTCATTCTGTAACTTTGCTCAATATTGACTTAATCTTTTAATTAGTTATGTTATTGTTTCTCACACTAATTGTCAATATAAGCTTATTAAACTAAATATATATTAACATTTATCTTGTATCTATCCAGGACTCTAGACAAAAATAAGCAAAGTATTTCAGTGTATCCTATGATTTAGTAAGCCTGTGAATGTATGTATAATTATCATAAAAAGTTAACAGTTAAACCTCTATAAATGCTACAAAAACAAAAAAGGGGGGAAATGGTGAGGTGCAAGGACAAATATATCAAGCATTATTTACAATAAATTCTTTAAGCCAAAGGTCAGAATCATATACATCAGCAGCAGAGCATTTCTGGCAAAAATCAGGCAATAATACAGAAACAAATATTGGACAACTAGTTTACTGAAAGCATAAAAAATAATAATCAATGGGATAAGGCAGAAGTTAAGTTAAGATATAGGGTCGAGGTTTGGCTCTTATCATTACAGATAAAGGAGACCAGCTTTGGGTCTTGTCCACACGTCTGAAACCTAGAGATAAACAAGCTGAAGAAGCTGACACAAAAAGCAGAAAAGATGGTAACTTCTAAAAAGCAGAATGTCACTCTAACACAGTTATTACTTGCTATGCTTACCATGAAAACCACAGCAGCAGGTAGTGAACTTTCACATAATTATACATATTGGGTTTATATTACTAATTCACCTATTTTAGAATTGTTAACTTGGGGGAATGAATCCTACCCTGTTTATATTAATCAGTCTTTTCATTTTCCTGGGCCCATTGATCCTCACCTTCCTCTAAAACCTGAGGAGGAAGGGAAATTTATTGAAAATTTAACCTTGCCTTTTCTTGAATGACCTAACTGCATAGGATCCATCGATCCATGTATGGAGCCCCCAAATCATAGTACAAAGTGATAAGTGGCATACATGCCATGTTTCATCTGAGGTTGTGTTCTTTAATAATTCCTAAAAAATTGTAAAGAATCAGGCCCTAATAGGGATACTGAAATGTAATGTAAACCCAACCATAAGTTGAAAAATTAATAATTCAACAAAAACATCTAATGAAAGCTATCATCATTTTTAAAATTTTGGGGATGTCATAAGTATAAATACATCACTAAATTGGACTCATCAGGGAAGATTTATCCCACAACTATGGGACATTAAACTTAACAAAACTAAAAATTATTTGTGGAGATATTTTTGGGTACTAGCCCAATTTTTGAATGGCAAGGCAGTAAAACTAATATTACCAGTTCAAAAAGATAATCCACTTAATTTCTTAGAGTATGTGTTGGGGAACCCATTGTTTTTATATTTGGAAGAATGAGCATTAATCAAACATGGTATTTCTGTAACAATTGCTCCCTTTACACTTTTGTATCAGAATCTGTTTTACAAGAGAATTCTACTGTCATTCTAATAGGATGATGGCATCATGGAATATGGCTTCCAGTTCTCACGAATCGCTGATGGCAGTCTTCCCATGAGAGCCATATCCTTTGGCACTTTCTAATTCATTATTTGAAAAGAAGTAAACATTTAATTGGATTAATTATAGCTGCTGTATTAGGACTTATAAGTATTATTACAGCTGCTGCTGTGGCAGAAACTGACCTACATGAGAATGTCCAAACACAACAATATGTTAAAAATTGGCAGAAAAATGCTAGTGAGCTATGGCATAATCTGGCATATATAGACAAACAAATTAATAATAGGCTTAATAATTTAGAGATGGTTGTTACACAAATGGGAGATCACATATATAATATAAGTTTTTAAAAAAGGTTGGAAATGTGATTGGAATGAAATTGCTTTTTGTATTACTCCTCTCCCATACAATGATTCCCATTATGAATGGAAAAAAATTAAACATCACTTAATGGGTCATCACACAAATTTATCTCTAGAAATTATAGATTTGCAAAAAAGGATTTTGAGAATGCCGCAGATTCAACTTACTATGCTTCCAGGTAGGAGAATTTTGGCAATCAGTGATGGATCAATTAAATAAAATAAGCCCCTTACATTGGTGGAAATCAAACTCTATACATGCTAACTTCGGTGTGGTGATCATTGGTGCTCTGCAACACTTAACTGTATTAGGAGGCATTTGCAAGTCCCTGCTGTCCCACATAAATAGGGCTGAAAGGGCCAGCTTTGCCAATAACTTGATTCTGCTTAAAACACTTGAATCTCAAACCCATGTCCATGGAGCTTGGCTGGTGGCCAGTGATGGGTAAGACCTTCCGAGGAGGGCAACCTAAGACAGGCACAGTCACACTGGACAAAAAAAAATAAAAAAGGGGGAATTGTTGGAAAAGATGCTGAGAGCCAGAGCATAAAGTGTTAAGCATTTAAAAAGCATGCTTGCTGGCAGAGAAACATTAGTAAATGTCTCCAAGAACATTGCATACTGCAGACATCAGTGAAAGGAGGCAGAATGGAATGAACACAGCACTGAGATTTATAGTCTGAATTCCTAAGAAAGACTGTCTGGGAACACGGATAAAGGCAGTACTCTCATGTAACAAGCTGAGTAACTAGTGAAGGATACCCTATTTTGTAATCAGTTTTGTAGTATAAAAAGCATCTTCAGCCTAAATATACTTGCCTGCATCACACATGGAGTGAGGTCCCTTGGTCCCAAACTTTCTTTGGATCATTCCTGGCACCATCTACCTCCATGTTGAATTACAACATTTCATCAAAGTGAAGTTACATTCATAGAAGTGTTATTTGGGGAAACAATGCTTGTGGTCAGAGAAAATATTTTCCCAACTTTCTTACATTCTCTGCCTTCACCTTAAGTCTGTACTGTTGTGGAAGTGGATATAGCTTCACTCACAAGCCTTTTGATATGTGCTTCTGTCTGCTTCTTAATGTCCTATGCTTCTTCATAGTTTGTGGGTTGCATCAGAAGCAGTGCTTAGAGGGAAATTTATAGCATTAAATGCATTCATTAGAAAAGAAGAAAGATCCAATATCAATCATCTAAGTTTTCAATTTGGGAAGTGCAAAAATATCTCCTTTTTATTTGTTCTATCATTCATGGCTCTTCTTGCTTCAAATGAGCACTACATCCAGTTTGGTGACTTCATAACTAGGAAATGGGGAAGTGATATAGCACTTGATTTATGATGGGGACAAAACAACAGCACATAAATCAACCCTGGAACCTTTAGGCTTCTGAAGGATAAGAAAGGTTCAACTTCCAAAGATGCATGAGTATGGTGGCCACAGAACAAAGGCCAAAATTGCAACCCAGGAAATCCTGAATACTTTGCTTTGCACTAATTTTGTTCAATTTTTTTCTTCTATTTATTTGGATGAGATGCACTATTTAATATTCTTTCAAATTTACTGGGGAAATTATAACACTTTTGCTTACCTTTCCAAATCTGCACTTATTATTTATTATTGACTGGCCAAATAACATATTTTAAAATATTTTCTATCCTGTATTAGTCAGCCAAAGGTGTGCTAATGCAAAATACCAGAAATCTCTGGGACTTTATAAAGAATAAGATGGCCAAAGAACAAAGGCCAAAATGGCAACCCAGGAAAACCTGAATACTTTCTTTTGGACTGACTATTTTTGTTCAATATTTTTTCCTTCTATATATTTGGATGAATTGCACTATTTAATATTTTTTACACTTAACTGGGGAAATTATAACACTTTTTCTCACCTTTCCAAATCTGCACCAATTATTTGTTATTGTCTTGCCAAAGAATTTATTTTAAAACATTTTATGTCATGTATTAGTCAGCCAACTGGTTGCTGATGCAAAATACCAGAAATCTGTTGGTCTTTATAAAGGGTATTTATTTGGGGTAGAAGCTTAAAGTTACCAGGCCATAAAGCATAAATTTCTTCTTTCACGTAAGTCTGTTAGCCCACCTTGGACATTAGCTGACGTTAGCCAGGGTTCAGGCTTCTTGGGTTCCTCTCTTTCCCAGGTTGTGTTTCTCTCTGGACTCAGCTCCTCTAGGTCCTGCACAAGGTCAACTGTAGATTTTGAGGCTCTCTAAGCATTGCCTCTCTCCAAAAGGCCAACTGTGAACTGTCAGGTGAATGGCTTGTCTCTTTTCCCCGTGGCCTTCTGTGCTTGCTCATTAGAACTCCAACATCAAAAAACTGCTCCAACACTCTTCTTTGCCATGTCTTTGTGTTTGCGACCCCATCCACTATAGGGAAGGGCTCAACACCCTACTGACTGTGTCCCAGTCAATGCCTTTATCATTACTTAATCATGCCCAAATTAACAGACCAGGTTACAAGCATAATCAAATATCTATTTTTGGAATTCATTACAACATCAAACTGTTATGTATCCATTTACCCATCTTATGCTATATATTAATTTATGGTGTATTTTAACATTTTATTGCTGTCATAGGCCATGGATATCATTATTACTTTATCCACTCAATAGTCATTTAGATATATGAATTTAATTAACAGATATTGTTCTTCAATCCATCCTGAATCTTGAAACTTCTGAGATTATTTTCTTTCTTTCTGAAGAATATTCTTTCACATTTCTTTTAAAGTGAGTTGCAGCTAGCAAACTTTATTAGTTCTTACTCATCTCTAAAAATATTTATTTCATATCTTTCTGAAGGACTGAGATGAATTAAATCTCAGGCTCTCTATGATTTCCACTGCTTTTGAGAGCACCATTTGGGTTGAATTTCTCCATTCTGTTGTAAATTTAATCAGTTCTTTGAAGAAGACATTAGGGACTTTCAGTTTCACAGCCTGCTTCCTGCCACCCCATCCCCCAGGCAAAATCTGTGCACTCTGGCTCTGGGCGTGGGAATAATGGCACACCTCTCTGAGTTACACACCTAATTTTGGTGTTAAGATTTGGTGGAGAAAGCACAGTATATTGAGTTCTTCTTGGGACCATTCTAGGGACCAGGACAGTGGTGGTCAGCACACCATTTCACTCATTGATGGCCACACCCAAAGTACAGCCACTGTTTCATGAGTTCCCATTTCTCCTGGACTTAGGAGATCCCTCCTGATCCCTGTGCCCTGGGTTAATGCCCTCGTTTGAGTCTTGTGTACCCCAGAAAATTATGTTCCTACTAACCCATTACTGTGTGTGTAAGCCTTTTGTATGTAGGATATATTGGTTAGATTCAGATAAGGGACATTTCGATTAGGTCACTTTTTGTTAGATTGCTTTAGTTTAGCTTAGAGCCTCTGATTAGATTTCAGGCACCAGGATGGACCCCAATCATTGTGCTGAAGTCCTACATACATGGAACACAGTGAGAAAGAGTGCTGCTATGTTTAGTCTGCCATGTGGGAGAGGGCTCCAGGATCTTCTACAGTGGTGGAGAGACACAGAAACCCTGAGAAGCTGAAGGAGAGGCCAGAGGCTGGAGTTATGGAGCAGCTTGAAGTGGAAGACATCCAGGCCAGAGGAGAAGGGAGCAGTGTGAGCAATTTTGTCTGATGGTGCACTGCTGAGCTCAGGGAGAAAGGGTGTTGGGAAGAGAGGACAGAGAGAGTGAGGCAGGCCTAACATTTTGCCTTGGCATGAGTCCAGAAGCAGCTGACCCTTGTTAAGAGAGCAGTATTTTTTATTGTGTGTAAAAATCAAAATTTTCACAATACAAACCAATATTTGTAAAATTATGTATAGATATATATGCATCTATGTGCATTGTCTTACATAAATGTTATTATTATTTTTTCATATCTATTTTAAAAGATGCTTAGATTACATAAATATTGCACAAAAGTTACAGGGTTTCCCATGATCTCCGCCTTCCATACCTCCCATAACATCTCACATAAACATCTTTCATTAGTGAGGCACATCACCTGCAATGGATATACACATCCTGGGGCTTTGCCACTAAGCATAGACCACAGTTCACATCGTAGACCACACTCTCTCCCACACAGTTCTGCGTGGTATACACTGATGTAAAATGGTCTATATACATCACCACAACGTCACTCAGGACAACCCCCAAGTCCTGTAAAAGCCCCTGTATTAGAACTACCCTTCCCCTCCCTGCCCCAAAAGTGTCTAGTGGCCACTGGCTTCACCTCACTGTTATAATTTCTTCCATTGCTTGAATCCCAATATGTCTACAACAGAATTCCATTAAGTCCGCTCTAGTCCATAGCTCTTCCCCCAATCCTGAGGGGACTGGGATGGTGATGTTCACTCCATCTCCAAGTGAGAGTGGGCTTATATCCCATGGATATAGTGGAGGGGATTATCCTGCCTTCAGCTGCAGGCTTTCTCCTTTCCCTGGGATGGCCGTTGTCCATCATCATCGTCTCTTCACCAGGTGACTTGTGTGAGTCCATTGAGCAGTAGAGTAGGAGTCGCAGCTCCACTGAGCTTCCAGGCAAAGCTGGTACATAGGCAGGCCAGAGGTTCCAGTCTCTGGAAGTACACCTACAAACCCCAGCCTCACATACAGGATTGAATAGAAGTGACTGATGGACCATGTGCAGGTAAGACTTATTTGAGTCCAAGTCTGTCACTCTCAGGAGCATGAATTCCAAAGTAGAGCCAACTGATAAGGTGTCAGTCTCTGGGGCTATCGCCCCTTGACCTGGGTGTCTCCACAGCCCTCAGCAGTTCCTGTGTGTGGTGTGATATACACTTTTTTCTTCTATGAGATACTACAGAGGTGTGCGTAAGCGTTACCTCTGGGATGACCTCCCCGCTCTCTTTGAAGTCTCTTAGCCACATGAACTCATTTGTCTTTAGCTTTTTACCCTTTTATTAAAGATTTTTTACCAGTCGTGTTTCCTGTTGGCACTTGGTATTAGTCCCTCTTTGCCAGGGAGGTCCTTATTGAGAGTCATGTCCCACATTGGGGGGAAGGTAATGCATACATATGCTGAGTTTGCTTAGAGAAAGGCCACATTTGAGCAACAAGTAGGCTCTCAGGTGGCAACACTTAGGCACCCCATAACAGTAGGCCAAGTTTCAAATACAAGAGCATAGACCTATAAGACTAGTCATCAATAACAAGAACCCAAAAGGGGGCCATCTGCTCTTTTTCAAACAAGGTTTGGTCAGGTGGGCAGGGGAAGATAAAATCATGGGACCTGGGGTCTGGTGCAGCAAAGGAGTCAGGGCACAGAGAGGAGACTCCATGTTCCTGTTCCTTTTGCCCTTCCCTCCTTCCCTTGGCCTCAAGCATTGATCATCTGAGGAGGCTGCTTTTACTGTACCCCTCCTGGTTCTCAGGCAAAGACTCAGGTCTCCTGCTTCCAGTTCTACATTCACCTTCTCCAATCTTGGGGCAGCTAAAGAAAGAGCAATACCAAGATGAAACCTGTTGGTGTCAGGAAGAAAATGTCAAAATTCCCATTACAGAATTGGCCACAGCAATAACATCACCAGAATGAACAACATTACACCAGTGACCCTAATAAATAGTACAGGAATCCCAGAAAGTCCTGGGAAGTAAGGCTGACAAGGATAGAAGTGAGCCTGTGAGATAGTGCAATGTTTGCAGAAAACCTCAGAGGGTGCAGATGCCAGATATTTCTCAGACTAATTAAATATTAAATTTTCAAAACATTTTTAACTGTGTTGGAAATGATGCACACCTCTTAAATCTCAGAAGAGAATGGAGCTGTTGGATGGAAAGAAGCTGATGAACAACTGAAGAAGCTGGAATGTAAGATGTGTTCACTGAAGTTCCCCCAAACCAGAGAGGGAATGTCCTGTTTGGAAACCAAACACTCAGAGCCCCATTGAAAACCATCATCATAGGTTTTGGATCCACAAAGGATGACAGCAGACAGCGTTACTCAGCACTCACAGCCTCAGTTAGTAATGTGAGTCACTCTAGTGTGTCTTCATTGGGGAGTAAGCAGCAGGAAGTCCATCTTCTCCTTTGGTGCTAACAGCACTCTAACCTGACACATGTAGAGAGCAGTGTGGCCTTCAAATTGTAGAATCCATGCTCCTCGTGCTCCGTGCTCACTCTTGCAGTAGGAGACCTCCACCAGGCTACTGGGGAGACAGCCAAAGTGAGGGAGCAGTTTTCCTTTATGGGGGAATCCATTTGCAAAGGGTGAGGGGAAGTGCTCCCCACCCCAGTAATGTTGCAGATACAAATCGATATATTCAAACCAACCACTTGTATGATCTCATTGTGTATTATATTCATAATTTCTTTTAAATTATATCCAAATTATCCATGCAAAGAGTATAAAAATAATTTATGTCTGTTATGGCAAACAGTCAAATTCCTTGACTAGATGAAACCCCCATTTCTCCTTCCTCAGCATTACCTGCATTGGCAGATTATTTTTGGGTACACATTTCTGTTTGTAAATACATGCATTCTCTAGTTTCATCCATCCCACACCCAATCACGTATGAGAAAAATATTGAAGTACAACTTAAGAATATAAATAAATGTTCTAACTTCCTAAAATACTTGAGATTAGAAGTATATCATCTAATTATGAAAAGATCATTTCTGATTTAAAATAATAAGGAAAATTGGAGTTAAGTAGAAAGCAGGCTACTGTAGTTCAGTGGCTGTTAAACTTGAATCCACATCAGAATCAGGTGAAGAAACTGAAAAAATATAAATGGTTGGGGTGTGCCATATAAGAAAATGCTACAATACTGGGCAGCATTATTTTTATAATGGTAATTTTTAAAATGTTTACCCAGAATGTAATGGATTGAAGAAGCAGTGTAAACAACCAGGATAATAAGAAATAAGAGGAAAGCCCATTTTTACATAAACTAAGAGAAATCTTGTGTTTGGATGAATAAATGAGTATTAACAAATTAAACGCAGATGATTGTGGAAGAGGATGTGGGAGGAGCAGATCTCAGAACAAACTGCAAGAGGAGAAAGACATCTTGAATTCCACAGTCACAGCCGCTTCCTTAAAAGATTGGCAACAAGTTGCATAGACTGGAGGTGGAGACATTTTGGAGATTCACATTCATTACATTCACAGGGTTTCTCTCCAGTATAAATGTTGTAATGTTGAGGGCCAAGATGGCGTTAGTGCAGGAGGGCACACACTGCAAGCTCCCAGAACAAGGCGGATTGTGGACGGGGTTATGCACAGGGGTCTGTGCTGTGCACGAGTGGAGTGAGAAGCTTGAGACATCTATCTGCGCGGATTGGCGGTGTGGATGGAACAGTGGAGATTCGTGAGTTTTGAGGCTGCCGGTGGGGGTTGGCACGGACGGCTGAGCCCCGAGGTTAGGGAAAAAAAACTAAAATTAAATAAAACGGCCATTTGGAGCCGCAGGTGGGGCGAAAAAGTTTTATTTTCTGGGGATCTGGCTGCCTGGAGCCCCTTGGACCTTGTGTGAACAGAACAAAAGAGCTAATCAGCACCTGGTGAACCGGAGGCGGGATTTTGGTCGGGGAACAGAGATGATTTCCCTAGTCACCAAGAGATAACACCCGGGCCGCTGTGGAGCCAGGAAGAAGGGACACTTCCCAAAAAAGGGAGGGTTCTGTTGGAAGACAGGGAAGGGTATTATATTTTTAGACATCGATCTGGCTGTCTGCACCAACCCATAGCTTTGGGGAGCAGATAAGCTGACCTGAAGCAGCATTAGGCTGAGAGCAGACGCGAATCTGCACTCAAAATGATTTAGTGAGCAGCCCGGTGACGCTCCAGCTCGGCGCCAGAAGGGGCGGAATCCGCTGTCTTTAGCACTCCTCACTGACTAACAACAAAGCTACAGCTAATCTGGGGAGTCCGGAAAGTGGGACGTGCTTGATTAATTTCCACGGGCCCAGCTAGGGTCCCTTCCATAAGGGGGTTGGTCTAGAGGAGGAATTAATTTGGGTCCTGCATTGGTTAAAAAAATAAAAATAAAAATAAAAAGTGAGGTCACCTCAACAAATGAAAAATAAATTCTTTTTAATTTAGTTTAATAGCTAAAAGCTGCTCCAGGACCTGCATATAGAACCCTGTGGGGAAATTGATTGATAAACACAAGTAGGCAGGAAGGATCCACGTGGACCCGAGGAGAATCATTGACCCCCCTTAGCTCTGTTTGACTGCTTGCTTGTGTGGATCTTTGGTTCTCTCTGTTACTTTCTGGTCTCTTGCTATTATTTCCTCTTTCCTCCCCCCTTCCTTTTTCCTTCTATGTTTTTTTTTTTTTTTAAAATAGGTGTTGCCAGCTTGTCCCTTCTTTGCTGGGCTTCCTTTTCAGTAATTTCCCACTCGCTGTATATATTAATTCTGTATTAAAAACTATTGCTTATCCTTCCTGCATCTTTCTGCCTTCTGTTTTCTGTTGTCTCTTAGAGACAAAATTTTTTCATAGGCCCACAACTTAAGGGTGTCAATTTCTATTCCATCAATTTTGTTTTCTTCTTCTTCATTTTTATTTTTTATTAGTATTAACTTTTTCCATTCAGATCTTTCTCTACTATTTCTCTCCCTCCTCATAATTCTAGCCTTCTAAATCACTATATTTATATTCCTCCATTTGTTTTCCCAGTCCATTGTAGGAACTCCATATTTTTTCCTAGTACTCTACACTGCCTACACAAGTTAAATATTCATCTCATTAAGTCTCA